>JAUJYV010000006.1:0-315663 GCA_033995625.1 Ophyiulus pilosus | reverse complement strand
GGGGGGATGTTTCATAATTTCACATCATCGCCATGCAGTGAAATCTTTGTACAGGAAACCACTTTTTGGTCCCGGGAGTGCTGAAGAGCCTCCTCTGTTGAATCCCCATTGCAGACGGTCGATTTCGGCATGCAGCAACGCACCCATGAAGCATATTTTATGAGAATTGAGGGGATTTTTGCGTTTAATTGTCTCGTTATGCACGCGCCGGATTGCCCTCCTTTTATAGGGAAAACAATTAATAAGCGCATCCTAAAATAACTCCTCTCCGACCGTTAATTTGAATCTCTTGCCTAATTATTATTCCACTCCACCCTAGATGTGATTATTGATTCCGTGCACAATGGCACATTCAGGTGATTATTTTCATGTTTATGTTAAATTATGAAGCGGAATGGTTTTAATTGATCTGGCGAGCTGCCTTTGATGTCTGCTCTCTTAGCTCTGTTTTATATATACAGGGTGTCACAAGATTGGCAGACGCAGTTCAACTTAGGATTAAATGGAGTGCATTCCGATAAGCGTGTCCATATGGACTAGGGCTGGAATTAGCATGGTAAATTTTTGAAGGAATTTTGGGGACGTTCTTTTTATATGCTCCCCCCAACAGCGTATCCAGCTATCGCGTGAAGGAACCTATTATAAATGTGGCTAGAAACCTTAGCGAGGCTGGAATGTCAAAGGAATGCCATAGGCAAAGTATTGCATTCCCATGACCTGCCTCCTAATTGAAGTTACCTATTGAATTCAGAAAACCACGAAAATATTGCATGATTGCAAATGCGAGCGTAGCACGGTTAATACCATATTCACATAAAAGCTTATATGCATAATGCGGCGTATAACCTAGTTTTAATGAACTTAATTTTCGATAAAGAAACAACAGTTTTCTTTTTTCTAGTGGTTGTCCTAGATTTGGCATTGTTTTTACGGTCAAGTAAAGTCATAACTTTATTTCTAACCCTGGGTTTAAGTTGTTGTAACTAGGGTGACACTAGTCTTGATTAACCCTGATCATAACACATTAGCATCATAGACATGAATTGTTAAATCCATTTAAAGACTGCTTATAAAGTTGCAAAATTAAAATTGTAAACTTTTGTTTTTTCGTACGAAGTTAACTAATATTTTTAGCTGTTACCTGTGATTTTCAAGTGCATTATTAGAAAATTAGCACCATGTCTCATAATGCTCCATTTCCATGGAAATGCTAATAATCGTTAACCGAGGGCTACCTGTATGGAGTTTGCTTATAAGGGACATTGGGGAGTTCTAAAAAAACCCTGAAATGTATTACCTTGCGCCCGTGGCAATGCCTATGTGGGTTAAACTAGTTACTGTACCCTATAAAGTGAGAGATTTCGTGTACTGAGATTTGATGGCGTTCTTACGTGAATGTTTTACTAAAATCCCGCATTCGGAGGTGTCCTTTTTTAGGATCTGAGCTATTTTTTTGTTGCGTTTTTCGTTGTTACTCCTCCGCCACCTGCTGGCAATGATGTATTGAACGGTACGAAAACAGGAATTAGTCAGTTGGGACTGTCGGCGGTAGTTTGGTTCTTCTATTTTCATTTTTCTGATGTCTCATTTGTTTAGGAGGACAACTAGCTTCTGAGATTTGTAGGTGCAGTGGTTTTTTCGTGAATTTTTTTTTTTAGAATTTTGAAAATGTGCTATAGGGCCATGGGTTCCCTAGATGTATCATGGGAGGAGAAAGCCTTTGGCCTTTTTTCCTCATGGACCTCCCTGGGCGGCCATCTTTTTCTATTTATGGTCTAATGTTCTTAACACCAGTACCTTTTTATTGAAAATCATTTTCTGGCTACAACAGTCATAAAATGGCGTGGGGAAACGAACATAGCCGATTTCTGTTGCTTTGTTCTGTATAGAGTTTCCATGTTTGAAAGTAGACATTTATTTCCAATGAAATCATGCAATGGATTCGTGCTGCAATACGAAGATAGTCTGAAAGTAGCCCGAACTCGAATCTCGCTGGTGCTATTGTTTCGATCTAATGTATAGACAGAGTTTTCTTCTTTATACATTGATGCACTGGTAA
The DNA here is from genome assembly GCA_033995625.1 of Ophyiulus pilosus. Lineage (NCBI taxonomy): Eukaryota > Metazoa > Arthropoda > Diplopoda > Julida > Julidae > Ophyiulus > Ophyiulus pilosus. The sequence goes on along the minus strand of JAUJYV010000006.1, from coordinate 313,604 downwards.
CGCTGAACCAGTTTTTTTTCTTCTGAAATTTACAATGGATCGTACTAATAAATTTAAAGTAAACTTCAAAAGGAAATGTTCGTAGTCAAAGAATGGATCACGAACATACATTTATCCCCCTTCATATGCTCATATGAAGTGTGTTCAATTTAATGGAATAATTTGCCATTTTCACTAATAATTTATGCACATTTTAGAAGGTTAAAGATATGATTGGTTTGATTCATTTTATGTGCAAGTTAGAAAGTTAACATTAATTACAATGAAAAATAATGACGACAGTTTGATATAAAGTATACATATTGAATTTTTTGCTTCCTCTCATACATGTGTATACTTATTTGCATATTTTTGAGATGACGTTGTTATATGATAATCCAATTTCATATTAAGTAATTACTGTATATAGGCTTCACACCGTATAAATCAGCGCAGCATGCACTCTTGCCGCAATTAGTGCAGGCTATTAATTCTAAGATAATAAATTAACCGACATGAGTAAAACAATGGAAATTAAAGCATTGTTGTTAATTTGCCGAGTTTCCACAAAACTGAAACCAAAAATATTCAGCATTATCGAGCACTCAAGAAACGAATGTATAAATCAATATCCGTAGGTTGTAGACAAATAATAGCTGTTTAAAAATAGCCTGTTTTCTTCGTGGATTAAAAACCGTTGTCAACCATGTCAGAAAAACAAAAAAAACTCTTATCGGATTTCAAATGTAGCTATGGTATACAGGACAAAACAGGAGGCATATGAATATAAAACAGTTTTATTAATCCTTGTTTTTCCTGAAGGCATCCTCACTCATCAAGCTGAGCCGGCTCTGAGTGCTCTTGTTTCAAACCTATATGGCTTTTCCTCTACATTCTCATGTTTTGCATTAGAATAATTAGGTGATTAATTTCAATTTAATTTCTCGTTGTTTTGTACTTTGAATCCAACTCCGCCGTCTAACTCGATAGGCAGAAATGCATCTCCGGATGAAACTGAGCCGATGCATATTTAATTAAAAATCTCTTTGGATATGATGCTCACGCCCCGCATCGATCTTGACTGGAAGCCAGTGTGTTGATTTTTCCCAACAAAGGAGCGCTCTTTTTCAAATTTGATATTAAGCGAAATTAATCCGCAATCAAATCGATCAGGCGTTGCCAAGCGTGCTTGGGTCTTATTTCCCCTTGGCCGATTTTAATATTATAGGGGAAAAGGTGCGCTGAAGATAGACGACTTCAGAAGGAATCCAAGATTCTATAGAGGCCTTACCCCGAACAATGGTAAAACTCTTTTAAGTTTGTTGCCATGCTAACTAAAATGGAGCGTTCCTATTCTAACTTTTCTGCACATTACATGTACTCTGGGTGCATTGTGATTGCGGTTGATACATGCTTGGTTGCATACGAGTACCATGCAGTGGTGGCCATGGACCCCAAGTGGTTTCAATAAACTAAAGAATAGCTTTATTCCCGTTCAGCACCCTCTAGTGGCACACAAAGTTCCAATATGGCCTCATATCTGCAATGTGAAAGTCTGCAATCAGGGTCTATGCTATGCTGCGTACTGGTTAGGGCTAGAACACAAAATTCTTAGATTTTTTAACGAAATGTGAATGCTTAAATAAATTTCGACCTAGACATACGTTATCCAAAATTTGTAAATAAATTCAGGTGGAAATTCGGATGAAGTTTGTAAAGTAGAACCTCTGTTATCCGTCCTGGTTGGGACCGGAGGTTATTTTGTTAAGGGAGAAAGACGGGTAACACTCGAGTTAATAGAGAGTTTGAGCCATCCAACGTTAACGAAACGATAACGATAACGAGAAACAGCGCGGGAAGCCCGGAATGGCATTGGAATGCCATGCTTCACATAGGGTAATCCTTGACATTCCGGGCCGTCAGCGTTGTTTCTCGTTACCTTTGTCGTTTCGTTAACGTTGGCTGGCTCAAACTCTCTAGTAATTATTTTATTTACAAAATTGTATGTACAACTGCATGTACTTACATTTCATGCTTTTCACGGATAAAGTTTAAAGGTAATTTCTACTGTTAGTGTAATGTTCAACTGGTTGACTTATAGCCAACGTAAAAAACCCAATGTTCGCGTTATAGTAGTTTTGTGTTCCCCTATTTATCGATTGCGTATAAGCAAATTCGCGCAATAGAAAAAGCACTTTAAAAGAGAACCGACTGCGTATGAACAGTATGCTATCGTATACATATGATAATGATATTGACTCTGAGAAATCCAAATTAAGAAACATGTTGTTTGGATTGAAAATCTTCAATCGTTGGCAGAGAACATCTACTCCCCAATCTTTACTTTCGATACATAACCGACTGTAAAGTATACAAGTCCATGGTCATTGCCTGCGGTGGAGCAGTTTCATATTAAATTGGAAATGTATACGCGGTTCTGAAACGATTTTTAAATTTGCTTAGCAACCAGAAAAGCAAATTTGTCCCTCTTCCATCCCCATGAAAAGATTCACATAAAGCTGGCTACGTTTAATTATATTGCATTGCATGTATGCCCATTGCGTAGCAACCTAATGAAATGGAAGCGAATGTTTTTTAAGATTATGAAACAATATTGCAATAACAAATTGGAAAATTCAGTGCTTTGTTAAAGCCCATATATATGACAAAACACGTGTACTCGGTATGGATTGATGGGTAGTTGGGCTGAGGGAAACCACGTACACAGGAGGGGATGGGAGGATCGATTTTAAAATTTATGTCTTCTACAGGGCGATACGAAAATGATATATTCTATACTAAGGCAATAAGTTGTTGAAATGACGATAGTGATTTTCTGTATAATAATTTGTCGTGTGTCGTGCACCCTACACCAGGAAACGAACATTATTAATTTTGGATTTGTGTGTAGCAAAACTGTCTCTGGCATTTTTTTATATTTGGAAATATATGAAACACATTACATTATAGTTTTGCCTACTGAACAGAATCTTAAAAATCGGAAGATATAAAGCTTTTTCCCTCAAATTTCCGTTAAACTTTATATTAAAAAGCGGATTTATAAACCGCAGTTTAAAAAACAAACTAGTTTCATTTTATTGTAAACATTGCATTTAATGAGAAACATTTCAGAATTGCTTTGCTTCGTTGAGAAAGTTGAAAATTGTACTTTCTGATTTGCATAAATTGTATCCAATTTGAATGAAATTAACACAGTCAATATGGTTGCTTCCAAATTAATCCCTTAATGAGAAGCTTCTTCATATTGTTATATGACATTGTGCAAAAATCTCCATCCCCTTAAAATCCTTTAAAGGTATTTTAAACGTGTATTTTGTCTAAAACATCTATCCTTGGTTTTTAAACACCTCACAAATACTAAACACCTTAAACTGGACATGTGTGTTTCAAAACATGTTTTCATCATATTTTTTAGAGTTCACATGTACATTTCAGACAAGATTAGTCATGACCTGTTTTCAACTACAGATTTTAATAGTGTATACATAGGCTGAAATCCATTCCATGACTATCCTAAAACCATATATGATATTAATAGACAGTTTGAGCATGCCACCGTCTTTATACTTATCTTAACTTCAATGGCGAGAAGGGAAGAACCACGCAGTTAGTTCATTGGGTATAGTTCAAATGCGTGGCTCCTCCCTTCCCGCCATTAAAGTTAAGGTGTGCACAAAGACGTTGGCATGCTCAAACTGTCTGTCCATACGTCATCCATGAACTGGCTAATTATATAACGGTAACGAGAACTTCTTTTTGTTGCCTTGAGGGGAAATTTTAATTTCACAAAGACGAACAATAAGAAGACAGCGTATAAAAACGCAGTTTTAAAATTTCGTCTGAGCAACGAAAATCAGGTATTTCCGTAACCGTACCGTCGTCTTCTTAATTTCTGTTCTTTTTCTAAAAGAAGTAGCTTAGCTGGCTCGAGGGTACTGTATACAGTTTTGATGAAAACAAGGGGTGTTGCTCGGTTACCATCGAGGCTTGTTTTGTTCCCTTCGCCATCAATTAATAACGAAAATGGCAATTTGAGACGGTGATCACTTTCATTTCAACGATCATGTTATTCGGAGGGGAAAATGATGAAGGCGAACGATTCATGGCGGGGAGAAAATGGTTGGTGCAGGTAAAGAAAGTATTTTGGCTGGAAATCGATCGCCTGACACATTAATTAATGTAATCTCATAGACGCATCGGAAGGGAGTTCGTGGGGGGGCAGCGAGATGCCATTTCTAAAGCTTATATACGTGCTTCAATCTCGCTGTACGCCACTTTAGGGAAATTATTTGCCAAGAATTCAAGTTTTTTTTATATAGCATTTTGCATTCAACATGTGCAGCTGTGCTACAAAGGCATACAACGATTTCATTTTGACATCGAAGTGAGGGGAGCTGTGAGCGTAGCTGAGATGATGGCGGGATATTTGAAATTTCTGAAACTTTTTGAACTGGATAAAATGGGGTGTGATACGAATGAAATGAAAAATGAACTTGTGGCCGGTTTCAACAAGGGCCATCAATTTAAAAGGTGGCTCTATGGGACAGTAATTGGCATAATTCAAGTTCACCGCCCTTTGATGGCTTTTGGACATTCTATTGCCATTCCAACATGGCCGCCTCCTTTTACTCCATAAGCGACTTGAGTGTGAAATAATGACCTTTGGATAAGCAATGATAAGAGAGTATTAAGGGTGAGGCATAATTCAATACCGATCGAATATCTTAAATATGGAATCATTTAGGTAAAATTTAATCGGATAATTGAATTGGAAGTAACATGGGAGGATTACAGGTGGCATATATGTTTATCACTAATGGCAGCAATCATGCATTACACTTATGCTTGACAGGAAAGCTCGCCTCGCAATCTCGGTAGTTGTGCCAGTTACAGTTTAGCATCAACGCATTAGAAAATTGATTATGGGTAACCAAACGTGCTAGTTTCGGAATACACACTAAAATAATAATTGTCAGCATGCTTTACTTAAAAGCATTGGTATAATACATGATTGCTACCATTATTTTTTAAAAAAATGACAACTGATTGTGTCCTCGCCTCGCCTCATGCCGAAAATTCTAAACATACAAATGATAATGGAATCTTTCCATTCTATTGATTTACAAAATCCATGTGTATAAACTACGTCTTACTTATGGCGTTGTACTAGCTCAAGTTGTTTTCGAATTTTGAAATCTTAAACGGAAGTTACGGATAGTAAAATTCATCTGATAAAATTACTCTCGTGACGGTAAACTTAAAAAAGTTTTCGACAGTTGCATAATACTTTAATTTGTTGTTTTTCTATATTTTATTCTGCTCTTTTGAGTTTTCTTTATCCATTTAGAAAATGGGAGAAAAGATATCCTCAACAAACGTATGGTGTGCCGTAATAACTAGCGAAATTTTGTAGCCTAAATTCTGTCTCTCCAAATTTCGACTATTTACTTTTAATGTCGCTGTAGCCAAGATTGCACATGTGAAATGAAATCGATTTAAGACAACTTTACCCGTATGTTAGCTGATTATATTTAACCGAGACAGTATTTTCCTCCCTCGTCGTGCCACATGCTATCTCTGCCAATCTGCTTACTTTGGAAGCAAAATCGAGGGCTTGTTTTCCTGAAACGTGTTTGAGAAATTCATGGCATAGCGGAAGTGTTGACAGGCCCGAGTGAATTATATATTATTTTTGTCTTTTTTTGTCATTTCTTTTATGGAGAAACGTGAACCCATGGAATCTGCAAAATTCCTTCTTCGTTACCCTATGCGATCATTTCAACTTTAAACCAAAAAATCAGTTTTGGGAGGAAGCAACTCTGCCATGGTTGAATTTCATGGAAGGGCACCCAAAGTTCAGGCTCCTTTTACGCTGGCTTTGCATTGGTGCATACCGACGTGTCATTTGTTAGGCTTGCAGAAGACATATGCCACGATGGTACGATTGTTGCCGCACGTGTGCCAAATAGTTAGTCCCCTTCCTTTAGTTTACCCCCATCTTTTGGCTCGCCAACAGAATGAGTTCCAGATTCTTGGCAGTTTCTTTTGCACCACCATCTGTTTGGATAGAAAAGTTCCGTGAACAATGCGTGGAGGTGGCTAACCAACCAAGTTTCATGGACATTTTTGAATGTTCACACCAGATTGAATTAACATTTTGCATGGCACATGTGTGGTGAAGCTGCGCTGAAGGAACCATGCATATGCTGCATCATCATCTTTCAGTATTTTGAAAAGCTAGGAAGCAGTAGATAAAATTAATTTATCAACTTCTTCACTCATTATTCGGTCTTTTAAACACAGATGTTGTTTTACATTCTAATTATCGAGTTTGAAGTTCCAGATCACACCAGTTCAACAATGTGGAGAAAAAAAATGTAGCTGTGAAATGCCATGCGACTAATCATTATTAATCATTCTATAATTAGTTTAAATTTATGTATTGCGGCATGTTGGCTTACTATTGCTAAAATAGCGTAGTATGTTTTTCAAAATCAAATCAAAGAAAGTTTTAATAGTCACAGTATAGGGTAATTTCGGATACATTTCAGCAGCAAAGACAACTTGACATTACTACTAATGGCTGTGTGTCTTGGCTGATACGTCGAAAGCGGTTAATTACTTCTACCATGTATATTTTGCTTAAATTACTTCAGTAGCTAATTGGCAATTTCCATAGATTTTTTTCTAATTCAGTCTCTCATTTTAGCATAACAGACACGAATAAGTGCATGTTTAGCATATTGCAGTACAGCGTCTTCATCAAGAAAACTACTACAGTTTTTTCACAAGAATAAGTACATTTATTGGCACTCCAAAAATAATTATTGTACATAATTGGCAAAAAAAGGCGAGTGCTTTCGAACATAATATCAATGTTGCATGAAAATAGCGAGGCAAAATCATAATTGGACAAAAACGCGTGTATACAATAAATATAGAGAATATAATCGCACCCAAGGAGACCGTTTTAAAAACAAAACTCTGGCCCCTGGAGCAACAGAAGCGAAACAATTACTAGCTGGTATATCGATTTGAGTTAGTTTGTAAAGGGAACTGCAGCGTTAGCGTAATAATATCACAATTCATTCATTCGGTATATAACAGCCATTAAATGGGTCATCGGAAATCGTAGATATTTCACCTTCGTCTTTTGAATATTTAAACAGAAGTAGGACTGCGATTGATTAATGGGCAGGCTACGGGGGAGGATGGTGGACAATGGCGGGACCAACGTTTTTAACGCTAGCCATTCACAGGGGGCACAAAGGAATTGTTTTACTTTTTCCTCCGGATTGTTTAAAGAGATTTGGGCTATGAAACCGCGCTATTATACACCTGCCCCTTGATACCTGCAAAGATAACTTGCCGGAGCATAGCCTTGGTTTCCATACCGATCTTCCACGAACCACCATTCGGGATTGCCCTCCAAATCCTGTCGGTGATGTACCAGCACGACCTGACCCTGGATGACGCTTAGTTCGTGAGGGCCTGTGGCTTGGAACGGGTAGGAGGCCACGTAATAAGCATTCTGGAATGAAAATTCGGAAAATTATGTTTGGAAATCAAGGATGTTTTTCAACATTTCGAGAACACTGATATGAATTGTGTGTGGAAACCGCATGATGTTAGGGACCAGTACTGGGGATGACAATGATGGCTTAAGTTCCTTAAAGATTGCTGATATACACTGTTATATGTTGCAGATGTACATATCTGTATAAGTTGTATAATCTGCATTACTCGAATTGGTCCTGCTCAAATGAAATAATGCCATGAAAGAGGACAATTTATGAATTACTGTTTTAAAGACATTTTATCCACTGTCCACATTAAGCAATTCGGCAGTAACCATTGCCAAAAAGGTGGGAAAACAGTCAATTGCAGCATTAAAATTAGAAACAGTCTGGATGCCGGGTGTAGATTCGACAATTTCAGTCTATAACCCCTGAAATCTTAAAGCTATTTTCATATACAAGTACATACATGTCTCATTAAAAATGTTATTTATGATAACGTATAGTACCTCGTACATAAAGGTTTTTTGGGGATCCTCAGCCATTTCAAGATAGCAACGGGGTTTCTCACAAGTGCAAAAAAGGGGGTTTAGAGACCAAAAGTTTTCAGTTTTGCTCCAGCAAACTTCATGCTCAATTTTCTTCTTGTATTTTTTGTGTTTTTTTCACGCAATACAGTGTATACAAGAAGCAACCCCTCGCGCTTCTCAACCCCTTATTATTAATAGAAAAGCGTTCAGGGGCTAGAAGAAAAAACGGATTTCCAAAATATCTAGTGTGTGCATGTTGGCACGCGTCATTTCACGGAAAGTCCCATTGAAGGAGCGCCGAGCATGGTTGTCCCCGTGCTTTTGTGCACACCCTCCGTCAGGTGGCCGCGTTCCCACGCGCTCTACTGCGGAAACACGACACTCCACTTAGCGCACGGCCATTCGCCAAAGACGTTTGGCGCACCTCGCCATCGGAGCCCTTTTCACCATTAACTGCACTCGCCGCATTAATGGACTCGCGTGCCTCGTTCAATTATTTATCGAACGATGAGCTGCTGGCTCCTATTAAAAAGTGGGAGGGGAGGAGCGTGTTCGTTACATCAACACCACCATGATTATTTTCCATTTGCGGTTTCACGAGCGTCCATTGTTGAGCATTTCAAGAACGATGGGACTATACTATGTTGCTCGTCATTTTCAATTAACCGATGAACTTAACTTGCAAATTGTGGAATGGATCGTTTACCATCGAAATTAACTTTTTGTATTATTTTAACATTCACTCGTGTATGTAAAAAAAAATACTCTTGTTGGAGTATGCAAGCAAGCATTCGATTTGGAGGTTTTCCTTCATGCATCGTTGTTCTGCACAAAATTCTTCCCATTTTTAAAAATAAATATTACAGTCAGCAAATTTTGTCATTGTTGGTATTGGCTTAAGATTCTCTTTAAATCCTTTTTGGAGATTGTATAACATCGATGCATGAAGGAAAACCTAAACGTGTTGCAGTTAAAACTGAAAGCTAGTGTCAATGCACGTCCATTTGTGATCCGTTCAAAGTAGGAAGCGAAAACTGTCCTGAAAGGACACTTTACAGCTTCGCGAGCATTATGTTAAAATAACGTTGAGCTGCCCATCACAACGAAACTAGCTTATCTTACCATGAAAGTACAATCTAATAATGAGTGGGTCTTTATGCACCGCCATGGAACACTGATCATTCTTCCCCCATCCCTCTAAGTGGAGCACTTTCCATGAAAATTATTGACAATGTCCTTTGCAGGTTTATCATGTAAAACTGCTTTTTAGCTCTGCCCAAGACATGGATGTGACATTATCCAAACCTGTGGAGATTTAAAAAGGGAAGGAGAGATGCCTAGGCAATCCTCTTAATCTCTGAAAGTCTTTGAAACCAGAATTTCGTTCTGTTATGGTAAAGGTAGCTTTCACGACAAACCATGTAAATGTTATAACTATTGGCAACATTCTATTGCTACAAGTTAATATAACTAATAAATTTGAGTGCCGCCACACCCACTGGCAATATTTAAAACAAAATATTGGTATAACAAAGTTTTTACCACACATACATCAACCCTAATGGTTTTGCACTCTGGATTGTAATTTAAAACAACGATTTTTAATTTAAGCTTTGACTCACATCAGTGTCGTCCACTTGTATCGTTGGAACCCCATATAAGTTCGGATCATCTTTGGACCTAGATGCATGTCCTATGTTCAGCACAGCAAACCCATCTTCCTCATCTTCTTGAACTTCAGAGAAGGAAAAGTCACTCGGTTCATCATACCGACCTGCATTCGTTTCTTTAGAAGCATAGTCCTGAAACGAGAAAACAATTTGTTTTACGTTCTGCAGCTTTTCTTTAATAATCTGCTCTGAAGGGTATCCTCATGGGGGTCGACGTTTTAATTTTCTCGCATTTTAGTAACAATGCACGACGCAATAATAACAGTTCTTTAATAATTCAACGATGTAATTGTTATGGCGCTTGCAGCATCTATACAATTTAAAAAATCTGAAGAAATGAAATCAAATTAAGCAAAAATTCATTCCAGATGAATGCAGTCCGAGCAGGAGGCAAAATAGCTTTCATTTCTAGACAATTGTACAGTTTGGGTTTGAAGTTAGAGTTGCACCCCTTATAGCGAAGATAAAATGGGAATTTAAGGTTTAAAAATTGAAATAATTTTAAAAACGTTGACTTGTCTACGAGTTATGTAAAATTAAGTTGAGGTAGGAGTAAAAAAAAACATCCACTGTTTGGAACATGGACTGTTGTTGATCAATTCTCGCATATACTTTAGAGGTCTTGGACCATATGAAGAACATCGAGAACAAGTTTCAAACTCAGATAATTGGAACTAAACATTTCACAATGTATGCATAAAACTTGTTTTAGCACTGCCAACGAATACAAAATGCCACTTACATCGAAAATAGAGCGTCTAACGACATGGCTCAATCGTCAATTTACATAACTGTAAATTTGTTCGTTTGTAGTTTTGTACTCTCACTCGTGACATTTACATTGTTTTTACTTTTACACAAGCTTATAATGTTCTGTGAGGGGAAATGTCATATGTTTTAAGGGTATCAAAAGCATTATTGCTTAGTTCCCAATTAAACTTATACATGTAAATAAAATTGATAACATTTTTGGAAGAAAATTCCAAGTTTCCCAATAGTATAAATTTTGGTAGCACTGAAGCACGGCCACAAATGTACAGGTGTATAATGTCCATGAACTAATGCTTCTGAGCAAATGTTCCACATGCATATATTCTGAATTTCTTTCTTCAAACAAAACGTGAGGATTGCGTGCAAAACAATTAGGTTAGGTTAGGAATGCTTGTAACAAGCGTTTTCAATTGGGAATTGTGCAGCATTTCTTGGATGTGTTTGCGAAATGGTGAAAATGAGTGATGCTGGGAACTGGCAGGTGCAAGCAGACGGCTGAAGGGAGTTGGCAACCATTCTTTAGGGGAAAACAAGCCTTTTAATTGGCTAACAACTGCTTAATAATAGGCTTTTGGTATTTCTTGTCTATCGTTAACGAAGTTCGGGAGCATATGCCTTGCAAGTGTTAAATGACAAAAATTCTTTCACACAGATTTATCCATTGTATTCCATTAACATTGTAAACATTGTACAGGTCGCGTCTTCGGCACTGGACTGTATAGTAATGCACGGTTACTGTACTAGTACAGTACATGTAGATATAGAATTCCAGGTCAGCTTGACCCCATTCTGTGAGAAATTTAGACATTTGCAACAATCGTAAATATTTGAATGTCTTTTAAAATTCAAAATGAAGGTAACTAACCTCAGGGAACTGAGAAAACCGTGCCATATTCTGCGAAATTTCAATAGCCAATAATACATATAACATACGTAATGGAAATTTTGTAAAAAAAAATAGTAATATAGTCTGTTTTTAAGCTCGTGCACTTTAAATTTATATGCATGTACTGAATTTATTTTTTTGCTTTAACTGAGGATTCTATAGACTCAAGTATCGAATGTTTCCACATATATATTTTTTAACCTAAATTAAAGAATTCAATAATTTGCATTACAAAATTCAGTTGAAGCAATTTGTATACTGTAGATGCAAAAACGCGGAATGTTATATTATAGAATATCAATATGCTTCACATATGTCGAGTTATTTATTAACTCGACATATGTGAACAAAGAAGCAATTTTCAGAATATATAGTGCTGCATATGATAAAGCCATCTGCTTTGTTGTCTCCCATTAAAATACAATTTGCAAAATCGAGCATTTCCTATACTTATCCTAATATTGCCTCTGAAGTACAAGCACTCCATTAATATAAAATCGAGCAAATGCTGCTAGATGGAAACCTCCCTCGCCTCAGACCCAAATCTTTTTACTTTTAAGATTTTGTTCATACGGTCCAATGACTTTTCAGTTTTGAATTTTAGATCTTAGATGATATCACCATTTTCCGCCTCATTATACAAACTACATCCATTAAGGAATTAACGGCGGTTAGATATTCCTTCCTGGCCTCTTTCGTCCGTTCCTCGTTTCATCAGTTGGCCCCTTATACCCTTGTTGAACCCCAACCCCTCCACCTATATTCTAATTTCCCTCCTCTGCCCCATGCAAACGTGCGGAATTTTTGATGGAGACATTTGATAAACGCGCTCAAATCGATTTCCAATATTTAATGCGCTGTAATTGTTGGTGGAAAACACTTTGTATATAATGCTTTATCAAATTTGACAAAAGATGGGTTCCAACAGATAAGAAATGGGACCCAAGAACAGGGTCTGAATAAGGGCTCATTTGTCAGTGTTCAGCACAAGGGGGCCGGTTTAGCAAAAACTGAATGAAGGTCTCATAATGGAAGGGTGGGAGGGGATAACACCCTGTATACAACCTAATGAAGGATTCTAGCTGGCACATGGAGGCTGCTACTTAAATATTTAGCATGGTATTTAGGATAGGAATGCTGGATGTACTTGTGTGCGTGCTTGCATGCTAAGCTCGCTTAACATCATCATCATTCTGTGTGCAACGTTTAGACTCACGTCAAATGCTACTCGAAAATTATAATTACTCGATTGATTAATGAAATGTTGGACCTAGGTTTTAAAATACAATAGGTTCTGGAGCAGCGAATATAATTTTCATCAATAGATGATTTAACATGTCCTGGCCTGTTTCCTTTCCCAGCTTTGAATTGAAACTGCCTTGATTTTGAACACGTTTCAGTCAAAACTTGAATATGGTAGCTAATAGTTATTTGTGAAATCAGAATTTTCATTTGAGCATTCTTAAATTTTTATAACAAACTCTGTAAGCCTTTGATTGTTGCATTGTGTGGTATTGGCAAATATGCCACCAATGTGCTATAGACTGGTTTTGTGCCATTAAGTTACAATGTGTGAGAATTAGACGTCTTTATTTAGCTATTTGAGAACATGGGTCAATAAGAAAAAATTGCTTACATTTCTAATACTGTGCAAGGTGCCAACTTGTATGTAGTAATTGAAAACCTTGACACGTTATTCGTTTTCAAGCTAACTTTTGATCCAAAGGCAGTTTTTGGAAATCTGGTTCTGAGGATTTGTTAAACTTAACGGATGTTCAATTAGCTAATTGGAAGGCGGTAATGCCATGTTCCACCATGAAGAGCCGCAATTGTTTGCCATCTGCGTAATTAAAGCACTCTTGCTAACTTGTCATGAGTTGCAAAAACCGGCTACAATGCTTTTGCTTTCAAAGAGAAATCGACCTAAAAATTACCTCGCAATGTGAAAAGGAACATTTTCTAGTCTCAGCACTGTGTCAGAGGTCACCACATTCCATTCACATTTGGCTATTTTACCCGTCAAATTAAACTCCTAAAGGCAGCCCAACCAAAATGCAGACAGGTTTTATGCATTATTTGAAATCTCTTATAATATGAAACCGTGCAGACTATGCCAGGTCTATATTGTAAATAGAAAATAATAGAACAATGTATTGTTCTATTATTTTCTATTTACAAATTTTGAAACAAATAATTAGAACATGTGGATGTCTAAAGGTATGAAATTCCAACAAATTATAAAGTTATCAAATTTAGCTCTATTATTTACATTTGTGAGGGTTTTTGAAAGTTAATTTTTGAATTCAGAAGTCCTTTATCTTGTTTTATTTTAGAAGGTATTTTTAGGATATTTCATGAGATATTGGATGAACAAGAACTAGAAACTTGATACTTAATGAAATTATTACTCTAGCATAATAAAAACATGCAATTTAAAAGAAAAAAATTCAAAATCTAATACGATAATTACTGAATTTACGTTTTTGTGATTAATAATGCACAACCACATCACCGTTCCAATATGCACTTGGCCTGACCTCATAAGTAACTAGATCTTGTCATTTATAGATGCAAGCACAGCATCATGAACCTTGAAACTTAAAATTGAGACAAATTTTGCTTTTACCATGAATATAATGAATAAAAATAGCATGTTTTAACTTCATAATGAAATTCCAAATGCTATGTTGGACAAGTTAATTATAGACAAAACTTTTTTTAAGCTGTTAATCGTTTAGGCAAATTGTGTTCAAAACAAGATATCTATGTTTGATTAAGTTCAATTTAAAATCAACACACACTTTATTAATGTCACATTTCTAATATTCAAATTGGAAACCATAATGTACTGCTCGTATTACATAATGACTTATGGATTAAATTTCATTAGTCTACGACACAACTTATTCAGGAGTAACTACAGATATAATTTTGTGAATTTCTCAGAATGATTTCTATATTAATACTCACCATCCATGATGAATTTTCATAGCGTAACTGAGTGTCAGTTTCTTCGGGTACGGTATCATAATAGCTGTATTTTGGTGGTGGTTCGTTTGGAATCGTTTCAACGTCATTTCTTGGAAGCACTGGCGATGCAGGTGGTTTTACGATTAGTTGTGGTTGAAGGTTTAGTTGCACTTGTGGAGTCAAAATGTGTGCTGGCACAAATCCTTTGTCGACTCCGTTATCTATGAACCAACGGTTTGTCATTCCCATAGGATCTTTCTGCTTGATAACTGCCACTAATTCGTCGGCTCTCAAAGATAGTTCCGAATCGTTTGCAGATTTGTAAGACTGCACTGCCGTAAATAACTGATCTGCACTGTACCGACCTTGTAGATAAGCCTTTTGTCTAGTGCTTTGAGTTTGCTACAAAGAAAATAGTATTTTTGTTACTCTCGAAAGTTCTGCACAACGTTCATCTACATTTTATTTTTCGAATAATTGTTGACACTGTCGGTCAAAATTGCTAATCATCTCACCAACTGATGTACTGCTGATGGACTAATACTCGTAGACGATTTATGATGCTTTTCTGAATGAGTTTTTTTGTCCTTAACAGTCCTTTCCATCCGAGGACTGGGTTGAAGGATAATTATTCCATTGTCTTTCAACTTTTCCAAAATGGCGTCATGTTTTTCCGTAAAAGCGTCCAGAATATCTTTATCAGGCAGATTCAAATTGGGGACCTGAAATACAAAGCGATTCAAGATTTATACAAAGTTTGTTTGTTCCTTAGAGATTATTCACAAGACAAATTATTAGGTATATTCACTCACTTCTTCTGTCATAGTTACAAGATGTTTGGCCGTCATTCCGATAAACTTTTTACGTGCAAACAAAAAGGCGGCCACACATTCGGCGACAAGGGCAATGGACAGATCTGTTAGTTTTGGCAGTTCTTCTAGCAATTGAGCATTTAAAGCACCATAGTCCTTTTTTGTAATCTCCATTTCATCTCTGAGCTACATAGTTTAAACAAGGAAGGATGATTACAAACACAAAACAGCTATTCACACTAATCATAACTGAAATTTAGTCCCCCTACTTGTTTTCCTTTATTAACGTCCTTGTTTCTTTCTAAACGTTGTGAAGCGCCATCATAATCCAGTAGTTTATCATTGCGCTTTTCGATTAAATTGTTGGGGCCTTCGTACAGATGCAAAAGGTCCGTTAAGGGCTTCTTTAATTTGTTCTCGAAAACTCTTTCCTGAAAAAAATTTCAATCGATTTATATTTTTCCAAGCTTTAAATAAAAATACAAATGTTTAATAAACGGTTCAGCAAACGCCTTACAAATTCCGGCCAAATATTTGACATGACATCTCTCTGAATCGTTCGAAAACTGTCCACGTCTTTTTGACACCTCCGCTCTTCGTAGAAGTCCCCAATATGCTCGCTAAGGTAAAATTGCGCTATTACACATTCCTGGAATATATGGAGGAAATAAATTGGAGCAAATAAAAACATGAAATGTCATCTTGAATTGCATGAGCCTACTTTTAAATTGTTGCGAAAAGTATCAGCATCCTTTAAAAGTTGCTTGATGGTTTTTTCCAAATCACGAAATTTCTGTTCAGTGTCATCAAAGGCATGGTCCTTGGTCTAATCAAAATAAATCAATCATTTGATTGTTTCCCATGTGTTTGAAGATGTGTAAATTCAACTTGAGTTGCACTTACCACTGAAACCAGGCCTAGATGAGAAGAAAGTCTCATGCCGATACGATGACCCTTTTTAACTACGGAATGAAGATTTAGTTTTGACATTTTTGCGGTCAGACCGCCGTCGCTTTCCTTCCTGTATTTCACTACTGCAATGTAATTAGCATGGTGAGATTCAAAGGGTACTTTGAGATACTTTATTAGCCATGTGCTTTCTAATATATTATATGATTACCCAAGTCTTTCCTCCTCTTGCATTCATTAATTTCATTAGCTACCTCTGTCATGGAATTTAGAGCAGATGTGAGGTCCAACTTATCTGGAAAGTTTTCCTCAGTTGTCTGAAATGCGAGTAGTTGTAATGCATAGTCAGTAACGCATATTTTTCTCATACTGTGGGTAACTTGCAAATATATTTAAATAAACTAATATTTACCTTCACTAATTCGTTGAGTAATAATGGATACTTGAGCACCCTCTGCACGGGCTTGATAAGAACTGAGCTTAAATTAAAGTAACTAGGATTTGCGCCACGCCCCAATTTTGTTTGAATGAACCTAGAAATTTCTTCATTTGCCTCATACTATTAAATGTTGAAACAAACATTAGATTATCTTATCTTCCCTAAACTGTCAAGTTATCAATGGTGCAATTTATGGACGATGGACGTCATAGCACCCACCTTTTCCAATAATACAATAACTTCGTTGTGATTGGCGCAATAATCGCTGTACACTTTTTTCATTTCTGGTGCTATCTGGGTGAAACAAAGTCCTAAAAATGAATTTAAAATAAAAACAGTGTTAAGAAATGTTTATTTTTTGGAAAGCTGTGAAACATCATTTTTGAACTGCATCATACATTTTAGATTCAATATTACCAACATTAAAATAATTTCGTTTTTAATTATTTTTATAACTATTAGTCAACTCACCTATAGACTGAAATTCAGCAGGACCTATCATTGCATCTTGTAAACTATTCAAAAGCTGCTTATTGACTTTGAGCACTGGCTCTATTTGACCAAAAATCGCTTCAACGTTGACTCCATGGTTCTAATGACGAAAGATTGTTTGTAATTTATCATACTTATCGTTAATAACTCGCTCGCATACCACACTTACCTTACATTCCTCGGGACTGGACAAAAACGCGTCCTTGCAAAATTGCATGTCCTGTACGAAAGCTTTTTCCGTCTGCAAAAGTTCTTCCAGGATTAGCTTTCGCTTTTCAATTTTTCTTTCCTTGGATTCGTAAAGCGAAGACGTCGAATCGGTCCTTGGTAAATCTTTGTTGCGCAGCTGCAGTTGACACTGTTCTGTCTCGCTTTGAACTCCCTCCATTGGAGATTCTGAGTTAGCAACCTAAGCAAAAAAGATCAACCGATTTTTTGCAGTTCTGACAATTCAGCAACAAAAAAAGTATGTTATGTCATGCAGTTGTCATTAGAGCTTATATCATATTACTAAGTCCATTTAAATGAATCACTTTGGGGACTTTGAAATTAAAATAAAACTTAGTCAGTACATATACACAACTTCCTAGTTCCGACACCCACATTGCTACCAAAATAGCACATGCACGTATATATGCCAATCAATAAAACCACACACAACTAGATTATTGACTGAAGCATACCAACTTACCAGAGTTGGGCCAGGGCCCCTTGTCCCGACCTCAGACATTGCTCTTCTGTTCAACCTCCGTTCTGTGCGCTGGTGCCGAAAGGTAGGTGTGACTACGGCTACATTTGCATTTGCAAAAACAAATGTAACACCAGTTCAACGATGAGCTGAATTTGATTCACTGCAGTTGTGAAATTTTACAATGGCATGCTATGGATTTCAGGTTACCTGATGCGGGTCGACAGGCACGAACAGGAATGGGGGGAGCAGGTCGATGGGGTACACGAACATGATCTGAAAAGCAGATTTCGAGTATTTGTTATTGGCAGACGTTGTGATGCACCGTTAATGTAAACAATTTAGTAAATCTGATGATTGTGATTCCTTGTCTATCCTACCAAAGCTGTAGCTCAAGTGATCCTTTAGATAAGCACTGTGATAATGTTTGTGAAACTGCTGCTGCTGCTGCTGTGACTTGAATGGCCTTGTGGTTTGAAATTCAAAAATAAAGCTGGAAACGTAGCAGTCGAAATATACTGTACGTGGTTGCTTACGAAGGCCTTATAATAATTTGGAAAGCTGCCAAGTGGGATGGCATACACAAACAATATTTTTATTTGAACGCAATCAAATGGATACCATAGCAACAAAGTCATGTGCTCTTCTGGTGTTGACCAAGCCCTGTCTAGTCGATTGAGCAAGGAATTTCATGTGATGCTATTCGCTCGTGTTAATGGATTAAGATTGAATTAATTAATAATCACAGGAAGTATTCCAGTTGCTTATCCAAGCATAATCCTTGAACTTTGGATGTATAATTATTATTTATTTGGCGAGGTTGACCTCGATTAAACTGAAGTTACACATGAATAACATTCAACAGCAACAATTTGCAATTTGTTGGGCTTGCATACTTGCTGATAAGGTCAAGGAACTTTCACCTTTATAAAAACTATATAAGTAACCTATGCATACCTTTGAAAAAAATAATTCTTAAATCAGTGTGTCTAGGCTGAGCTCCCATTAATATTTGTCTAGGTAAGTGATAACAGACAGACATTCTGAAATTAAAGCAATTGTGCCAAATGTTTGATAAGAATTAGCATATTGCTTAACTAACAGGAGTTTTATGGATTTCATGGGAATAAATATCTAATTCGGTGACTATTTTTGCGAAAACATGTAAATTTATCACAAACTTTTTATTTTATTTGTATATTTTGCAAGTACGTAAAAAAAATTACTCCACCAAATATGAAGTAACGTACATGAACACATTTACCAAGATTCAAAAAATCAAGTTTGAAAACTTCCTAATACGTATTTTTCAACAGGCATGCTCTGGCACACTGATATCGTACTAATAGCCCACGTGTGCTGCATAAATTTGCATAAATTTACCCTTTAATTACTAATTATAAATTAAAAACATTACAATTGAAGTCAACTGCATGATGTAACAGTAGGCCTTACCCGAGCATTTTTTTTAATGTACTTCTTCAGTGTATTATAAACGGATAAGAATGTAATGGTTGTATCATACAGTGGAGTTAAACGAAAGAGTCACAAACACCAGATATTGTAACTATATGGTTGCATTTGGGAATAACTATGGTTAAAGTCGCGGAAGCATTTCAAAGCCTTCACAAGGCTACTGCTAATTTCTATGTGACATGTGCAATAGTCCGGCCCCCATTCATAACGATTTCAAAAACCCTCATTTAGTAATTTTAAACATTTACTTGAAATAACTGTGCTTAGTGATTGTCCATGCATTATGTAATAAAAATGTACTTTTGTACTCACCCTGAGCTTTTCCTTCATTTCTAGGTGAGCCTAATGAAGAAGCCACTGCAAAAGGTGGTGGTCTTGGTGGCGGCAACCGTTTAGGGGCTGATACCGGACAGGAATTGCGCCTTCCCGATTCTTGTAGATACGACGATATCGGATGCTTTTTATCCAGCGTATTCTGCTCTTTGGGTTCTGAAAATGGCTGCACCGAAGGTGACGAAACCACAAACGGATCGCGTGCTCCGAGAAGGCTGGCCGAAGACATACTTTCGCGATGAAACGATGGCTTGTCGGTGAGATTGTTGTTAAGTTTAGGAATGCCGTGGTCGTCCGAATATTTTATAAAAACCGAATTTCCATGATTTTTGTCCCTAGGAGTCCGAGACCAGCTTGGAAGAGAAAGCTGACGTTGAAAGTATTCTACATTAGAGGCAGATGTATCACCTTCCGTCAGCTGCAAATAAGACGCTGGACAAAGACCGCTTGAACCGTTGGAGTTTTGTACCCTGTACCAACTGTCGTCCAGTTTGCTGAGCACCGTAACCCGTTCACCCTCTCGTAAGCCAAGGTCGCCATCCATTTGAGGTATGAAATCGTACATGGCTATTGCACTATTCCCTTGCATGAAATTGTCTTGAATTCTATTGTCGTCTTCTGGTGGCAAATCCACTAACACGTGCACGTAACACGAAGGAAACAATCCTATTTTGCCGTTCAGTTCGCCTTCGAACCACTGCGAGTCAATGCGCCTTACCAACCTGACTAGCTGGCCTACACCAAAACTGAGTTCGTTTGAAAATTCGCCAGTAAATGAGTACACCGTGATGCACTGCGGTTCGTTAGATTCTTGTATGCCAGGTTCCTGTTGTAGAATGTCCATGGGTAGTTGAGGAGGAGGATCGCTAGGAGGTGGCAAGGAATCTTCTCTTTCCGAATCGTGACTAAGCGGATCAAAGGAAGTCAGTATGTCTGAAGTACCCGAGATCTTCCCGTTTACATCTTCGAAATTCAGTAGATCAGGGAGGGATGAAGTGTCAGTTGCATCTCCTTCCATGAGTGTTACGAATGCAGATGGAAAAATGCCGACATTTCCGTTACTTTCGCCCCTATGGGAAATATAACAATTTTGGTACATTTATTACATAATCCAAATCACCACTGTGAAAAACCATATCAGAAAACCACTCACCTGTACCAATCTTTGTCAATAATTTCCACTATCTTTACAACATCGCCTTTTCGGAGGTCTATTTCTTCATCCAACTGAGCCTTCAAATCTGCATTAACCTTCGCTCTCATGTTGACCATGCCTTTCTTGGCAATTTCAGTCTATTTGTTGAATGGTACAATTTTACATGTTACCGTTAATATATTTAATTCTGTCAGTGTTCAGACACGGCACAGCATATATACCCACCGGCATCAGCGACATGTCGACTTTCCAGACCAAATTAAGCGGGAATATCCCTGTGTGATTATCCATTTTCCCTCGCCACCAATTGCTATCTATCTTCTGCGTTCCCACGATGACATCCCCTGCACAAATATCCAAGACTTAAAAACTTGTTGCACAGTATCGGCCTAAGCTCCGAAATGCATACCTTTCTTGAAAGCCAGATCCTCTAGTTCTTGTGCCGTGAAGTTCTCTTTGGCCACGAAGAGTTGCTCACCAGGTCCATATGACGGTACCGGCATCTCGGCAATGAAACCCGTTGGAAAGTTACCTAACCTTGACTCACAACATCCGTACGTCCAGTGGCGGTCCACCTTTCGGACCACCTGCACGACGGATCCAACGGAAAGACTCATCTCCCCATCCATGCTGCTCGTAAAGCCATATACCACCCGAGCAAGAACACCTGGGTCCATGTTTTCTAAAAATTAAGAATACGTGACACTTTACTACTGCATGTCGCGTAGATTTGTGAAGAATTACACGTTATCTCATCACGTGTAATAGGTGCAGGTTTTGGATGTACATCACTTAATGGATGACACGTCGATAGTTTTTCGACGTTGGAATATCAACAGATTTTTTATGAATAACCTACTGACAATAGGAAAGCAACTTTCTGAACAACTGGAGCATGACATAATGCAGCTATCAGATCAAACACGTTAGTCCACCCCTCTTAGCACTCGTAGATTTAGCGACACTCACCGATTTTATTGTAATTATTCAGTCAAGGTACCCAGCCAAAGTTTACACCCCATTATCTTTTGCGTTGTGTGGGCATTTTTTAACAACGATATGCCGAATCCGTCAGTTGTTTGAGGCATTTCGTTTCATCACCGGATTGCAGATACGCTTGCTGAAGTGCATAGTGCTGAATGACCAGTGTGACGAGTTACTAGCTCACAATTTTTCCCGACAAAGCCGTTGTCCGTATTAACTGTAGTTTTTTTATTAATTGCTGGATTTGGGTGATTCTTTTAAGCATTTTGGGAATTTGGAGGGCTACTGCGACGTTTTGGAATAATATTCAGTTTGGGGAATTGTTTGCCACGTAATTATGGGTCAAGGTTGAGCTGATGCGCCAATTAATTGCTCACCCTGTATACTCTGGTGGTGTTGTGTCACTATCCGTAATAGGATGTTGGTTAGGAGCAGGGAGGAGCTCATTTAATTAATTGCAAGATGGAGAGGGCGAGTAAAGCTATTCGAAGGTAATATTTCAGATTTTTCGTTTTGTTTTCTAGACAAAAGCAGCTTTATAAATTAGTACTTAACCCACTATTGCGTAAACACGAATTTGCGTGCGTTTTGGAGTGAAAATAACGTTTCCGTGGCTTCGTCTTGATTCGGGAATTTAAGCCTATATTTAACCTTTGCCATTTCCTTATGTTGTGTTTTGAGTTGAGGAACCGTTTAAATTTCCCTGTCCGTAAAAGTTATGTGGTGTGAAAGCTGTCATTGACCTATGATGACCTGAAAGGCTACTTTTGTAATTTTCCGAAAGTATCAATCGAGGTTAATTGATTGCTCATTTTGAATGAACATTGGGATTGTGACCTTAGTACACGAAGGAAGCATCAAATCTTTTATCATTCAATTTTTAATGATGTACAATGAAACGTGACAAGAAGTTGGGGGTAAAAATAGCAAATTTATTAGCGAATTTGCAAAAAAAAAAAAAAAAAAAAAAATCTGAGCTGCGCAAATTTAAGATAAAAGTTTAATTTATGTGTTATATGTTAATTAAATTGCACTTCTCTATTCTATAATGAACAGCAGACTGATGAACAGTAGTTAGAATAATCTGCGTAGGTAGCTGTTTATTGATTCGAAAAGTAATGGTAAACCTGCCTGGCAAAATATTTCACTTTGGAAATGGCACAGTATGTTTAGTAAATCGGTTAATGGGATCTTGGTGATCAAGTTTTGATATTGTGGCATTTAATTTTACCAAGACAGCACTCATTTCTAACTTTCTACCATGCTTGACATGCAGTTTGCCATGTTTGGCTTATTGGTAATAGATCAGCTGATGTTGGCAATGGTTGACAGTTGCATAGAATGTGTGACGCTTATGTCATTACAAACATATCAGCAGCATTGTTCGATGGAAGGAGAATTCATGCGTCCTGTTTCAACCAGGGAAATGAGTTTGCACTAATATAAATAATTTGATACAACCGAAAATTTAATTTTGACCATCGATCTTGAATTTCAGGAGTGGAGTACGTTTAAAAGCTTTAGGAGGAGGCCATGCGGATTTGAGTATGGTTATATCAGAACTGAAAGATGTCCGGCAAGCAGCAAAGATGTTTATGCAGGCACAAAATTCCAGTTAGTTTAACTTGTAACTGTCGATGTAGATAAGGTGGACGTTTTGCTGCTAATGGGGAAAAATTAAATATACTTTAACTTACTTATAGCAACTCAAGATATGCTAAAATGGTCGCTAAATGATGAGAATAGAGCTATCCAGGTAAGTACCTAACACCATTGTGACAGCGGGTTCTTAGTCTTTTAACTGATCTATTGCTTATATTCTAGGATGCAGTTAGCCAATTATCAGAATTAAACAGTCTATGGACAGAAGTACAAAAGGAATTCAACGGTGAGATTTAATTATTAATGAGTTTAAAATGTAACAAAATAATTGTATGATTTTTGATATTCATTACAATATGAATTATAAACAGAACAATTGAAAGAATATAAATATCAATTTGAAATGATCCTCGAAGGAGAACGCCATATTGATCAAGCAAGAAATCATTTGGTAATAATTATAACCTTTCAAAGTATTGCATTTGGCTTGTATTGCCCTTGTTTACTTCTTTATTTATTAATTAACCACAATTTGTTGTTTTTTAACTTGGCAGACTTCTTGTGAGCAGAGGGAATTGAAAATAAAGAAGGAACTTAAGAAAGCAGCTAAGGTATTTGGAGTTTTAATATTAAACAATTCGGTTTGCACAATTGCTGATTTCAAAATAATGAATTTTTGCCAAACATTTCCTAAAATTCAGCAGAAGGCAACTCAAGAAGAACTAAAACATCTTGAAATAAAATTGGCTCAGGCTGAAAGGGCTAAAGATCTGGCACAGTTAGAGGGTAATGTTTTTGAAACATTGGAAAATGACAACTGATAAATTAAAATCTCATCCATCTCAATTGCTCAATCATGTTTCAGTCGTGGACAGAGTGCGCGAGAACGAATCTTTGAAAATGGTTCGCTTTAAAGAGGGCTTGTTGAAAATATCTGAGGCTTATGTGGAATTGGCTAACAAATGTGCCATCATATTTGGAGCTCAAAGGGTAGGTCCCTGACATCATTTTTTTTTTATATTAGTTTTTTCTATTGTATTAGCTGATAAACTGATAACGTATGTTTACTATAGGATATTTCCTGTCAATTACCTGATATCACTGCCCAAGATCTACACGAAATTAAGTACACGGGTACGTACAATTAATGGGTACATTTCTGCTGTTTCTTATGATGAAACTTGTGTTACCGGTAGCTAGGCTAAAATAAAGGTTATAACTCATGATAAACAATCACATTTTTTATAAAATTAGATAAATTCCAGTGTTGGAGTTGTTTACTGTAGATAAACACAATGCAGTTGCATTTACCATTTTTGTTTTTTTGGAAATTTTATCTATGGGCCTATTGTTCTGTATTTGTTTGCGCTAAACCATGCATTGTAAAGGAAGATGTGTATTTCCTATCTTTAGCGTCATTTGTCTATAGATTTCAGTTGGTAGCCCTTTTGGACTGCACGTGTACATGCGGGTACTCATATAGTAGTACACATATAGACATCTGAACGTTAACTGATACAAACACTGATCATGACGGTGGAGGCATTTATCCCACAGATGCACGGCCTGCGCTAACATTCTGACAAGCATGGGCCAAGAATCCATGTTGCTCCAGCACTTGCTGATGTCAGATAAGCAACATTTTTTCTCAGTGGACCAGTATCTGAAAATGTGCCATTGTCGAATCAACTGGGAATAAGTTTGCTACGTCTGATATGTGCTAGAGCAACGTAATATCGAAATATTTCGCTTATTTGCAACAAAAAAAAACCACACAAATTTAAAGCCCTACCTTAATGTTTTTGTTTTATTGTTCCATAGCATAAGTAATCAATAAAGGGTAGTTGTAATGTCTAGAAATTCAGTAAGATATAAAAAATACAATTCAAGTGAAATCGTTCTAAGAAATACTCGTTATATTTTAGGTTCTGGGCTAACAAAGTTAGCGGTTATGAAAGCAAGAGATCACGTTCGACAATACAGGAGACGCTCTCATCATTTGATACCACAGCCACCTCCTATGGGTAAGCTAACAGCTTGTAGTGCTTAAAATTGATTATATGAAGGCGCGTTTGTAACAAATACAGTGTTTCCAGACGATCCCCCACCTCCTTACACTCCAAATTATTATGATGATCCGATCGTTGGTGATGGAACTTGTAACATTGACAATGTTGTCATTCCCACATCCGGGGTAAGCGACTTGTACGACTGTGACAGAGCGCACATCTTAAACGTAACACCATCACGGCAAAGGGTGCTGGCTGACCATCCCCTTCCTCTGCGACCTCCTCCTGCCCCAGAAGGAGACATTCGATGGAGCGAGAACTATGAGGATGACATTTCTGGTGCAATGGGAGGTACTAGAATAGAGTAGTTATTTTCAAGTGAATATATAATTATTATTTCCTACTATTTTGCTGGCGCTTTCATCATGCACATAGACTTCAACGCTTTCTTTTGGGATTCTTATTTAATGGGAGACGACCCTACTTAATGTTTAATAGTAAACGATTACAGTTATAGTACAGAGTATCAAATTTGTCATCGCTGTAGAAAGACAGTATGTCTCTGTAGTATGACTTACTTCTGGAGAGAGAGGTTACATCAACTGCTACATATGCATTGTTGACAAATCATGGATTTTTGATATACCATTTCATTATCTTTCTGCCCCTCCTTTCCATTCTCTTCTCTACCTTCCACACCCCCTTTTTCCCACTTTTTACTTCGGTAAAGCTCATGATTTGTAAATCACCCTTCGAGGAGTTGCGTTAATTTTCCTACCGTGGAAAATCTTTGCCCTTTTTGCCATTTGGTTTCTTGCCCACCTATATTTTATGAATTAATTGGATTGAATGTTCGATCAATTTAAACGACTCCTAAGATTGGTTAATAAATAATACAATTTGCACATAATTTGCGTACAGTAGTCCCTCTCCAACCACAAGGTTTACATCGGTAATGCAATGATCCATATGTTCATGCTCGGTGACGTAGTCGTGGATTAACATTTAGATTAGTTAGTGCCTCACACGTATCACAGAGGTCACAATATAATGGACTAGTCGGGGAATAAGACATGCAGTACTGGTATCAGTGTAAAAAGCAATAATTCTTTTATATTTTTTTCGTGCATTTAAAAAAAGTATTTTCTCAGTTATCAGATAGTTTTGGGGTCATTACTTCTTTTAAAAAAAAAACCTGTTTAATATTTGTAATCCTTGATCCAAAGTTCAACATCATGCTGTTTGATGATATGACGTGTGGTTGAAGGGAACACAATGCCATTTTTGTAGAAGTCAAAAGTAGTTGGAGAGGAATTACTGTAATTCATTTCTCCTTGGACAACATTTAAATTTCATTGAAAGGTGTTACCTGACCGTACCTCCGAAACCACCAGTGAAGTTTTGTTGCAATATACTTTGTATTAATGGATTTTTTTTATTGGAATACTTTCCCTAATGAGCTGCTATTTTTTTTTTTCAATATAGCAGGTTTTTAAGCTCAGAAACTCTGTCTGAAAGTTCAATTATTGCGCAATTTATTTTAAGTAAATAAAGCCACAAAATCAGACAGAGCTCTATAGGGTAATCTATTTAATGTAAATAATCACCAATTCAAAGGTTTATCTTCCCATTTTTTATGAGCAAGGTCTGTTCAGAATGAATATGCAGAAATATACATTATCAATTTTTCTGGCAGATGTTATTGTTGCAATCTTTTGAAATAAAACGTGGAATAATCTGCATGTGAAAATTCCTGATTAAATCTTGCTCATAAAATACATTTCTGACAGATGCAAGTCGAAGTTGAAAATTTCTATTCAGTGCATTCTGAATTTTTTTTCGACAATTCTGAAAAGTTTCATGTTATCATATTTTTTTCCTTTTTTATCTGCTTTATTTCAAGGTCTATATTGTCAAATTAAATTTTGCGTTCCATTATATTCTCAAAAGGAATTTATTGTTATTACTGGCAACTACAGGATTATATCAAAACAGGCAAAAATGCCTTGCAGAAAAAGAAGTTTAAAAATAATTTTGGAGTATCCTTAAACTTTAGTGATGTTTGGAATAGGAACAAAGTATCTGTCCATCATAAATAAGCATTCTGCTTATTAGTGTCTTAATAATTATAAAAGGGACGTATTCATAGTATTGTTAATTATGTTACTTTCATTTCCCAATTAACAATTCTTAAGGTTTTTATTTTGCTTAGGCTTCATGGGCACAGCAGCAAATTGCTTTCAGGGAAACATTTGAGATGGCATTGTGTTCTAAGGTGGGTTCTAACAGTGCAATTGATCATTTTACAGTCAACAAAATCATTATTTTGCTTGGATATTTTTCGTTGTTTTTGTTTGTTTTTAAACTTTTAGGACAGAAAAGGCACTAGCTTTGAACTTATTAAGTCTGAAATCCAGTTAAATGAAGGTAAAGCAATTTTATTATGCGCCTGTTGTATTGTCCACCAACAATTCCAATTTATTAAGCGAAATTTACTTGGTTATTCTAAGCTATTAATAAGATTTGAATCAGTAAAACACGAGAAAACGAAATTATTTTTAAAAATTTATTCACAAAAAAAATACAACCAATCGGCATTGTACACTCTAAAAATTTAAAATTCACACAGACATTGTTTCTTTAAAGAGTTTCCGAACCGTAGTCGTAACAATCGAAGAAGGTTCTGATGACTGGTAGTTTATCTGAAAAGATTCACTGTCAGCAGCTGCAAACTCGTCCTATATTTTCTTATGGCAATGGTATACTTTACCTTAAATAAGTAAGGCTGGACATCATCATACGCATTGTCAAATATTAGATCCATTTCAGAATGATTGGGAATTTTTGGAACGTACTCGTGCTTGTTCATCGCCTCCGCCACAAACAGAATTTTCTCAGCCAAAACCTCGCCGATACTTTCTCGATACTTTTGTCGTTCTTGTAAAACCGGGAAGGAGAAAAAAAGTAAGTACTCTCAGAATGTTGCAACACGAATTTTACCTAAAATCGTCCTTCAAAACTTACCATGTTCGTTATTTAAAGTTATTAAATTGACTTTCAATGTCCAGATCTCCCACGAAATACTCTCAGGTGGAAAGGGCCACCGTGAAGGCTTTTTCTGGTAAAACTCCAAGGATATCTAAAAGAAGTATACGTGCTCAACATTTGTATTTAGAACTTTCAGCTGGAATATTCAAATCGGTACATGCTCCCGTAACGAATTCTCGTTTTCAAGAAATCAGGTAAATTTCATCCTTCTTTAAATATCTTAAATATCAACTAAATATTTCCCATCCAAATTGTCCTCTTTAAATAATGCGAAGCATGGCATTCCAATGACATTCCGGGCCGCCAGCACAATTTCTCTGGCGCAAACTCTCCACTTTTTTAACCCAGCTACCATAACGTCATATTTTCCCACTTGCACACCTGTCCATTATGTGAATTATCTGTGCTGAGTAGTAGGTCGCTAAATTGTGCCACTTCTTTCTTCAAAGCCTTGTCTAATTGATATGATGCACATCGTACCTTGGGAAGAAAAATCATTGTGCATATTATTAAATAGGCATTAAATAGTAAACAACTTCGAAATTTCGATTATGCATTACATATGTCAGATCAATGAAATCGCAACCGACATCCTCGTAACCAATGGTGCCCACCGAGTAACTTCCTTCTTGTTTATAATGAAACTGAAAATTTAGACAAAACATTTGAATGGGCTAAGACGTATATTTATAGTACTATTGAAACAAAGTTAAAAACAAAATCTAACCTTTCCATGAGTTCGATGAAATAGCAGGGTGTGAAATAGACCTTAAAGTATGAACAAATATACAAGTGTGACATGGATGGTTGTTTTGGTCATGCATGGCTTAGTTATAGTTCTATTTTTTAGATTTAAAGGGAGTAGGGTTTTTGAGGTTAAAGATACTTGGTAGAGAATAGAGTTTGAGCCATCCACGTTAACGATCGAAACGATAACGTTAACCAGAAACAGCGCGGGAAGCCAGGAATGGCATGCTTCTCATAGGGTAGTCCTTGACATTCCGGACCGCCAGCGCTGTTTCTCGTTATCGTTTCGTTAACGTTGGCTGGCTCAAACTCTCATTGGGCTTGATAACAAAATGCTCACTCAGTGCTGCTTCTTCTACTTGACGTCCTTCTAAAGACTATAGTTTGACGAAATTGAAATGCATAAGTGATTTATGTAAATTATTCACACAAAAAACACCAAATTTGTATCGAAAAATTTCTACTCACCAATTCAAACACTTGATTGCGAGCATTCATGTTTAAAAGACAATCTTATTTTGAAGCGTCGTGCAATAATAAACAACATCAGATGGCTACTTCAGCATTGACGTCATTGTCACGCGCTATTTTTCGACTTGCAGACAAATTTAGTGTGGGGAAATAGAACCATGGTGAAGTGCTATAGCTATTCGTACACTAAACATAACCCTACATTACAAATGTTATTTGTTTTCAATGTCTTTTATTAAACGTGAGTGCTATGTATAAAGTCAAAAAGCAATTTTAAAATCAGAAAACTATTTCACGTTTTTGAAAATACAGTTTATAAATTTCATTTTCAATTTTATAAAAATGCGTTCCAAATCCATTAATGCTAGTCAGCAATAGCATGCTAGTGGCGGCCCTGGTGTTGATTGTCAGCTCGCGAGTCGCCATAAGAACTGGAAACATGGTACTTGTGTTCTGCGAATTTTACCAGCTGCGGAATGCGGATTGCTCCAGTAAATTGTCGGTTCGATTTCATGTTATTTACTCCCCTTTAAGTTTATATTTTAAAGATAATTCGTTGATTTCTTAAAGTATCAGTGTACGTATGAGTGTAAGTTGTTACATAGCTTGTAGTTATTTTGAGCGAATATTGATTTGAAAAAGAATAAGTACTACAGTTGATGTAATTGCATTGCATTACACTCACGCGCCATTTACGAATGGGGACAGGCAGTAATCTTGTTTTGTCCCTTCTGAGGAATTTCTTGCCTTCATATGCTAATTTTATTTGTTAGCATATTTAGGCCTAATTTTTGATAATTCCCATATGAGCGCTCACCAGCTGATATTTTTACTGTCCCATTTATAAACTGGACTTTTGAAGTTCGCGTTCTAGATACATGTTTTTGTCCTTGATCTTTTCTGCGTGTATTTTGCTGATTCTCTATCTGCTGGGTCCGTTAATTGAGCTACCTGATGACACAGCTGTAACTGCCGTTCTTGGACTTCTGCTTACCTGCGTCATTTTCATTCTGCTGCTCTTTTCTTATGGGTTGACCGACACAATGTGGGCATATCCTGAACTGATAGAAATAAAGCTTTGAGAGGCAGAGCAACAGGCGTGGAATTTATAACCCAGGTTTCTTCGGGATATGGTCCAGCTTGAAACAAGGTTTCAAGCTTTCGGGCAAAGCGGCTGTACTTCAGGTTGCTGGGACTCAAATATTTACAAGCCTGCGATGGCATCCTCGGATATGTGCCAGGATTGCCGGAGAAGGGCATCACTGGACATAACTTCTGCATCGCAAAAGAAAGTCGGCGATCTGCGAGAGTTTTTTGCAAACCTTCGAATCAAGGAGGATAGGCGGTACTCGGATGGTGCCATCAAGAACGACAGTCCGGTGCTCGAATGGCCATCGTTAAATTTGTTCAACGAAGACTGTGGTAGTTCAGGGAAGGATGCTTTTCTAAACTTTGGGGAGAGAATTCGCGACTGCGGTGGTGGCAAATCGTACATGTATGGCCCTATCTTGCCACCAAGCGGACGAATGATAGACGCCATCGTACTTTCGGCATGGGACAATATCATCGGCCCAAAAGCGGTTTTCGTTTGGTGTCCCAAAAATGGAGGAGAAAATGAAAAACTATTCAGTGATATCCATGATGCCGTGGAGTATACAGTAAGCCACACTCTTCATGGTGAACTTGGTAAATTGAGCTTCGGGAGTACGGCAGCGAGAGGTTTGGAACTGTATGTTGCCAAAGATCGCGGATTCATAATTTCATCCATTCCGTTTACGGCGCCTAATAATCAAGAATCTGTGCCTTATTCCTTGTCTACTATAACGCCCGTTTCTCAAATAGAAAGGTTCTTCGACCTGCATTCATTATTTAATTTATGGATGCTAAGGTTATCGTGTTGCCTCCGGGTTTATCTTCATCAAAATGCTCAGGATTATAAACTCGCCCTTGCTGAACTGTCTCCGGTTTTGGTCGAGTTTTGTAAGCTTCTTGGCTCCTTATCAACTTATGGATTACTTTTTTCAGAGGTAAGCCATTTTTTACTTTATATTTAACTTTCACAAATTTGCCTTAACATTTGTTGTGATTAAGTAAGACAGTGTCGTGTGAAATTATATAACTATTAATGATTATCAAAATATCTGTTCTTCTTAAATTGCTAACGCGTATTCTTATTTGCTACATGGTTAGTGATAAAAAACAAATTGCTCATGATAGCCTGTGTTAATCTCTAAATAATGAAAGCAATGACCTGTGAAACAAGCCATCTGAATTGACATTCAAACTCAAGCATTAAACTTTTAACAAGATAAAATGTCTCCCTTCATAAAATATTGAAATAACGACTGCTATATTTCTCAGAATGAAAAATCACAGGACTATTTTTGTATTTATGATTCAACTTTCCATTTGTTACTTAGGTGCCAGCCATATTTTCTGGAGATGTGGATATTGAAAAGAAAATTTCGAAAACTCTTTTGGAAAAGGCAATTACATCCCATCTACAGACATGTTGCTGCTCGGTCGTTATTGGAGACTCAAAAACAGAAATAAATTGGGCAAGTTTTTATTTATAAAAGATCCTCAATTTTCTTTGCAATTTAAATAGTCTACCGAAGCAAGCAGGTGTCGTTGAACTAACGTATAAAACAATTATCTATTATTTAAGGTGGTTAGGATATTGGCTAATTTTTTAAGGCCTAAGGAACGGGCTTTGGTTCGCCTGGCTTGTGAAGGCAACGTTTCTCTGCCATATCATCCAGGATTACTTGTGCAGGGTATGCTGAAAGTGAGTATCCTTTTGCTTAATTATTTGAAAAAAAAAATATTTCAATGATGCATATTATTTTGAGGATTATTTTTTACATTAATTAGATGTTGTTAATTACATTGTAATCTGATAAGTTAGCCATTTGTCCTTGTGGCATTTCACAACTTTAATTAAATTAAGATAACTTTAAGAGGTTAGGCTAAACGAAAGTAGGTCAATTGAATAGAAAGATATCAATACTCAATTAGAACCATTTTTTTATTTTTTTTACATTTCCACAATTTGACAGGCTTGTGATATTTGTATGTGTTATTAGTAACCTTTTTGACCTTCCATGTTGACGAATTCCAACATTCTTGCGTTTAAACAGTATCATTGTTAGTACTTGTTCCCACCTATTTTCTTCATTTGCATATTGCATTATGTTAATCTAGCCTTCGTGCAATACGCTCTTATGACCATAGCTCATGCACTATGACCCAAGTGGCACCACAGACACCTAAAAATGTAAAATATGCAAATTTAGTCACATTGCACGTAATTGCCCAATTTCGCAAAAAGATGTTTCAACATAGCGCAGCAATTAAGGAATGCAAAAACGTTGAAGTATTTTGAGAGAAGGTCCGTCACAAGTTTTAAGAAACTGTTCGGTTCAGAATTGGAAATTTAATTTTCGTGAAAATTTGCAATCCTGTGTTAAAAAGTATCTTCTCTTATTTGGATTTCTAATGAAATTTAAATCACCGACAGCAGGTATTTATGAATGGCTGAAGCTTAATATCTTTTTAATATGCAAATGAGAAACCTAAACAATTTTTTTTTCATCAGTCACTCTCTTTATTTACCCACTATAATTATGATTTAATGACCTGGTTTGGATATCAGCAATGGCTATACAGGATGCCTAATTTTTAGTGAGATGCAATTTTCAGATTTATCAAAAACCTCAGATTTGCTTTCCTGACAGTGGCTTGCATAGTATCTCCATAGTTGTTTCCAGGCATTGTTCCTGTGGCCATGTCTCTCCCCTCATTTTATTTGGGGTCATTAGCTAAGGACCTCCAATAGACAATCCCCTGTAACTATTGGAAATCTGATAAAATCAATCATTAATTAGACTTGTATTTCAATTTTCAAATGCAACATCTAATTTGGAGTAAATTTGAAGTTTTAAAGGCACCTAAGATAACCTGATTGAACATTTCATTTTTGTCGACAGGACGCCTGTGGAGATGTGAATATCACTGCAGAGGATGTGCTCTGTAATTTCTATCCCACCACAATCGTAGATCTTTCCCTGGGAGAAGTTCGCCAATCTTGGCTTCTTAACGAGCACACAAAGTACAGGACAGCACGGCTGAAGCAAGAATTGGCATCCTTGCTAACGAGTTCCAAGCCATGCCCGGCAATGATGCAGTCAGTTTTTGCTCTGCTCCAATTTTACTACAAAAAGACTGAAATGTGTAGTAATTCTTCTTTCTTTATGTTTAGAAACATCTTTCATAAAGTGAGTGAGCCAAGTCCATTAGTTGTCAACTTTATGGAAAAGGTAATTCAGGCTTTTTGATTTAACTGCAACAATTGAATGTAGCTTTTAAGAATCAAAGTCATAGACAGTTAAGTGTATGCTGTCATTTTTATTTTACTTGGTTATAATTCTCGATTGATATCCATCAGATTTGGCCATTGGAATGTGATATTCAGCAACCACAGGGTCTCGTTAAGTTATTTCTGAGAAGATTAGAATACCACGCGTTTGCTCTCGTTAAATTGGTTCAAGATGCAGTGTAAGTATTAACAATTTCTATTTTTTGTTATTCTTATTGTGATGCACTAGCGGTCAGAATACTTTTTCGGATAAGGGCCAGATTTAGGGTCTTGCGGGTCAGTTTAGAAGTGTTTTATTATTGTTTTGATAACTAAATCAAACATTGGTCACACAAAATAATCAATAACGATGCGGCATTTTTAAATGTGTGGACATTTACAATATTGGGGTTGCTGGGCATAAATAAAATGTCGCACTAGTGTGGATTTGACCCATGTGCTGTAGTTTTCAGACTCGCTTTGATACACTATTCTGAATATGCCGTTTACGTTTATAGTTGTGTTGTGCGTTGTATGTCTTTTTTGCTACCTCACAATTTAATATTGCCAACATGTTTCAGGAAAAACTCGTCAAATCTGACTGATGCGGCTCATCTGGTAAATAGGAAGGTGCTTAGGCGGCAACTGGATTTGGAAAGCAAGGCCGATTTTCTAGTTATCCTGGCAGTTGCCGAAAAATTACACCCAGGGGTCTACCATGCCACCATGCAGAATAGCTCTACGCGGGATGAAGGGAGCAACACTGCAGTAACGGTTAGAATTTAATTCATTCTTTGCGCAAAGCGCTTAATCGAGTAGTTCTGGTGGAATGATGGCTTAATGATTAAAACAAGTTCCCTGGTGCCAATTCTGTGAATTTTAGTGTGACAAAATTTCATAAATTAAGCCTTCTAGAAAGTGATATGACATAACTATTGGATGTGCTTTTGAATCCACATGATAAATGCATCATAACTGATGTTTGCATTAATTAGATAGTGAATTTGTATTATAAATCATTGGAGAACTTGTGCCTGCCTTCCTGCCAAATCCTAGTGATTCAGATTTTGGGGATTTTTTTTTTTTTTGGTAAAACAAACATTACATCGAATCATTTAGTTATTTTCCATCATTTTTCATTTAATGTTCAAGTGATTTTAATATAATATATGAAACATGTGAAATGTTTCTTGTAAATTTTATTTTTTCACGAAATCTGGAAATGCATACAGACATGATTGCAACAAGAAACATTTTTCGTTCTCACAAACACTCATTGAACCTGATTACTGAGTTGTTGAGCACGTTGTGGTTACTAGTTTACTACAATCCTTTGACATGCAAGCACGTGCAATCGCTAACAAAATACATTAAATGCAGCAGGACCCTGATTATCCGAGCCATGTGTTACAGATGCAACCTTGGCTAAGTCACATTGGTATACAATTCACATTTGCATGTGATTGTAATTTGATTGGTTGCTCCTTTACACAATTCACCAGGAAATTACAGTTGACCAATTACATGTTTACACGAGCCTCGATTATTCGGGTGTCCATATTTTCCAAACAGAATATAACATATACATGAAATTTCCACATGCGTTTAAAACTGATCATTCAACTCGGGGATGTACAAGTATAATTTATTTTGAATATGTAACGGCATGTTATCTAAGGTCAATTCTGTCCACATTGACCTCTGGTAATAGAGGTGTTGCTGTAATTTCAAACATTCAAATGGTTGGATTGCAGCCTAGTGGTGGCTGGAATCTCATAGTATGCCTTAAGTTTAGTATAGCGTTCCTAAGATATTCCAGCCACCTTTTTGAAAGTGTAAAATATTTGTAACTTTGTAATAAGCCCTACAAACACAAAACATCTTTTCACCAGTTTTTGGTATTTAAGAATTCGATTTTTTTCCAGTAACTATGTTGTACTAATGAGCTAAACCTGCTCATATCTATTTTTGATTAAAATCAAGTTTAATGAAAGTAAACTTTAAAAGGAAAAGCGAAACGTGTATTATTCTTAAGATGAAGAATATATTATTATTGCCTATCTTGTTTTATAAAAACAGGTCATTGACAAAATGTGATTATTCAGTGTTGTAGTTGTTGCACTTGCATTTCAGCAAGCAATGTTGAGACTATAAAGTCATACATTTTAATGCTATGATTTAAGATTTTTTGTGGTGAATCTCATCATACTTTTATTCATACCGCATATTACATTATTTGATATGCTTAGTTTGATTGCACACGATCTTCTACATTCCTTTCATTTCGCAATTTCAGTATCATCCAATCTGTCAAAAATTAATATCTTGGGGTTCCCAAATAAATAATTCATAACTGAGCTAGTAGGCAATAAAGGTAAAGGGTAAAGGCCATTACAAAGCAACATTCACTTTCTTTCAAAGTTGTTGTCTACATGAGACAACTTTAAAAAAATAACAGACAGTATGCAATAATGAATAACTTTAATCAAAAATAAAATTTAGTATTTTTAGTCAGTGTACAAGTATTGCAATAACAAGCATTGACAGACACCGGTCACGATTACCTCTCTTATGCAGAGAGAGTTCTTAGAGAAAATTTGGTGATTGCTAAATAACCTTCACCACAAAAATGTTCTATAATACTGTAGATTGGAAGAACATTAATTATTCTGGATTGTAAAGCTTGATCAATCATTGTTAAAGCTTTAATCCATTAATGTTTTTTTTTATTTGGCATTAATGCCAAAACTGATTATCGTATCAATTTAATAACTTTGTTATTATTTCACCGTCATTCAAAGGCACGTGGCATTATTTTGTTCGAGTAGGAAATATGTGGCTTTCCTTTACAATTTGGAGGAAAGAACATCTTTGTGTTTTATTGCAAGATCTTTTAATCTAAGAGCTTGAGCAATGGAACCAGCAATCTTCAAACGTCCTTGGAAATAAGCCTGTAAAATACAAATGTGCGATTTCAGTTCTTCTCTGATATGCATTGTAGAAGAAGAGAAAAAAATTAATAGTGACTCACTTTCTGAGGATCTAGTCTTCCGGTGATAAAATCACCAATGTCCTCGTCGTTAATGGAGAAGGTCACTGCTGGAGCGGGTGCTACATAGAAATTTTGTAAAAGTTTGTAAATGTTATCAAACTTCAAGGAATTTCCAATAGAAATGCCAGCCGAAATTCATTTTACTGACCATCTGGTCCGAAGATCACTCGTCCACAGCCGTTTTTCGCCTCCACCGTCCAAATGCCTTCTTTGCCATCCTTGTTCTTGATTTTGAATCGGTAGATGGTGTTGACCATTTTAACGTACTTCTCACCTTCCTATGAAGTACCAACAGAACAGTTTAAGAGATAAAACCAACCACTACAATTTTATAGAAGATTTTAGACATTGAGGATTAAATGGAAAACCATCTATTCGTCTGAAGAAGGAAATATATAACGTGAGAACACTGGCAAACCTCTTTCAAGATATCTTGCAGTTCTTTGAAATACAAGTGTGCGTCGAAATCTTCAGGATTCACGTTTTCAGCTGCCACTGATCTGGTGTGGATCTGGCGAGCTCCAACCGCATTTGCACCAATCTGTTGAGGCCTGTAATTTGCATAAAACGTAAATACAGCAATGCAAGTCTTCCAAATGAAAAGCAGTAATTCGACAAACCGTACACACCTGGCATTTTGAGGGAAGCCATGTCGGTACATTGTAACCACTGCTGCTCCTCCAAGTCCAAGATTATGTTGCAATGCTATTTTGGCATTGGGCACCTGGCGTGGTCCAGCTTCATTGCGAAGTTGCCAGTTCAATTCTGCGCACTGAGCAAGACCTAATTCAATAAGAACATTAACATTTTTATTAAATTGGGAATTCTTATTTCTGGTTTGATAGTTTGAAGATTATCTTTTAGATTTAGTAATTAAGACATAAAATATTGCACCTGTAGCACCCAAAGGATGTCCTTTCGAAATCAGTCCTCCGCTGGGGTTCACCACGTACTTTCCTCCATATGTATTATTGCCAGAATCAATAAGTTCTCCAGCTTTGCCTGGTGGACACAAACCTAAGGCTTCATATGTGATCAATTCGTTGGCGGAAAAGCAGTCGTGCAATTCAATGACATCGACTTTTTGCGGACCAATTCCAGTCTTGCTGTAAACCTTGTCTGCTGCAGTTTTTGTCATGTCGTAACCGACCTTGTTTGTTTACGATTAAGAGAAGTGTGTAATGTCATGAGATGATACATCTCGTATAAATAGAAACGGGCGTGCAAGGCCTTGGCGCACCTACCATTTTCATTAGGCTATTCTCGCTGAAAGTGCTTGGAAGATCAGTCGCCATTTCCATTCCTAAAATTTCCACAGCGTTCTTTTGCAAATTGTGCTTTTTGACGAATGATTCGGATGCCAAAATGGCAGCTGCAGAACCGTCTGATGTGGGGCTGTTAATACGAGAAGAACCGTTAATGCAATTGTATATAACAAACTAACATATAACTAAGCTCCACAAAACTTATTCGAATAAATGTTCAGAGGCAAGATGATAGATTTGTAAGCGTGCCAGTGTACGAATGTTACAAATATCGGGGACCGTGTAATCACTTTTTTCAAAATGATAACAGACTTAACAATAAGTGGTCCGAAAATGTGAGTACCTTGCGTATTATCAAAATAGTTTGCGTACGTGTAACATTTTTTTTGTCCTGGAATTAAGGACTTTGAGCAGAGAACGTTTTTTTAAGATTACATCGAATTTTTGAGTGGTGAAAAGTTATCAATGTCAATTAAACAACTTTTGTCTTTTATTAGGAGGGAATACTTTCTTAAGCCTAGTTCTGCCACTGCTAAATTTATTGGCTGAAGAATGTATTTTTTTCTTCTTGTTACACCATGCAAGAGTAACATTTTCCTATTGCAGGTCAGTGCAAGAGATGTCATTGACCTATTTGAAACCCCTACCTTGTGAACTTGATTCACCTAAGAATATAGCCTACAGTTGTTTTGCCTCTTTAATTAAACGCAATTTCCTGCTTGTTAAATTTGCTATATTTTCTTACCAGCACTGAAGTTTAGTCAAAGGACCATAAATTTGTGGAGAGCCCAAAATTTGTTGCAGACTGTATTCGTCCTGAAACTGCGAATTTCTAAGCAGAAAGTATTCTCGGTCACTTCAGTGTCAAAGTAAAAAAAATAAATCATGAAGGTCAGGTACACTAGCCTATGGCTAAACTTACGGATTGCGAGTGGAATGCAAATGATTCTTGTATGCAATTTTAGCAAAGTGTTCTGGCTTTGTTCCTGAAATTCACAATTGTTC
The DNA here is from genome assembly GCA_033995625.1 of Ophyiulus pilosus. Taxonomy (NCBI): domain Eukaryota; kingdom Metazoa; phylum Arthropoda; class Diplopoda; order Julida; family Julidae; genus Ophyiulus; species Ophyiulus pilosus. Next base: position 274,415 of record JAUJYV010000006.1, on the reverse strand, counting down.
CAGTTCGTTCAATCCTTAAAAAAACACGCCACTTCCTAGAAGATTTTTATCTTGCGGCCTGGCTCACCGTATTTTTGCATGTGTTCCTCTCCGGCAGCACCGAACATTTGAGCCGCAATAGCAGTGCCCTGTAATTCTCGAAGGTTACACAGCACTTCCACGTGACGATCCATGGGATTGGTTCTATCCTCAAACTATGCCAAGGTGGAGGCCAACGATTGGTTAATAAGCTTCGCAAAACATGTTTTGCTAAATTTTTTACGGATGCCATATTTTGGCATCACGTGGAAATGAGTAAAAGAGTTGTATCATCACCTTTGATGACAGCGAGCCTCTCTCCATTTTTTCAAAGCCCAACGCAAGTGTGCATTCTGCCAATTCTATATTAAATGTTTGAGTTTTTTCAACATTAATTGAGTTGTTATTGAGTGCAAGCAATTTATCTGCAAGATTTAGATCTACTAAATGTAGCACAACCCGGTATCAATTTAGAATGCATATGGGACATATTTTTCAAACATTTTATCTAGCTTATTTTTCTTTACTGCACCTATTTTTCCTGCATTGTTTATACTGATTAGGGAAAAAATTGAAATTATATTTACTAATGATACTTGTTTAATTAGATAGTAAGCCTGCTATTGCGTTTTTTGACATCAAAAACTGTCGTGACAACGTTTTTTTCATGATACTGCTACACCTGCAGTCATTTAAAAAAATGAATTTTGAATTTAAAACAAGTTAAGGAATTTTTTTTCTAATGGCCCAATGCAGCCAGTAAAAACTCATCAAATAAGGATGAAAAAAAGTGTGAAAAGTCTCCCTCAGAATTCTCCCCTAATTTCTTTTCCGTTTAGGTTTTGTTTTGCATCATTTCCTAGTCAAAATATGTTATTGCCAATATCCATACCTCCTTCAACTAACTGCTTTGCTAACATCAAAGCAGAAGATCCAGTAGAACAATTGTTGTTTACCTAAATTAGGAAATAATTTGACAATTGCTATCAGTTCTATCAAGCAGTGATTAGGTCGAGTGAGAGATATGCGTTTCAAAGGTGTTCTTACGTTGTAAATAGGGATGCCAGTCAAACCCATTTGATATAAAGCTCGTTGGCCACAAGTCGAATCGCCTAAATTATTAAAAATGAATGGAATTTGTGCCCATTTTTTATCATTTGTTAGAGATATAATGGCTTGCTGATATAACACAGAAATCGAAGCCAACATATTACAAGTCTAATCGAGAATTGATTTGTAGTTGTAAATAAGTTTACCATAGACATAACCAACACATGCTTGTTCAACAGCATTGTATGTTAGACCACTGTCGGCAAGGGCCTTTGTAACTATAAAGAGTCCATGTTGAGGAATATGTATAAGTATTTTATTGCCAGGTTATGGTTAAGAATGTTCCCTTTATAAATCTTATACCTGCTTCTTTTGCCATATCAGGGTAATCAAAATCCATGCGTCGACCAGGTTTCTCAAACTGGAAGCAAAATACAGAATATCGTCTATTTGAAGAACATGGAATAGTTAATTTTAAAAGCCAATGCTGCACTAAAATAACTATTTCTATATGGTCATCATTTTTTTTAATCAATTAAATTCTTCCATTTAAACTATAGTCTAATGGCATTTTGGAGCCATAATAAAAGGATCAAATTATCTTTTGCAACATGACCTAAATAAATATTTCAAGTTAAATTAGTCTACTTCTTGCAAATATGTTATAGTATGCATTTATAATCATGCATAAACGCTTTTTTATTATTATAAGGAACAGAAGTTAAGCATTTGTGTAGTCTAATCACATTTTTAGATTAGGTTGTTGAAAATAAAATTGGCATATTAGCATGCTACTTTTACGATTGTTCCAATTCAAATTTGGTGCAATAAAGTTTTAACTTGCCCTCAAATTTATTTTTAAAACAATTTCAAAGTCAGAAATACTTTGGACAAATACTAAAGCAACCTTTTTGTTTAAAAGTGGCGAAAATTGCTTTTTTTTTTAGAAAAACAACAAATGCTGTTTGCTAAATTGGAGAATTTTTTAAAGGTACAGGTGGATATTTTGACAATGATACCACCAATTTTCAGCAATAGTCATTTATTAATACAAAACAACATATGCTTGATGACTATTAGTGGTATGATCAGCTTGTATTTTATAACTCATTAAACTTGAACCAGGTCAACCTCCATATAATAAGTCCATATGATCGCGTGCTTTTATCGCGTATTTGATCGTTCATAGAGCGCTCGGGAGCGCATAGAATGAAATACACGGAGCAAAAAGATAGCGAAGGAGTTCAAGAGCAATCAGAGATGCCCTTTGAATTGGGTCTAAAGTGCAGACGAACTTATCTAAAGACAAATCATTCGTTGAAATTAAACATAGAACATCGTATGATTTTAAAGATTTTTCTAAAAAATAAATTGTATATTGCTGTCAATTAAAATTGATAGAATTATTTTAAAAAAAACCAAATTGTTAAACGAATTATACGAATAGCCTCGTTAAATCTTCATCGTAAATAAAGCATGACGTGGTCGAAACAGCCATGACAAAATTTGCATAATTGAATTATATGCTATACAAGCGCGTATCACCATGTTTCATTTAAAATGAATTAGAAATGATCAGTTATTTACCTTGGTCATGCCAACCCCAACCACGTAGACCTTTCGCAGCATCTTTGCTCCTCTCGCAGCCATGTTTCAAGAACGAGTGATGCGCATGCGCCCTCCTTCACATTTCTGAAGGGGTGGATCACTATTCGTGTATTCGTGCGCGTAGATAAGAAACCAAATTCTCATCAAACTTTTGTATTAAATCGATTGAATTTTAATTTTTTTATTCAAAATAAATAATTGCGAATATTTCTTGGATTGGGTTAGTCGGCATGACTTGTAGCGCGAGAGGAGGCTATTTTTATCCTCTCGGAATAATACACGATGTGGGGTACGTGAATTGACTCGTGTAATTTTTGGCGCGTTCATTGTTGTTTTGCGTACACTATATTACTTTTTTACGTTAAAAATGACTTGATTCGACCGAATGCGATCAACGATAATTCGCGTAAATGACTTCTAACTGCATCTGTGCAATGAAATTCGTCGGCCAGGTCCGAAGACTGGCCGAGCACAGCTTGTCTTAAGGTAAGCCAACCGTCGAAATTAATACAGTGGGAAAAGGGCCCATTTTGGATGGCTAAGCCGCTTTTGCCGATACGTTCTTGCGTTGAAAATAAAGGTCGAAAAATAGGAATGATTGCTAATAGACGATGGGAGCATTATTTTCGCCCTACCAAACGTCAACGCGCTTAACTTTGCCGTGGACGTTTGCTGTTCGCAATCACTAGTTGTGAAGTGGCTCATGAAATTTTGTTGCTTGGCTTACAGCTCCATCTATACTCTTAGGCTTACGTCAAGTAAAATTTTCCCAAGGATAGGCCTAAATAAGTTGGAATAATTTCACTAGATGTGGCCAAGCCAGCCTAGTTTCACTGTGATTCCACTCAAGCTGGATACCTAACGATGATGTAAGTCGTTCGTTCTAGTCAAATCTGGTCGATTTTTAGTAAAATTATAGCTATTTCAGTGGTAAAATTTGCTATTGGGATTGGTTTAGTTCGGCTTTTGGCCGCTAGATGTCGAGGTGTTGTCGCTGACAAGAAAGAAGGAAGTCATTGACATTGTTGCTGATTACACTTAAAATAGAGATTAATTAATGCAATTTTATTAATAAAAAGCACAGATAAATGTTTAGAAATGGCTTATAAAACTTTACGAGACCATTTTTCCTCAGTGAAACCCTGCTTTTTGCGTTATTTTGCTTATGTAACTTTCCCTATTACTACTGAGCAATTTCAGTTGAGCTAGTCCAAGGTATCAAGAGTAACGACCATGATTCGTATTTCTGGAGTAGTTATGTGTATATAATACTGTAATAATAACGCTGTATTGATATTAAGACCCATGTCTGAATTACTTTTATTTTGCTGACCATTTGTAAATGTTAAATATTCAATACAGTGGACAAACCAGTTTGATAATGATCACAGTTTTGTAGTCAGTTTAGTTTGAACAAATATAGTTTTAAGATTCAGTCATTCGTAGGATTTTAGTAAATTATACTAATAATATAAGCTAGTGCTGCGTTTACACCTAATATGGCTTGGTTATATTTATTAAACAATTAGTAATTGGTTTCCTAGGCTCTAACATGGTGAGTTCTTTGATCACACCATGCCATATCCAACAATTTTGTTTATACTTTCTTAATTTGTTTGTAGGAGTGGCAGCGTGACCAGCCCCTAACATTGGTGCGGCCACCATTAATGACCATTCGACATGAATGGAGAAATTCCAAGTGTTCCCATCACCACGTTGGCAGGAATTGCCAGCCTCACAGATTGTAAGTAAACTTGCTGCATGTATATTTTATTTTTAAGCAAGTACAGTATGAATAGCTAGAAATAAATGATAGTCATTCGGTATCGTAAATGTAATGGGCAGCACCATTACAGTCGATGGAACAAGTTTGCGTATAGTCTTGTTCTACATGACAAAATCACCGCAAGTTCTCGTAGACCATTTCTTATGAAGACCTTACTAAATGTTAAGGTCGTTAACGCTACATGTTCTGTGCTTGTTAGTTACGAACCGCGGGGGTCCATGATGGATTCGTGCATGCCTATTACGGAAGCATATGCAACTCATTTGATGAAAATACATTTATATTGGTCTTTAAATAAAACCACTCCTCTGGTAATTGTTGGTCTTGCTCCATGGTGTGATGTTGCGAGTATCACTATTCATTATGAGCAGATAATGTTCTTCGTATTATTTGTATGAATAATTTGGTCTCAAGTGTACCAGTAGAACCACAATTGTTGATGCATTATACAAATATTATATTTAGCTGTCTTCCACATTGTATATAAACCATTACACATTGCTAGTGCTTTACTGGTTATTATTAATGAGGGTAGTTATGTGAAAACGTGTCTGAATAAGTCTTTGGACATAGCTGGTCAGTTTATTCAAGGTTATCAAGAGACTGCTTGATTAAGTTTCATTTTTGCTGTAATTCAGACGGTTATCAACGATTTTTGTTGTTATGAATACTAATAGTATATGGTACTAAAACTTTTTAAATGGTTTTGTGTTTAGTGTGTTGGGTATTTATTTGCATAAGGTTTAGACACAGACAGCTGTTAACTCAATGACGTATTGTTGAAATTTGGAGTTCGGTTATACCATCCAGAAATAACACACCACTTCAAATGCATGTAGTGTGATTATCGTTTTGGCCATTATTAAGCTTAATAGTTTACAATACTGGTTTTATGTTAAGCATGCACACTTGCCCATCGTTAGAAAACCTAAATTATTATGGATGTGACCATAATCTTATTTTGGAAACCAGAAGACAAATCTGTGTCGCTTTTTGTCTACTATGCCCATAGACATCTAAATACCATTGGGATATGCGTGGTTGTTTTGTACATATAGGGGTCTTCCACAGTGTATGTAAATAATTAGACACTGCCATTTTTGCTTTTGACCCATGGATTATGACCTAACTCTAGCCAAATTTATGAGATAGTTTTACCTAGTGGTTTTCAAAGTGGGGTTGGGAGAGCCATTTTACAAACAGCTGATATGGGGATTTTTTAAAAAGGTAATGCAATTACCAAGTTTTATGAATAGATGTTTAATAGCCAGTGATATTACAAAGTTGTATATAGATCATAGAAATTGGTTATATAGTACTGCGGTAAGCTAAGAATATTTCACAAAAACTTCGACGTGATTGACACGTTTGTGGAGAATGTTGCCTCTCCATTTCTCTAGTTTTATAGTGAGATGGTGCCAGGGGAAAAGTTGTCAGCTACCTGTTGGGCATAGTCTACTTTCTAATGCATGGGCAATGTTATACGGTGTGATAAAGTATATTGGGTGTTTGAGTTTAGTGAAAAAGACAGCCTTGTCCTATCTATGTTTAAGAATCTTGCATTATGTTGCGCAATGTGTTTTCCTGTTTGAGGCTCCTCAGGTGTGCTTAATAATGCGTCATTTCGGAAATCTGAGCAAAGGCTCCTCTTTAAGTCAAGTGCATCCATTAATTGTGAATATCCATTCACGTAGCATCATGTTATGCACGGTATTGGCAGCTTTATGGTAATTAAGTTGGGACTTAAATATATTGCAACTATTATTGCCTCGTGTTTCTAGATAGTGAAAAAGTCCCTTGAAATGATATAATCAAACTATTGTCAATATCAGCAAATGAGGCATCCAAATATAAAATTAGCTTCATTGACCAATAATAATTTCGTAATAAGGTATTTTTCCAAATAGTGGGATAGCAGGTGTCTTGTTAAATGTGTATAAGTTGTGTTTTCAAATTCTATACAGCGAGTTTATATGGTTAAATTCATTCCTTCTATAGTGCATTTTGTTATGTCGTCATCTGTTAAACTTGACATAATGTGCAATATGACAATAAAACGTCATTTACATAGATGTGAACGAACTAGGCAGTGACAGCAATCCCTGATGAATATGCTTTTCATTTCTTTAGAAAAGATATAGATTTTCTGCTACTTTTTTGCGTGTTCATGCTAATTTCTGTGACCGGCAAAATAGTTTTGTAGATGTCCTCACGTGATTTTTAAGCTAAGGTTCGGTTTATTTGCAAGATCCAAAATAGGCTAATGGCGTGTTTACTCTATTTTACAATTGTATTTGCCAGTGCACAGCGGTTTTCTGTAACTAGCAGTGGTTTTGAGGTGCACGCAGTGTAGATTGTAACGTCTAGTTTCTACTGACAATAGGTACCTTCAAACAGGTGGCTTGTTTTTGCAGCAGATTTTGCCTTTGGCAGTCTTAAAACATTCCAGCCGCAAAAGGCTATTCAGCCACCTTTAGTACTATATGTGAAGGTTCTTAATTCTCGGTTGCGTTACAAAGACAAGAAACTGCATGAGAATGCAGAATAATTGTTTGCTGGTACTGTGCAATAGACACGGACACAGAGTCCAATGTACGTTTGGGAAAGTTCTGGTTTTCGAAATGTCATTAGTTGCTTTCTCGTTAAATCAGAATGTTTTGAAGTTCTAGAGCTGAGGTACGCATGCTACAAACGAAGGCCTCCTTATTTAGACAGTTTGTTTTTGTTCCTGCTTTCTTCTCTACCGTTTTTTCGATATAAATAACTTGTGAAACCATGTTATGTAATCTAGCCGCCGTGCACTCGTTTCGAGATTTACGCCAGTAGGCCACGATTCTGCTTCTTTCTCTCGTCTGGTGCAAGCATATTCGCCTACCGAATTTAAATTGGCCTTAGCGACTGATATCGATCCATTAAGTCTACCAGCACTCGCGTACAATTCGCTGGGATTTCTGTCGTTTGTTTGTCGGACTTATCGAGCGAGGTGCTACGTCTTATATGACTCTGCTATTGTATGCTCGTCAAATGACTTGTTGTTCAATGAAATGTTTTTCAAATGAGCTCTTCGTGGAGAAAGGCAATATTTTGTACATAAACAATTGTCTTCGCTTTTGGTTTCTTCATTTGCTTGGGTGGGGGGCACACAAACAGCTGGCAGTTTTACTATTTTGCAAATAGTTATGTGTTTGGGGAAAATGAGGAGTAAATTTCCCACAGCCTGATAACATTCGCTTGCTTAGTAAAAGTTTATTTGGGATTGCATTTGTTTAGGAAGTGAATTTGTGGCTATAAAGTTGGATGTAAAGATGTTGATCTTGCAATCTTATCAGAACTATTGTCCTGACAATGTACTATTTATTTGAGTGATGGACTGAGCAACTGCATTTATGCACTGCTCCTGAGAGATTTGATAGAGTTGAATGGAATGAAATTTTGAAAATCAATGTCAAGAATTGTTTTCTCCACATTCTGATTTTTGTGACTTTTTAAAATAGTCATGTGAACTCTATTAAAGGATCGTAGGACAGCCATTGGCTTTATGTCCGTTCATCACCCACTAGTGGCGTACGAGCATGTCATTTGTTGCAAAAGGATATTTTTTTAAAAATATTGTTAACGAATTGTGAAATTAGCCAACAAATATTCAACACATGGTTTTGCCATTTAAAGAAAGTCAAGAATAACAGGTCTTTGTGGTTTTTTTTTAATGATTTTCTAAAACGTCATAGACAGTTTGTGCCAGCCACTTTTAACGATGACTAGATTGACAGCACTGTTTTTTGACAAACTGTCTATAATATTTCAATTGTTTTAGACTGATACTGACTGTGACATACTGTTTGGTGAACTCGTCGGATTTCCACTTCGTTTTTTAACTGGGAATCGTTTCAAAAATAATAATTAATTCCCTTGGTGTCATATGATCGTTTTTTATGACGCTGTGTTAAAGCCAAAATTGTTGAATGGCCAAAAAAGCAAACAAAAAAATTGTCTACAAGTCTGATTTTCAATGCACGTGTTTCTCATCTCACTATTGTCGTCATGGTTTGCAGTATTAATACCACAACTTATTAATGACTACGACGACGAGTAAAACGTGCATTATGAATCAGGCGTAATGGACTTTATGGCACGTGGTTGGATTACGTAGTTTCATGAATAGTAGCTGCCTGCTATTAAGCCCTTACGTTGAAACGTTTATTATAGACCTGATGTGGATATTAATCCGGACATTTTATGATTACGATGGACTCGTAAGCACGTATTTGTCAACGCGCAGTATGTCATGTATTTGGCACTTATTATTGCCAACATTTAAAAACATTTCCCGAAGTAGGAACCACACATTTTTCCATTGTGACATTGAATCTGTTTGCTGCAGAACACAGGATGAAGTATCATCGTTTTATAACTAAAACCCCCTGCCAATATAAATAGACGTTTCTGGTACTCTTTCCTCTATATGCAATTTCACTTGCGAAATTCTGGAGTCTGCTTGTATTTATTTGAATTACAGGATACATTTTTCAGTTTTCAAACTATTGAACTTGAAAGGCAATGGGGAATGTGCAAAAAATTGTCAGTTACAGCAGGCGTTATTTTTTATTTGGCGGGTGTAATCAATTCCCGCAATGATAAAACAGGGTTTCCTCAAGGCCTAGAAAACCTGGAATTGTAAGGGAAATCCAGCATATAATTATTACATTTGCTTTCACATAGCTATTTATTAGTTATCACAAAATTCAAGAGATTGTATACTCAGCCAGCCGTACATCTATAAAATGGGCAATTTTTCCACCACAAAAATAATTTGTTTGGCACTTGTTAAACAATTTAATGGCACTAATATTAGCTAACACTCTGAATAAAAAATAACTAATTTTTAATTCAGATATGCAACGTAGGGGATAAAAGAGGTTTGGCATATTAACCAGTTTTTATTCTAAATTTTTAGTCGTCAGGATGATTGGGGAATTTTATCATTTAATTAAACTGAAAACGTCAGGGAAGTTTAACGATTCTATTCAATGATTCAATGCAGATGTACTTCCTGAATTTCCGCTTGTTTGCATATTTAAAATTTGTTTCCTACGTAAATCTGCTTCGGTAAGCACGCACTTGGAACCCTTTTATCGATTAAAAATATGCCAATATTATATCATTATGTCTGTTGAGAATAACTGGTATTGAATTACACGTCCTTGTTGGAAATGTAAACTTGGATTGCTTGATGACTACCTGTACATTGTACGTGATTGCCATTGCATAAATGTGTTACTTCTGTGGGGTGATCATGCAGGCACATGATCTCTTGCGGTGATATTTCGGTCGAAAGACTTTTTCTGTTTTGGAGGACGTTTTTCAGGGTAACGTCCAAAAACAGGTTTTACACTAAAGGGTTTTTTAAAACTGTGCTAGTAGTGGGATTACTATCGGATAATCAGTAGGTTGCTTTCGTGTTAAGCATGCAATTATCATGGAAATTAGGCTAGGAAAAAATACTACTTCTCAATGTGGTTTACTTCCAGCATATGATTATTTTGATCGCATTCTTGGAGTTAGTTAAATTAATTAACATTATTATTCACATATTTGCATAAACCCATGCTCTTGATTAGCTTGGATTGTTAATGGATTCATAAATATCTATGTGAAAAATCTGCCCTATCAGTGTGGATCTGTTTCCATTTTTTCAAACAAAATAGATCCGTTTTATCGGTTCTGGAAAAGACAGATCCAAGAAATTTCACTACAGAGATACTCTTGTGAGACTGTCTAGTGAACAAATTCAAAACCAGCAGATTTTTTGAGAGTTGTTTGCATTTTATTTTTTTATGGAAATTCTGTTTTTTACCAAACACTAGACATAACACAATAATAAAAATATCTGGTTTTCTTCTGGCTTTCTTAAATTCACTCAAGATCGCTTTCAGTTTCATTCATGTTAATGCATTTACAGAAATAAAAACCAAATTTTCGATTAACCCGACCAATCGAAACCACCAGAATCAATTTGCTGACCCGCTTATTTGGATGATTTTGTTGGTGCTGATTGAATCATTCCTACCGGTAGCGGGATTGGGAGGTGTGGACACTAGACTGCACTTTAGTCATCCCAAAATGCATGTGACATTGTGACTAATTACAGTTGTGCCACTTGTATTTTGTTAAACAAATACCAATAAACAAACAAACGTTTATCAATGTTGAATTAAGTGTCCCTAGCCACCGTAGAAATGGCATTAACCTTGTTGGAGGTAGTTTGGCGTTTAAATGCTTGATTTCGGGCTGCCACATGTGCAGAGGCAAGTGGAAAAGTGTCCCACTTTCCCTTTGTTGTCAAAAGAAAATCGAAGTTTCTGAGATAAGATTGCTTACATCAATTCTCAAATATTTGTGTCCTTTTTATATCACATGTGCGTTACAAATTAGTGAGCATTCTTAGAGGTTTTGTCTTTGTGCATTTTTTATGGATATTTTATGAAGACATTTTTCGTTTAAATAAATATTTAGTACTTCATTTATAAATGAAATAAACCCATCTCATGGTTAAATCAAAGAATCTTTTTCTTAAAATAAATACGATGGCTGCAGAGTTGTATTGAATTTCCAAAACCCCCAGGGGACGTCATGCAGTTTGAGAAACAACGCTTCACAATGTTCTCAGAAATATATTAGCTGAATGGCATGAAAGAGTAACCTTGTTGCATTGTGTTTTACGAACAATATTACGTTTAAAAAATTGTTGGCAATAAAATCAACGGAGCGGCACTTCCAGGGTGTCCAGCACCCTAGAAATTCAGAAATGTGCTTGAATTTTAACACCTCAAAAAAGTCTGAATTATGCTTGAAGTTAACGTTTAAGCACCAGTTTTTTCCTGGAATTTCTTGTTTGTGTCGGGACGTTTCTTGAAACTGGAAAAATTCTGTATAAAAAAAAAACAAGCACCTAGTTTTTTTAAATTCTTTAGAAAACTTTCTGACTCGTTTGACAATATTGTAGTGATTAATGTGCGAGGGATTCTTGAAAATGTAAGGAATGATCTTTAAAATATGCTTTAATTTTTGTCCAATAAATTTACTTGACAACCTGATTTCCAGCATCGTTTTTGTCACTGCTGTCAAACCCATCTTATTGGTAATAAATAACATACACTTCATTATCTTTACAAAATTAGAAAATCAGATTACTAATTCAAATTTACAACCTCAATGAACGTAACTCTTTTTGATAGGAGCAATTAAAGAAGAATTAGCATTAATTCTTGGAAATTTGTTTTACGTTTCTTCTTTCAATTAAATCTAGATCGAACATTATGATTAGTAGAAATGTCTCTAAGAAATTTTTTATAAAACTTCGATAACCAATGCTTAGTGTCATAAAAATAAACATTACTTCAAAAACATGTGTGCTTATAGCAATAAGTTTGAACTCCCAATGATGCGTTTGGATAAATTATAAACGAACTCCATTTTAATTCAAGATATTGTACCGATTATTTCCCAATCTTATTGGAAGTGGTATTGAAACACTAGAAATGTATTGGCATCATCAATAATATGCGCGTATTTCACCAAATATGATATTTCTGTTCTAAAGATTTCCTTTTACAACCAAAGTTTCTAATTTTCACTTTTGAAGATGAAGATTTCATATATCATTGTCGGTGATCAGAGTTATAAAGAATAAAGGCCTGCGTTGTCCTTTTGATAAAGCATGCATGTGCGTTTACTACCGACATAGCAAATAAAGGGTTGTGAAACTTGAATAAAGTTCAACAAATTTGGGAATCCGTTTTACAATGCCTTTGGTGGTTTGTCTCATTGCAAGGTCTTGCGATTTAATCGCGTGCAGATGCAGAGGTTGGTTGATTCATTCCACGCACTTGTTTTTAGTGTGTGTGCATGTCATGTTGTACCTTTATGCTGCAACCTGCAACACGTGAAGGCAGTATGCAGTTGGCGTTCATTGATTTGCCGGTTATTCCCCCAAAAAAGTGCATCTGCCAGTTGATCATTTGTAGGGAGTTATATCCATGTGTAGTCTATTAAGTGTCACCTAAATTAAAATGACTTTTTGAATATCATTTCGTAATGCAAATTTTGCAGACGTGAAAATGATTTAACCATGACATATAAATGGCATGAATGCAGTAGTGGGCTTTTTGTTAATACGGAAATCTTGGACATGCTCTGATGTTCTGTTGGTTTTAATGGAAATCACAAAAACAGTCACATGACGCAAAAATTTCGGTTTATACGGATATTTATAAATGTTTCAAGGTCGTTGGTTCCGTATCGTTGACCTTGAAGGAAAATATCGTTCCTTTTTCCTCATTGTCTTTTCATTGAAATTTGTTGAAGACTGTGCACTTGTCCGGCATAGTGCCTTTCCATGTTTTCGGAACGGTAAAATAACTGATGTGTGTAAATGGATTTCCTTGGACCAGTGTAAGCACAAATCTTGGTATTAGTATTTTTTTTTTTTTTTTCAATTGTTTTTCAATCTCTGTTCAGCGTTTGTTTGTGGAAGTGTCGAAAATGTACCTTTTATACATAGTAATACAACTGAAACAAGTTGTTCATCATAGAGAAGTTTATTTTATTTAAAACCTGATGATTAATTGTGGCCTTCTCTTAATGCAAGAAACTTATGGTGTGCCGCGACAATTTATGCGTCATGACCAATGTGTTTTGTATATCATCTATTTTTACATGGCATTACAATAAATAATATAATCTTCTTAAGATTATAAACATTATTAGTTCTGTTATTATGCTAATAGTGTTATGGAACCATTTTGGTCCAGCTATTCTGCAGAACCTAGGAAATAACTGCTGTGAGCTTGTCGATCCGAAATGTTAGTGACCTCAACAGAGGATGTTGAAAGAGCTGGTGAAATTATTATGGATTAATATTGCGATAATTATGCTCTTTCGATCGTGAGGAGGCGATCTCAAAGATACAATAATAAAAATTAGAAGGATAGTTTGTTAATTTGTCGTCATATTTTAATTCTGAAATCTGGAATTTTGGAAATTTGGATTTATTACAGGAAAGTGGTTTGATAAAATTAAAACATTTTAATGGGAAAATGAGTTCTTATCTTGAAATTCATTAAGGAAAACCACGATTCCTGCATGCTTAGTTTTGTTTCGGTGAATAGTGAGGCAAAGAGGATCTAAAGCAAACCAGGAGATGCAACAAGAGAGAAAGAGAGAGAGACCCTGCGAATACCAAGCAGCATACATTAATAAATTGATTTCTGAGAATTTTTTTGTATACGTATTCTTGGATAGAACGATGTTAAATTCGTTGAGAACTGCTTTTTTTTTGGCCGAACACGCTTAGCTAAATACCTAACGTCGTTATGACAAATTAATGGGTGCGTGTTAATCCAATAAATGCTCATATATGCAAAAAAGAAAGCATTGGGAACTACTCGGCGGTGTACATTGCAATGAAACGAGAACCGAATTTTCACAACTTGGGTTTGCTGCAAACTTTATCGAAAGCTGTTCGTGTGCTTTAGTTTCAAAGCACTTTATTGCATTACTTTCTAATTTGGTTCTGTTGTCCATTGGGACCCATGTACGGCACAATTTGAGACTTATCCACCAATAGGGTTCAATAACATCACAAGGAAGTCTTTCTATTGCCTTATAATGGTATTTTTAATTTAAAATGTTAACATTTGATTTTCTCTACTGGTCTAGTTTCACATAGTGTATACATGTATTTAGGGACAAATATAAACATGTTAGAAAAAACTTTGTTTAATAAATGTGCAAGATACCCAATGTAAGCCATAAATTCCTTAGTGCCAATATCTAGTGTGCCTTTTTTCTGTGTCATAAATAAAGCGTTTACAGATACCCTTATTGAAAATTCATAATTAGTGGTAATTGCAGAAAAGTTAAATTTTTACATTTTAGAAGATGTACACGCTTTATTATGTTCTAGTAATTATTCTCACCTAGATACTAGATAGTTGATTATAGGTGAAATTCAGTACTTATAAATTCTGCAGTGAATCTGGGAATAGAAAATTGTGAATATGGTGATATTGGCAATTTTTGTCAGACCTGTCCCACCATATGATTTTATTACGTATAACCATAAACTCATCATTTCGTGTATAATTCTTGCAAATAACAGCTTGATTATTAGGCTGTTAGTATGCCATTATAATAACATAAAAAAGTAACAAAAACACGTGCCTAGAACAAGGTGCAGCCTCTCTTAGAATCCATTTACGAATAATGACAAATAGGTATACTTTTTTGTTCAAACACGAAATTTGCAAGTAGTGAAGATTTACTGTATCTGTTTATTTGTATTTTTTTTTTTTAGTTTGAACGATTTAAAACAAGGTAGTCAAAATCTTTCTTACCTTATCTTTATTTTGTCGTTTTTAGTGCTGCCAGAATTACCCCTACCATCACCACTACCTTCCTCTGTTGCCCACAAAAGCCTTCTATTTCATCCTCGGGTTGCAGAAGAGGCCAGGAGGCTTCTGAATCTACGAGACGAACCCCTGGCCAACCAGCTGGTAAACGCATTATCCCAAACCAGCATTGACCACATGTAAGAACGATTATTAGATTGAAATATATATGTATCGTTGTCAGTTTATAATTATTTTAATAATGGGATTTTATTTGTTTTACTAGTGAGCTTAAAGACAGTTATGCTGGCAGTGATTGTTTAGAGGGTGAATTACCAGAACTCCTGAAAGCCATACTGCAAAGAAATCCAAATACATTAAAAAGCGTTCGTTTTCCAGGTAAGGTTTTACCATTATTTTACTGCTTCATTGTGATTGCCATTTGTAATTTTTGTAATTTTAATGTTATAGGTTTAAATTCTCGGCAACAAATGCCTCCGACAGCGACAACTGTCACAACCTTCTATCCACCACATGCATCAAATTTCACTCAGCATTCACCATATCCTTCACCACATCTTTCACCCTATCAATCCCAAACGAGCCCATCTCGGTATACACCCCAAGACAGTCCTGCCAGGTATCAACCCCAAGGAAGTCCAGGTGGGTTGATTTATTATTAGAATGCATCATTTCAGTGGTCAAACGTTATAAATAATTTTAATTCAAAGATTAAAACGTGTGCATATTTTAATGGAGGCTTAATTTTCGATGTATAGTTGTGGAACTTAAGTCCCGCAGTGCATCTCAGCTGAATGGAAGTGCTGCTGCCTCCATGACTACAACTTTAATTCCGACAACATCCCCAACATCGAACCTTTTACCAACCTCCATTTCAGCAGCATCCACACCATTTACCATTTCTGCTCCAACACCTAGCCCCATCTCCATTCCCACTCTCAGCCCAATTTCAAATCTTACGCCAATATCCAACCCCACATCGGCTACAAGTTCTGCTTCCACGCCAATTCCTAATTCAGTTTCATTCGTCCCTGCTATTCCCAAGCAAGAACCTATGTCTCCTTTAGCGCCGTCACGTTCCAAAACACTATGTAAGTATCAGCCGCAAATTTGTTGTCAAAGTCATTAGGTGTCCTGCTTTTGAAACACTATATACGAATTATCTAGATGTAAATTCTTATTTGATATTAATGTGAAGGATATCTTCCCCCACGTAGCATTTTTTCACGTTAATCCACGTTCGCGCATTTGTGAATTTGGAAGCAATTCAATACTCGCTCTATGTTCAATTTGATACTTTCAATATGCTTACTACATGGGTTATGCAATTTCTAATTGTGCTAATTTGATATTATAGCCAATTCACCTGCGCACACTCCACAGCTAACCCCTTCTCCAGTACAACACACCCAAGCAAGTGTAGAAGTTGACAGGAAGCCTGTTTTACCGCCGCCGCAACAGATCACGCGGCGGAAATCGTCCTTCAGCGAACCCGTGGTTGTCCTGAATAAATTGACCAAAGAGGTGAGTTCTATGCCATGTTATATTTGACGCTTTGAAGGATTTTTGGCTGTTGAGTTTGGCTGTGTTCGACTATGCTTTCTGCATCCCATTTAATTATCGTTACAACTTTGTCCCACCTTGCATGGCTAAACTAAGAATTGCATTTGTCCATTTTGTTTCGATGTTTGTTCATAACCGAGGATTTAAAAGTAAACTATAATGACATCAATATTTGTACGATAATATTTCAGTTAACATTTAATTACTCGAGAGAATATCCAATTCAATATCCCTCTTTATTTGCCTGCTAAATAGTTGCCCTCTCTCTTCTTGTCTATCTTGTCTTGCTTGGTTTCATTTAGTTTATTTTAAAAAAATGTAAAAAAATATTCCATATGTGGTGGTGTGCTGCATGCTCATGAATTCCTTGCAGATGATTCCGAATGCTGCGTATCATCGTACTCATGATGAGCACAGTGATTCATTTCACGGTGGCATTTGCATGTCTTTCTCCACCCCACTCCAGGAGCAGGCCTTGGCGCAGAAGAGTGTGAGAGAGTTCAGTCTCAAGACACCTGTACAGGCTACAGGTGAGTTATCAGCGTACTTACTTACCTGTTTAGTATCTGATATAACGTTTCCGCAGTTTTCTAAAGTCTTTTTTGTTTTGTCCTGGCAAGGTCCAGTATCTGGAAACTGCAAACCTCGTACTCCGCCTAGAAGCCGGCAGCAATCTACAAGCAGTGATCGAAGCGGGCGGTATACAATAGACTCGGATTCGGACAGCTCGTCTGACAATGTACCTTTATCGGAGAAAACGCGGAAAGAAAAGGACAGATTTCGAGAAATGGCTTCAAAGGCTAAAGGTGTGCATACTTTCATAAGCTCTTGGTTGTTGTTAGTTTGGTATTACGCACTGTTTCCATTGCCCGTATACTGTGCAAGTCAATATACTGAGTTGTTTTATCATGTGAAATCGAAATAGGTAAACCCCCTGCTAAGAGACAGAGGTCATCAGACGACAAGCCCTTTGTTGTTGAGAATAGCTTTGATAGTCATGTCGATGCAGCTGTTTCCAGCTTAACAGACAGAGTGAAAAGGAGAAAAAGAGGCAGTACTCAAGCTTCGTATGCAGAATCACCAGATGAAACTGTCAATGAAGAAAAACCACCAAGTCCAAAAAAAGGTTTGTTTACGTGTCTTGGTGTTTTACATACGCGACAGTTAGCTTATAGATTCACTATTAAAATTAAAACCAATTTATTTGTTATTTTTAGAACTACCACCACCATCTCCGTCTCCGGTTTCTTTACAAAAACGAAAACTTCAAAAAGAAAAAGTGCGGAAAAAAATGGTGATTCCTGAAGAGAATCTAACATTGGATGGTAATAATGCGTAGCTGCTTCGGTAGCGTTCATTCAATCTAATATTAAAAGGTTGATATAGTTTCACTAATGCTCCTAATTAAAATTTCAGAACTCATGGACACAAATACATTTAAAAAGTTCACAAGTGGGTTGGAAGTTATTTTTGAAAGCTCTGAGGACCTTGATTTTACAGCTGATTTAGGTAAGACTTAATTAGGTATCAATAAGTGTGTACGTGCTACATGTAATAGATGATAACACAGATTCTTCATTCCTATAAATGCATACATCTTTTACCAATTATAATTTGGCTTTCTTTTGCAGAGGAGGATGCTGAAGTTCCACCTGAAGCTCTAATTCCTAAATATCAGCTTTCCCAACTTTGTACCGAAGCTGCCAAATTAAAAAATCTGGGTGCCATGGAGCAAGTAAGAGGATCCCATACTAACTTTTTCAGAATTTAAATGCATTTTCTTAAATGTTTTATTAATGTTGATAATTTTTTCAGATTCCAGCAGACAGACTAGTCAGACTACTGAATATCCTGGAGCGCAATATACGTGATGGGGCAAAGTTGTTGCCAATCCAGAATCAAGTGAGTGGTTTCGAATATCCGAGTATTTCTATGCCGATCAAGCTTGGCTGTTTCTTGTTTACACGGATGGTTCTTCTAAATATCTGATCTCTGGAAAAACTACGTATTTCAAGTCTTTTAATTTCCCAGCTATGTGTGGTCAATAGGGCACGAGGATCGCTAAATAATTTCAGATAAACAATATTTTTACTGCGATAAATTTATATGGCTTTATATTTTACCTACAGGATGAGCATGATGAAGAAGAGGGAAAACTTTGGCTGGAGCTAACCATGGAAAGAGTGACGAGAAGTATTGAAGCATCGCTTACGGCCCTTTATATCATGACGTCCCGTAATATGCCTAAACAAGTGTATTTGGAGGATGTGATCGAGAGGGTGATCTCTTTTGCCAAATACCAGCTGCAGAATACAATTTTCCCAGTTTTCGATCCGGTTTACAGGGTGGATTCTAAAAATAAAGGTACGAGTTAATTCGATTTAAGTTTAGAACTTGCTATGGAAGTTTTCAACATTGTTGACTGATTGTTGGAATTGGGGATTGAGCATAGATGAATTTTTGTTGTTCACGATAGTCATGCTCATGCACAAATTTCGAAACATGAACTTAATCCTGCAAAACAGCAAATAATTTGGCTCAAATTCTACAAATTTCAGATGGCTATGTCGGTAATATTAAACAAAAGAGGGCGAGAGCCAAGGAAGTCAAGCAGAGAACTGTACTGCAGTTATACAACAAACTTAAAGAACTTGTGGCTCTGTTGGCTGAATTATTGAATATTCAGAGAATGACTGATACCACAGTACTTCAAGTTTCAACATTAGGAGTTAGTCCTTTCTTTGTGGAGAATGTCAGTGAGCTTCAGTTGAGCACATTAAGGCTTGTAACATCAGTAAGTTTACAAATACTAGTACTAATAACTCCATTCTACCCCAATGATATTTCATAATTTCACGTTTTGTTTTGTTACGTTGTAATTTTCTTGAATGCGTAATCTGATTTCCCCGTTTCGAAATTTCAAGGTATTTTCAAAGTACGAAAAACACAGGCAACTTATTTTGGAAGATATTCTTGCGTCGTTAGCGAGACTACCAACCAGCAAAAGAAGCCTCAGGAATTACAGGTTTGTCATTGTGTTTTACCCATAAACACGTGGACAAGTTGGTAATCTGTGTATATCCTAATAAAACGTTTTACGTTCGATAGGTTAAATTCTGAAGAGCAAATTCAGATGGTTACTGCACTGATTTTGCAACTTATACAGTGCGTGGTTCAGCTGCCTAAAATAGTAGATGAAGTCGTGGTGGAACGACCACCATCCCCTACTGCTGACAAGAAGCCAAAAGCAAAGGTGGAAAACGAGAAAAAGAATGAGAAGGTAAAGCACTGAAATTCTTGTATTTTTTATGTATTTCTTTGTCATGTGACGGATCAACAGAAAAAAATAATCTCACGTAATTTGAAAATCACAGTTTCATAATATATGTTATATGGATTTTTTTTTGAAGGTGGATAATGATGTTCTGATTGTGACCTCCTATGAAACGGCCATGCGAACTGCACTTAACTTTTTGTCAGTCTTCCTTAAAAAGTGAGTGTGTGCAATGCTTTAAATCTCTCTTTTAAGTATTCCAAGAGCATGGTCGGTAAACGTCAATCTTGCATTTATTGCACACAGATGCAGTAACAAGGGCGATGAATTGGATTACCGGCCGTTGTTTGAAAATTTCGTCCAAGACTTGCTGACGACTGTGAACAAGCCAGAGTGGCCAGCTGCCGAATTACTACTTAGTCTTTTGGGGAGGCTCTTGGTCCAGAACTTCAGCAATAAATCATTGGACATGAGCCTTCGTGTGGCATCGTTGGACTATTTGGGGGCTGTCGCGGCACGATTAAGAAAAGATGCGGTATCGAGTCAGCTGAAACAAGATACTATAAATGAACTTATCAAACAGGTCACCAGTGAAACGGGCGATGATGATTCGTTTCATCGAAATAGCAAAAACAAGGTGCGCCATCAAGCGTAATCGTCTGTTTTTCAAAATGATTTTCATTCCATGCCTGTTGTATTTATGGTAGATTTTGTGCGTTTTATTATTTAGAAATACAAAAACCATGAACCAACAGACAGAACTCAGGTTTTACAAAAAGCGCTTCTGGACTACTTATGCAGCCATTTGCAGAGCGATCCAGCCTTACAAGTGAGTTCAGCTGAACTCCTAGTCAGTTTAGTTAAAATGTTTTGCACGCATTTATGTTTAATATCGCCTCTTTCTTCATAGTTTGCAAAGCAGTTTTACATTGCCCAGTGGTATCGAGATGCAAATAAAGAAGCGTTGCCCGAGAAGAAAGAATCCAGCAAGGGAAAGGACTTGGACAAGCGAACAAGGTTGGATTCGCCGCGAGAACGTCACGGCAGCGGGAGGATACCATGCAAATCGTCAAAGGGGGTGAAAAAGAAACGCCGGAAAATAGAAAGCAGTTCGGAGGAAGAAGAGGAGGACGAGCTCGTCGATTCTGAAGACGAGCTTCATAATTCCAATTCTCAAGTTCCCATTTCAAAAGATCGAGAAGAACAGATGGCTGAAATCTTGAGAATGGCCGAAAAACGAAAGAAATTTCTTTTGTTTACCATCAAAGCTGATTCCAACCGTTCTTCCACTTTGATCTCGAACCAAAAGTAAGGGGAATTGAGTTGATTAGTCTAATCGTGTAAATTCCTGAAATTTGTACTAATGATTATGTACCATTTCTGCTTATGTGTACATAGGCAATGCAAAATTGACTATGAAAGTGCAGAGCTTATTACGCGATTTCTTGCCTCTAAGAGGCCTTTCTCTCAAAGTTTTGATATCTACTTATCCCAGGTGAAGCATTTATTTTATTCAAACATTTGGTCAAATGCATTTGCTACGTTGTCGATTCTTAATAGATGATATGGCCATTCTTTATAGATCCTAAGGGTACTCAATGAATCTGCAATTGCTGTGAGGACTAAAGCGATGAAATGTTTAGCTCTCGTTGTGGAGGCTGATCCTGGAATTTTAGCTCGGAGCGATATGCAAAGAGGGGTTCATGGAAGATTTTTGGACCATTCAACAAGTGTTCGAGAAGCTGCCGTCGACCTCGTTGGAAAATTTATTCTAATCCGTCCAGAACTAACAAATCAGTACTACAGCATGCTTATTGAAAGGATACTGGTGAGAAACTGTCCAGAATTTGTACTTTCTTATTTTTACTTCAAAATCTAATTCATTTATTAATAAAAACATATTTTTTTCAGGATACTGGTGTTAGTGTTCGAAAACGTGTTATTAAAATTTTGAAAGATGTTTGCATTGAGCAACCTGAGTTCTCCAAAATTCCCGAAATCTGTGTAAAAATGATCCGCAGGGTAAACGACGAAGAAGGGATTAAGGTTCGGATCGTTCTTCTTCATGTTATTTACTTGTGTCAAATTTTAGTGATTTGCATAATTTTCGAAACTTTTCTTCTGTTTAGAAATTGGTGAATGAAGTGTTTCAGAACATGTGGTTCTCTCCTGTTAAAGAACGTGATATCAAGAACCTTTTACTGAGAAAAGTCATGAACATCACTGAAGTGGTGAGAACCTCTGATTTATTTTACAAAACTAAAACTTAGAATTAATGCATATTTTACACTCAGATTGAAAACTCGGATTGAATCTTTGTCTTGCTTCATTAATTGTTTTTAATGTCTCGAAATCTGGATAGGTTTCTGCTTGTAAAGAGTCTGGTCTGGATTGGTTTGAGCAGCTTCTTCAAAATGTAAGTTTTGTTTGGAGAATAAATTTAATTTTTATTGTTCTGCAGTAGTGAAATATCGTATATATTTACATTCCTCCGCCTTTTTACAGCTTTTAAAGCATAAGGAAAAGGAAGACAATTCTCACATTCGGCAAGTTTTGCTGTCTTGCCGTCAGATTGTTGATTGCTTAGTTGAAAACGTTCTTCAAATAGAAGAAAATGCCTTATCATGTAAGTCACAGTACCACCTCTTTCTTAACCCGCTTACGTATAATACATTCGGTAAATTAAAGTAAATTTTTCCATTGATTAACAGTGTCTGATGGTGGTGGAATTGCCACTAGTCAGAGGTTGGTCTCATGCCTGACCACTTTGTACTTGTTTGCCAAGATCAAGCCAGACTTTTTGGTACCGCATGCCACCACGCTACAGCCTTACCTCAGTGTCAAGTGCACGGTAAGGAACTTTACCTAAAATAATTGAAAAGCCCAGGTTAATTTGTTATTGTTAGAAATATTTATTTGTTTTCCCCTGTGTTTTTGTTTTAGACTCAAGGAGACTGTCTCGTGCTTCATAATGTTGCCCGGACCCTTGAGTTAGTTGTCCCACTCATGGAACATCCAAGTGAAACATTCCTTGCTCAGTTGGAGGAAAACATGATCAAATTAATTCTTCGTCATGGGCAGACGGTATGTGCAGTCAATTTAATTTTAATCGTTACACCGCAGTTAGTGTTTTTCAATTTTGTTATCTATTAATTTAGGTCGTTGAAAGCTGTATAAGTTGTTTGGGTTCTGTGGTTAACAATGTTACCCATAACTACAAGCTAGTTAAAGACTGCTTTCAAAAATTCTTTGGTGAGTTTTTAACTTAGCTGTGCATGTTATCGCCACATGAAGCCATAAAAACGTGTAACGTGACTTTGAAATCTTTTTATTTTGAAGTTGTTTTACAAAAACTCAAAGGGGATCACGAGCATAATCCCGACAAGCCGGAACTAAAAATGCACCATCCAGCGCTGAAGCGCTCTCTGTTCACTGTTGGCCTTTTCTGTCGGCATTTTGACTTTGACACCCAGGATACCACGCGAGAACCATCACAGGCAAGTTGAATTAAGTGACCATTTTATTCTTTAATGCCGTCTTTTGTGAAAACATTTTCAATAAATCGTACTTTCATTTTAGATGACCATTAAAGAGAAGTTGTTGGACTGCCTGTTGTACTTTTTGAAGCATCAGGACGACGAAGTGAAAAACATGGCTATAACAGGTTTAGGTGTGTAACGGAATGATCTACCACAGATTATCAACGCCCGATTAAATATTGTCAGAAGGAGTTTTTCTGATTTTTTAAATTCTTATTCTTTATCAAGGTTCAATGTGCATTCGGCATTACGAGTTGATGTTGGGCAGAGAAGTGAAGGCAATTTATTCATCACTTTTGACCGAGGTAGATGCATCGATTCCACTGAAATGCCAAGTTCTAAAGAACATTCAGACATATCTCCAGGAAGAGGAAATAAGAATGATCAAGCAAGATTCTGAATGTAAGTTATAAACTTGCTTTCAACCAATACGTTGGCTAATTTAAAGATTTATGTGCAATCGAACACCACTTTTTTGTAATTGACCAAAGCGTTGTTAATTGGGAATGATAATTCATGAGGAATCCCGATGCTTTCCAACTAGCATTGTTATCGTTACCATTTGTCCGTCCATTTCAAAAATTGAAAATGTTTCAGGGTCGAAGATGTCTAAGAAAGAAGATTTAAAGGAAATGGGGGACATCACTTCTGGGTAAAGGAATTCACACCAGTCTATTGCAATATTTTGTAGTATTTCTACTTTTCTTATTCTTACTGTTGTTTGATGCAGAATGGCGAGTACTGTGATTCAGATCTACCTTAAGGAAATCCTGGAATCATTTCTTCATGGGAGCACAATGGTGCGAACATCTGTGCTGGGAGTCATTCAGCTTATTCTTTCTCAAGGATTGGTTCATCCGGTTCAGGTTAGTTTTGAGTGAACATTTTCAAATGAGAGCTCTTTCTACGTTTAGAAAAGTTGAATTAATGACGTGCATCCTTGCTAGATTGTACCTTACTTAATTTGTATGAGTACGGACACGGAACAAACCGTTCGGACCAAAGCCGACCAGCAGTTGCAAGAAATCGAGAAGAAATATCCGGGATTCATTCAGGTCAGAAATTGCATTCGTTGCCGTTGTTTGTAGTTCGTTGTTTATATTATGAAGCTCCTTTCAACAATCCGTTTCTTGGGCCCGCAGATGAAAGCAATAGCTGGTGTGAAGATGTCCTACCGCCTGCAGCAAATTATCGAACAAGGTAGCGAAGACCCTGTCCGAGGGTATAGGTTGTCCGCAACCCAAGGGGAACCTCCATCCGGCCTTAACGGTTATCTCTACGCCGTCGTCAGGGGTTCACGGCAACACAGGAGGGCTTTCATTCTCTGTTTGTTGAAGCAGTTTGATGAGCAAGTGGTGCGTTTTGTTCGTTGGATTACTGTATTGCATTTGATAACTCTGCCTATTTTTTATATGCTTTGCATTTTTTTTTTTAAATTTCCATTCTAGAAAACTCCGCTGAACGAACTTCTTTATCTGGCCGACAATTTGGCATACTTCCCATACCAAATGCAGGAAGAACCTCTGTTTCTCATTCATCACATTGATGTCTTCATTTCCGTCACGGGGTCCAATCTTCTTCAATCCTTTCGTGAGGTAATAATCGAATTATATTTTTATTAGTACAGCAAAGGGCAGGATAATTAGTGGAACGATATTGTCATGGTTAGGGACTAACGTCATAGTAAGAACTTTCCGATAGATATACAATAGCCACAGTAATTGAATAATTACATTTCTTTGTTTTGTTCCTAAATTTATATTACATTTTTATCTAACTTTTTTATTTGCTTTAAAAGTGACCTCTTTAAAGGTTTCCAATGGAAAATAGACACTGTTTTTATCAATTGTGCAGATATTTAGCTATATGACTTCATACAAAAATACCATGAATGCCTTTATGAGTTCTATCAAATTCTTTTCATTTCGAAATTTTCCTTTTTGTTTTTCATGGTTTTTCTTAGTTCTTTTCTTTTATTTATTTTGTTTTTCGTGAATGCATTTTTTCCACCAACATAGATGACATCGCCTTTAAAAGCTGTGATCCAGCCAGTAGCACCCGAATTAGGGCAATTTGGGTTAGACCTTCAGAATTCAGTAGGCCCAGAACACGACAAGAGTATCATGGGTGGGATTGCTCCTGTTGGGCTTGTTGGCAATGCCGTTGCTTTAGACAAAAATCGTGATACTGTAATGACTGCTCAACGGCTCGCACTTCTTCAGGGCTTGTTACCTGAACAAGATCAGTTGGTGGTGTCGGAAGCAGATCAAAACCGAACGGCTGTTGCCATTGACGACGATGAGGATGAAGATATGGAAACTATCTTAGGCAAGAAATAATTTTATTATTATTCGTCAATACATTAGTTGTGCGTTTTTATGTTTAATATCGTGGTGAATTCATGTCCTATTGGTTTTGTGACGTTTGTGATAATAATAAAGCTATTCAATGCTTTTAACTTGTAGAACGACTTCCTGAAGATTATAGGCCTCTTCAGGAATGCATGGCTGCTTCACAAGGTTGTTTATTGCTGTTGGTTTTAAAGCAGCACTTAAAGGATATGTATGGACTGACTGACAGGTAATTAATTAGTTGCTTTCTTCGTTTGATCGATCAGAGTGATGCTTTAACGCCTTTACTTTGAACTTAGTAAACTTCATCGTTATTCGCCTGCTGAGGCTGCAAAGGTTTACGAGAAGTCAATAAACAGAAAACAGGTGCCTGTTTTTAAACCTAAGGTAACTCTCGAAGCTTTAAGCCAAGGAACGCCGCCTGAAGTTTTATGTGATGAAGACAAGAAGAATTTGGTGCAACAATATTTAGAGGTATAATTTTTAAGTTTTTTATAATCAAGTGTAGCCATTCATTCAGTAAGCGAAACATTTTAAACAAGAGTGCAGAATCAGCTTGCAGACCACTATTCCAAGAACAAGAATGCATATACGTGTACATGGGACTTTACCTGTGAATGTTTAGGTCCTTTATGACCTTAGATGTCTTTGGGTCCCCATCCAACTATAGCGAGGTTATGACATTTGGAGCCGGTTACATTTCTAATGAACCAATTATAATTCCAGTTCAAAGAGCTGATGTTGAGCATCGATCGAGCAGATGACGAAGACGATGAAGACGACGTAGTTAGGCCAGCTCCAGGAAAAAGTCCAGCGCAAAGCAAATCTCCTCGCCTCGGCGCCACTAACGAAGAAGGCGTAACAGTTGTAGATGGCGAGACACCTGCTGGAACGACTGTGGTGCACACTACGAACGCCCCCAATTCCATCGACGATCGGGGGAAGTCTCATAAGCGGAAATATCCCATTAGTGATGTTATCAAATCAAAGTCGAAATCGAGGACTCCAAAGCTGAAGGAGAAGCCCAAAAAGAAAGTGAAAAAGAAAAGGAGGAGAATACTTGATTCAGAGGACGATAGTGATGAAGGAAGTGACCCTGATTTCATGGCATGAAGCAAAGGTAGCTTAAGGTGAATAAGTTTGTTTGTGTAAAAAATCGAAAACTGGGCCGTTCGTTGGACAGCCCTCTGCTGCGGAATTCCCCACTTTCCCATTGTGTGGGACGCTTTTAAATCTTGAGCGCCTTCCCATCCTCCTCCTCCTGTGCAACTGTACATAATAATCATTCATTATCCATCTCGTTAATTTATAACGTTGAAATTGGTTTCGTTGTTCGATTCTCTGAGACTACCCTGGAGCTCATCTCTCCACCTGCTGGAGCACCGTACGCAACGAAATTAAAAGAAGCCATCCCTGATCATCTCGTACGAGAGATTGTTCAGGGACTAGCAATGTTATCCCACCATCCAACAAAGGAAACCTACATTTATCTCTGTCATTGTTTTGCATTAAGCATTGATTTACAAATTCTGTTTTCCATGGCAAATTCTTGTTTTACGTTCAGCCTTGCGGCCAACACTGACTCAAATGGAAATGACTTCGAATTTTATTAAAATAGTTAAATTTAATTGGACATGTTGTCCATATATTTAACTGTACTCTTGTCTTACGAATTCCAGTTGACTCCCTCTTAATATAATTTTTCTTAACTGACCCACTGTCAAAACCCATATCATTTAAGTTTTACAAAGAATTGGCATTTTTTCTAAGTACTTTTGTATACAGTTGTTTTACATACATATTACGTGTATGTTTCACGCTCTTTTGGTTTATTGCTTTAGTGCATACAAACTTGCTTCTCCAGTTAATCCATTCAATGCCAGTTGGTGAAGGGGACAGTCATATATTACGTTCAATACACATAATGGATCATCTCCCAAGAGATTTATTTTTCGAATGCGACTTGAGTTTTGTGTTAGCTGTTATTTCAAAACGCTGAAATCTATTTTCAATATCTTGGGAAGTTGCCTTATCCAACAGGACTCCCGTTGATGCATACAAGTGGCCTAGAGTTGATGTGGCATCTGTAGATGTGGTCATTTTTGTTTTTCATTCAGCCTTGCGGCCAATTCTCGAAATTTATAGATATTTAAACGTGTGTGTGAAAATTGTCAAATTTATTTAGCTTTCGGGTAAATTTAAATGTATGGGATCATTGCTAAGGGGGATAATAACGTGTTAATCAATTTTAAAATTTTAATTTAAATTAACTTAAAAACTGCATCATAGTGGCAACATTGTAGATAAAATGGAGAGGGATAAGTGGGTTTTTGACGAGTGGGAAGAACTGAATATTTATGTGATGTAGTATATGAGCGTCCCCTGAAAGGAAGTATTGTACTCGGAACTCTCGGAGCAATGTGTGTTAGGAACCCATAGCAATGTGCTACAAACACGATTACAGTAATCCTACATTTTTGCAATGCTTGGAATGTTCTGCAAGCTAAATAAGTGGTGTGATATTTAACTAAATTACAGTTTAAAACTCATCAAAAGTGAAATACAGAATGAACTAGACATTATGCATTCTTACAGATAATTTTAAGTAAGCTCGGTAGATCCATTGCATATAAACGCTGTTCTCCCCAGTATTTTTTTAATAGATGCACTACCTGATTGGTTTTACTAATCGACCAATTATTCTGGTCAATTGTTAGTGATTCATTCCATAATTAAATTATGCAATTAATTTTTCTATACTTTCTCTATAAATTTATATTAATTGTGTATTTGCCTGCAGCAAAATAGTTCTAATTTATAATTGTTTACCGATAACTGCAATACAGTCAAAGCTCCTTATGTTGGGGAGAAAGTGTGACCATTTTCTGTATTTGCAGCTCGGAATTTCATTATTCGTTACTACGGATATTGTAGTTTTTGCATTGAAAAGATGACATTAACATCGCAAAACCTGAGTCATGGGTTATGAATAGCTAATGAACTTGGTAACTTCCAAGAATACCTAAATTTGTTTCACTACTGCCTAAATCTGATAATATTACTGGCAATGATAATTTTATTAAAAAAACTAAGTACATGTAGGCTAAATAAACGTATCTTATGCATACATGTATGTTCCCATACATTTGACAATATTGTTTCATGGTATATTTATGAAACATTACCCCCACAAAAAAGGAATTTTGACTATATTGTATTTAATTACTACATTTTTATAAATTTTTGGGGAGAACACAGCTGCACATAACCGTAGGAAAGGAGCTTTAAAGCATATATCTGCAATAGTAATTTTTTGCATCACCTGATATGCATTATATAATTCAGCATCAACTTTGGGCAGAAATCAAACAGAATGCAGTGTATTCCAGACTATTTTTGAGATGTTTCTGGTTTTTTTAATCATAATCTACAGATTTATGTGCATTTTGAAATCATCAAAAATGTTGCCATTGCAAGTAATATGCTTTAGAAACTTTCTGAACTTTCTGACTAAAAATTAAATTCGATTGAATGACTGATACTAAGCCACCACATCTGTTTTATTTAGCTTGCGTTTTGATCATTTTGAGTGCATACCATCGTAATGTAGAGCATTGCAAATAACAGATTTTCTTGATTAGAAAGTACTGCATAAACTTATTTGTAAATGCGTTCTCTTATACATCAATGAAATAACACGAGGATGCAATTTATTCATAGTAAATTTCCAACAGTTTGCCAATTTAGTATTTTGCACTGCGGGTGTTTTGCAAAATGTCATGAAATGAATACCCAAACTACATTAGTGCCACCATAGTGCAGAGGCCTTGCTTTTTTTGGTCATTTCATGTTCATTATCAATGTTTATTGATCAGTTGTTTGAAGCACAGTAATTTGTTGATTTGATGGCATGACATGTGTTCTTGAAAAGTTGCCTGTAATTGCTGTTAATTTTATGAAACAGTATCATAATTGCTTGTTTAACAGAGATAATTTAAAGCTATTTTGTATAGACACATTCATTTATAAAGATATCTTGTTAAAAAAAATTCACAGAATCTTGCAACTTTTCAGACAACATTCTTTTGACCTAAAAATTGTCAACCTGTAGCTTGATGCATTAGCTTCATTTCGTTATTCTCATACAATTTTTAAAATGCAAAATTGCAAACAGAAGTTTGTGAAACTTGAAAACTGCTAAAAAGTCTAAATTTTTAAGGGAGTAGGGGAACTTTTAACTTTGTTCATTATTGTTCTGAAGTTGCTATGTGGCTGAAAGATGATGATCGTTTTCCATGAAATTTAATTCTACCTTCCCTCAAGTATGCTTTACTTGCAATCATCACCGTCAACGTTTGTTTAGAATTGTCTCTTTGCTTTTGTTCAGTTTCTACAATATTTGGCAATCGGCATTTAGTGCCCGAGTTCAGTTAATTCTTTTTGCTTCCATCACTTCATCTCACTTCCCCAGATAATGTTTATTTATGTGATTTATTGTGGG
The DNA here is from genome assembly GCA_033995625.1 of Ophyiulus pilosus. Classification (NCBI taxonomy): domain Eukaryota; kingdom Metazoa; phylum Arthropoda; class Diplopoda; order Julida; family Julidae; genus Ophyiulus; species Ophyiulus pilosus. Next base: position 244,316 of record JAUJYV010000006.1, on the reverse strand, counting down.
TTACTTTTTTCTTTTCCCCCCTTTTTATTTCATCATTTCTCATACCCTAAGCTATATAATGAGATTTAGGATGATATTGGATGGATGGGGAATATATAAATATATATATATAAATATAAATATAAAAATACTATATATATTTAAATGAGTTAATATTTTAATCTGATTTTCTAAGATGATAAAATAAGCACCAGTTATTAACCAATTCTGGCCTATAGATTTTCATGTTGTATAATAAAAGGACTTCTCATACATGACCCTCTTTATGAAATTCCTCCTGTATTTTTATTTGTCGTTCCTTGCACAACCTCCCTGGCTCCTGTATTAGTCTTGTTATCTCATTATCTGTTCCGTGGCAGATTTTATACATTTTTCAGCCGAGATGCAATATTCTGGAAACTGATTTACCATATATTGACAGGAGTTGCACGATTATTTGGCAAAATTTAGAAAGCGCAGCTCGAAAATCCTAAACTGCTAAATGCATCTTCATCCCAAATTCTATGCTAGTGGATTCAGGAGATTCCCATTTGCATTGAGTTCCAGTAACATGGGTTTTCGATATTTTTTTACATTTTGCCAACCATATGTCATTTCTTTCTTATGCTATATATTATGTGCATGTACAAAGTTGCAGATAAAATGCCAGAGTATTTGTAGATCTTGTCTGTTTTTATAGCGGACGTTATAAACCGTTGGTACGTTGATATGTCGGTCAAGAGGACCAGACAAAAAAGTTAGCAAATTGTGCAAATATTTTTGATCGAACGAAGAAAGGTCCTCTGTGTATCATTTTTGCTATTATCTGCCCTGCACTGGCCAATGGTAGACTGTTGTTTACATTGTGAAAAGACCACACGAGTACGTTTCTTTGTTCGGCCATGTAAGTATAGTTCTTTGCTTCTCTATTGTTCACATCTAGTTTTATTCTGGTTGTAGATTTTAATTTTCTTGTGTAGATTTCAGCGTTTACAGATCATATGTGCGGGCGATCTCCACACGCGTGTGTACATACAATTTTGCTCTGGAAAGAACAATCACCAAACATGCTTAACACGCAGCTATTAAGCAGTTTGTATTTTTAATCATTTTGTATTTTAAAAACAAGCATCTTGGCCACATTTCATGATTGTCATTAAACACTTTTACATAAGACTTGTCAATCAGTGGCACCACCAAGAGGATGTTATTGCATGTTGAGCAGGAAGTAAATGAACTGGTTTGAATTTCTTATCTTGACAGATAATGTCGAACTTATGCAAAGTTTTTGGCAAAGTAGTTTGTGCGGATGTAGTGTTACCGATCATATGTTCCTGGCATGTAGTGGATTGGACTTGAAGAGGGTTGCACTCAACAAAGGTAAGCAAGAAGTACCAGCATTGGATAGACATGTTAAGTAAAATAGCTCTTTTACTTGAAATTTAAATAATATTTTTCAGTTCTCTTACAGCTTGATACATACTCTGCAAGGAAATTTATTGCAGAATTTCAGGAGTTTGTGATTCTGAAAATCCATACATCTGCAAATCTTATAAAAAAAAGATTCTAATAGTTAATATTCCATATGGAAAATTGTTAAACAACAGCAAGTTTGGACACTTGAACATTTTCTAATTGTTTACGTGTAATTCTGGCTATAAATGCCAGTATTCCATTAGTTGCAAAAGTCAAGATACAAGAAAAACATGAAAATGTTCTCCTGGTTTCTCTGGAAATATACTATATTTTCTTATTTCTGTTCAGGATCCTAGGCTTGTATTTTGGAATCTTTTCCTGGCTTTAAGTATGATATGCAACTTATTTTGGCACTAGGTGAGTCCCATATCAAAGTTTATGCTATTTTATCAAACTTTTGGGTGTTAAATAAATATGTGGGACTACGTGTACAGGGGGTAATTCTATAATCAATTTGTATATCCTAAAATGCGTATTTGTCTTGATAATTATAATTGTTATCGCAAGCTGTTAAGCCTGCTTATCAAACATAATTCTTAAGTTAACTTAATTTTTTAGGAACGCCAGTGCATAATGGACTAACTGTTCCCGAGTTCAAAAATTTTGTATCCGGAATCTCTTGATTTTGATTCCGCACAGTTTCCAGAAGAAACTATGTACCAAGAAAAGGTAGATACCCTTTTTGACTATTTCTTGGATAGAGGGGCTGGTTATACTCTGTACCGTCGGATAACCTTATGGGTTATTAATACATAAAATAAGAAAATCAACGCCATAACATAAATTAACGGCATTAGCTGTTTATATTATGAAGTAAAAGGGAATGTGGGCATTTGTCATGGGAGCATTTAGAGTTATTAAAGCAACATTTGTTCCAAAAGATACTAATTTTTAGTTTCCAAGAATGCTTCGATGTGCCGAAGCAAGGGCTTATGGGTAATTCCCGCTCTTATTTGAATTTCGAATTGATTCAAAAAAACTATGGAATCTAATTTTCTGATGACAAACATTATGCCGAGAATTAAATAAAATAATTGGACTAATAGTTGTTTTCCCTGACTTTCATACGATATGACAAACAAACGTAATATTATGAGTAAACTAAATTTGGAGCGTTATAACGTTTAATGTTAATGAAATCTCTAAGTAGTAGATGCTTATCCACTTGCAATTAACTCACTGTCCGAGTTGATTATATTTATAAACTGTGGGCATTTAATTCGATTGTATGATTTCATTTATTTACTATTCCAGGAAGATATGAATATCATATGAAGTTTAAAATGATAGCCAATTTCCATCCACATGAACATATTGTGTCGGCCCTATATGAAACCACTCCATGTGATGAAATAACAAAAAGGTAACTAACTATTAAGTTAATTTTAATATAACCTAATTAAAAGTATTACTATAATTTACTTCCATATACAGATTTGTGTTTACCTCTTTAAGTTTCCTATCATTAGCATTTACTGTAAAGTCTACTATAGTTAGAGTACCATATATCAATCGCCCCTAATATTATGAACTAGAACATTTTTATTGTATAATGCAATAATAACAATACATACAATTCTCAAGAATAAAATCTTTATTTATTATTTAAGTAAAATTATAGTTTATAGAGGCAAGGCTCTACGGTAGTTATAACCATTCATCGCCATAACCTTTTATTGAAAAAAAGTTGCTTCCATTGAAAAGCTCCCCTTTCATTATGTCGTTAAATAAATCAGGTAGATTTCCTGATGGTTGCCGAAATGTTGCCAGTAAAGCAATGACAAATTCTTTTTTATTGATTGCTGAATCTTGATTACTGGCATCTTCCGCAGTGTCATCAAGAGCTTTTTTGTCATCTGTTCTCTTAAGTTTGGGTTTCTCCTTCTTTGTGATCTCTAGTTCTGTTGTCGATAGTTCAAGATGTTCATTGTTGATTTGATCTTCGATCAAAGTTGTCTCATCATTTCCATCTGCCTGACTTTTAGTTTTCTTTAATTTCTTTTTGCTTGACTTTTCCTCTTTCTCTATGCCATCAAGATCAATCGGGAAGCAATCTTCTCTGAGATGAGCATCATCATTACAGGATCTCGATTTCCTTTTCCTTGTTTGAATATATGATTTCACTGAAAGTACAAATCTATTTATTGTAGAAACTGTTGTAATAGCGAACCTCAGATGACACAAAAGCTCATGGATGTTTCAAGAATTTAGTAACGGTTGCAATGCCATGAGAGTTGGTTTTTAAGAGTACAAACCTTCAAGCTCGTCATCTACTATATCTGGTACCAATAATTTTTTCTTTTCTTTTTTATGTTTTTTAGATATCGTTTCTAAAACTTCCAAGGATTCAGTCTTGTCATCTTTAAAACTCTGCTCCAAATTTTGGGAAGTGTCCTCACATGTGCCTAAATCAGGTTTGTTTTTCACTTTATGTAATTTATGAACAGGATAAAAATGAAATTGTCAGTCGCCTCAATTAGCCAAAATAAGGCGACTGGAAGGTCGTCACTAAGTTTATTACCTAATTTTTCGTGTTTCCTTTTTTTCACTGGCGTTTCGCCTATTTGTTCGACAACCTCGTTTGGTTCTTCTACTTTGCAAGAAAAAAATATACCTATAAGTACGTTACAAAATATATGCCAAATTGCTTAAAAAAGAGATAACAATCAAAGTTTATTGGTCAAATGGTGAATTCGTAATTTATTTAACCATAAGACAATTGGCTACAGACCTTCCTCAGAATTACAGATGGATGTTTCTTTCTTTCTTTTATGTTTTTTCTTGTTTACACAACTCTGTGGCATCTCTAGGAAATCACATTCTTCTTTGTTTGCCTCATTCTCCTCAGTCTCCTGGGCGGATGCTTCTTTCCTTCTTTTATGCTTTTTCTTCTTTGAAATACAATCTGCTGATTGCAAAGAATTGCATTCCTCTTTGCCTGCTTCTGATAAATCTTCTGAATCACGACAAGTTTCATCCACGGCAGAATCGTTCTTTCTTTTCCGTGGTTTCTCTGCAGCAGTTGACAATATCTGTGCAGGATCACACTCTTCATGTTTTTTCTCCAACAAGCCTTTCTTTTGCAAGAAGTAATCCTGAGAGCTCATTTTACTAACGGTGACATTGTTGGATTCCTAAGAAAAACATGCTTAATTGTAAGATTCGTAACAAACGCTTCCATTATGCCACATATTACTTCATAATACAATTTTTTTATCACTGGTGTTAGACTGTCACTAAACTTCCAAGAACAATTAAGGAACAGAAACTTGCCGATTCGAAAGCGTCATCCTTTTTTCGTTTTCCCAAAATACAAGCCAGATCCTTTTCACTGCAAGAGCTTAAATCCTTTCCGCGGGTGTACTTGTGATAACTAAAATGATGCAGGAAATGAAATTATAATTCGATTGGCTAATTAAGCTACTACAAGGTAGTTGTTATGTTATGTTAATCCACAAAGGTACATTTCTACTTACTGTACACGACTCCTTGAACTTTTTGATTTTTCTTCCAAGCTTATCATCTTTGTTGATGTTTCCACATTGTTCTCATTCAGCCTGCTAAGCAAAGCATTAAATTCATCCTGGTGTTCCAGCCAGTTGTTATCGTTATCATCTTGAAAACCAACCCCTTTGAATATACAACAATAAATTAATTACACTATCACCAAACTTTGGTCAGCTATCCAGTCAATATTTGGGCCTTTATGACCCTTTGGGGCCTCTAAACTCCTACTAATTAACCTAACCATAAAGTCAGCCTTATGGTTGTCGAGGAGTCTTGTGCTCTTCAATAGAACTTTTCATTCATGTACCAACCTTTGGCATCATTTTTTGGTCGTACTTTAATTGGCTCTTTTAGACCATCTTCTTTAGAACCAAGACCTCTACCTTCTGACCACCCCATCTTCTGCATCAACTTGAGGCCAACACGGTTTTTGTCTATGGAAATATAACACGTGAAACAGACGGAAAAAGCACAAGTCTGGAATTTTAAAAATGTAGGTCAAATTTGCATAAATATTTACCTTTTAACCAAAGATTTCCCCTGGGATTTGTGCTGGCAGATGTTTTCACCATTCTGACAAAATTTTATGTCGAAATTTAAAAGTACGAAACTCTAGAGTTCCCAACCGCTATCGGACACGCGGTTGGGCGTGGTCAGTGACGATTTTGACACGGGGACAATGTAGGAGGGGCTATCTCGGTTAACCAATCAGCTTCTAATGGAACAAGCCCAAGAAATTTAAAAACGTTGTTACTTCCAACGGGCGGTTTATTTCAAGGATCATTCCGGTCGTTGTCTTCGTTTTACTTTAACGGATATATTTTCATTTCTCGATATTGTTGTTCGGAATACAGTTTTTTAATTCTCGTAAACAGCTTTGCAATGGCTGCTAAACCCAAAGAGGAATCGTTGATTCCAGAGGTGCTGTACGACTCCAAAACTCACAAGCAATACAGCAAGGGACGGTTTATGGGCAAGGTACATAACTTGTAGGCCTAAAAGCCAATTTGTAGCATTTCTGATTTTTAATTATCGCCGACTAATTGATTTGATGTATTCCAGGGTGGCTTTGCGAGGTGCTACGAACTCATTGATTTGGAAACGAAGCAAATTTATGCTGGAAAAATCGTTTCTAAATCGTTGTTAGTAAAACCCAACCAGAAGGATAAGGTCGAGCATTATTCAATAGTTCGTTATTATGGACAAGGGCGGCTGTTGAGAGCATTTGAAAATATATTCAATTTTTCTTTCAGATGGCACAAGAAATTTCTATCCATAGAAGTCTACATCATCATAATATTGTTACATTTTATAACTTTTTTGAAGATAGCTCCAACGTTTATATCACTCTGGAACTGTGTCGAAGACGTGTACGTATAACATTACATAAACTATGATTTGATCATCTATATTTTATTCTTCATTTTATTTGCTAAATCTAAAAAATTTGGGAATTATGAAAGAAAAATGTTTTCTTTTTTAAATGTATTACTGAATATTACTAATATTTTTGATGAAGGAAATCCTCGATATTAATATTAAACCTTTTTAAATAATGTGGTTTTAACCCTATGCAATTATTTTTTTAGTCTCTTATGGAAATGCATAAAAGGCGAAGGATTTTGACTGAACCAGAAGTGCGTTATTTTTTAAAACAACTAGTGTTGGCCTGTAAATATTTGCACGACAACAAAGTCATTCATCGTGATTTGAAGCTTGGAAATCTCTTCTTGAACGATGAGATGGAATTGAAAGTAGGCGATTTCGGACTTGCGACTAAACTTGATTTTGACGGAGAGCGTAAAATGCAAGTTTGATTCTTGAGCGTTCTGTAAAATTTCCTTTTTAGTGTTTAGAAGCAGCTTGTTTTATTGCGATTTTCTTGTTTGAGCAGGACCTTGTGTGGGACACCAAATTATATTGCACCAGAAGTCTTGAACAAAAAAGGACATAGTTTTGAGGTTGACATTTGGTCAATTGGTTGCATCATGTACACACTTCTAGTTGGAAAACCACCATTTGAGACATCCAACCTGAAAGACACATACTTGCGAATCAAGAAAAACGAATACCACATCCCATCGAAGGTCTCTCAATTGGCTCGAAATCTTATCCAAAGAATGCTTCAGGCTGAACCATGCAAAAGGCCAACAATTGATAGCATCATAAGTGACGAATTCATGGCATCAGGTAATTTCATAATTTGATGGTCTATGTGCTGTAATATCATGTAGATCATAACATTAACCTAAACCATTTGGAATTTAGGTTATATTCCATCAAGATTACCAACTTCGTGCTTAACAACTACACCACGATTTGATCAGCGGGGCGATTTTAGCATTCTCAGCACTACTCGTAAACCTCTATTAGAAGTCAATGTAAAAGGTATTGATTTTATTTCAATTTCACATATACTGCCTTACAATTCAAATAAATGAAGTTTGATTGAAATTTCGCTTTTTCAATGAAAATTACTTAAACTTTTCTTGTTTTTAGGTATAAACGAAGATGCACTGGCTGCCCATGTTAAAGTTAAGACACCTTCCAAGCCTAATGCACCTAATCAGCCCAATAGTCAGTTTAACAATGCGGATGGTGTGGAACAAGCTCAGGGAGAACAAGTTAAGGAATCAGAAGAAGTCAGCGGAAATTATTTAACTGATCTTCTGCAGCAAATTTCAGGTGTTGTGGCTTCCAAACCAGTCGACAGACCCGTAATACAAGAAGGTAAGCGGTCCCAACCATTGCTGCCGTTTTGCAAGTTAGAAATCGGAAAATGATACATTTTCTATTCAGATGATGCTGAAGACCCAGCTGCTGTCCCCATGCTGTGGATCAGCAAATGGGTAGATTATTCCGACAAGTACGGTTTGGGGTACCAGTTATGCGATAACAGCGTAGGAGTTTTGTTCAACGATTTTACTCGTCTAGTTCTGCTAGCAGATGGAGAGTGAGTTTATTTTTGAGTCTGATCCAGTTTTCTATTTTCTATATATCTGTTCTCGTGAGAGGTTTCAGTTATTATTTGGTCAAACTAACAAGAGTTTGCTTGGAATTTTATTTGATGTTTAGTTGTTTTACTAAAGTATTATTTGATGTATCTAGGAGTCTACATTATATTGAGCGTGATGGCAAAGAGAATTACCATGGCTTGCATTCCTACCCTTCTGAGTTGACCAAGAAAGTAACTCTGCTCGATTACTTCCGCAAATATATGACCGAACATTTATTGAAGGCTGGGGCATCAATGGTTCCGCGTGACGGAGATGAACTGGTGCGTTTACCATATATGCGAACGTGGTTTCGGACGAAAAGCGCCATTGTATTGCATCTTACCAACGGAACACTTCAGGTAAGATCTAGGATGATCGTTTAGATTTTAATTTGTTTCTTTTTAGGTTCTCAAAATGTAATTCTTTTCTCTCTTTTAAATGAACAGATCAACTTCTTTCAAGATCACACAAAACTCATTCTATGCCCATTGATGAATGCCGTGACATACATCGATGGAAAACGAGAATTCCGCACGTTTCGCCTAAACCTTATTGAGAAATATGGGTGCACAAAAGAGCTTCACAGCCGTTTACGTTACGCCAGGACCATGGTGGAGAGACTCGTTGCCATAAACAGTCAACATCAGGGTAAAAATTAGCAATTAGCACTGTAATTATTGTTTTTATATTAGGGTGGGAATTTTAATGAATCTTATTACATTTTAATTTTTATAAAAAAAATCCCTTGTGGGCTTCATTTTACATGCTTGACATGTCACATATTCAAACTTGAGTAAATAAAATATCACAAATAATGTCTTAGTTTTGGCACAACAACAATAGTCACGTACAAAAAGAGGGAATGTAATTGACACTTCTTGTGAGCTGGTTATACACTAAAAAGTTTCTAAGACTTGCACACTAAATACATAAACAGTACATTACATAGATATTGCGACTTTAGGTCCAGGGCAAGAAGTTGGCAAAAGAACCAATGCCAATGAGATAATATGACAAGAAATAAATCAGGACTAGCTTTCCTTTGAGTTTTAGGCGTCTCCATATTTTACAATATTGGGATAAGGGAATAAACTCTGAACCCAAACTTCGTCTTTTTTGCTGTTTCGATCTAAGTTTTTTAACCTGCAGGTCAGGAAGGAGATCGGCAGCAAACCAGCAAAGGGCAGGCGACGATGATGTGAGCAGCCTAGTCACTACCTAAATATAAAATGGAATTAGTCAGAATTGACGTGCTGCACGAACAAATTGGAATGCACATTTTGCCTTTGAAATTTCTCACCTGCACGTGCATTGAAGTAATGCCAAAAACAAGGAGGAAACTGCAGTGCACCAGGAATGGCAGCATGACAAGATCTTTCTTGGAGAAATTTCCCTTGTTGAGTAGGTTCAGAATGTGAATGGCATAGTTAAAGATCCCGTGAAAGCACAACATGATTGCGGGAGACGCCAGGATAAAATTTGGAATTTGTTTGTAATGATAATATTTTAGGAAGCCAACATCCCAGTAATGCTCTTGAATGTAAGCATATGATATGGGATATGCCAAGTCGCACCAAGGCGTGTATTGTCCCAGCGAAACGTATTCGTCTGGAAACTTCATCGTTAAACGCAGGGAAGACTTTGATAACTGCGGTGGAGGCCACTCGCAATACAACTTGTACGCATACCATTGAAATGCAACAAAGGGTGCTACCACGACGCACGAGCGCAAAAGACCCACAAACGTGTTCCAGAGGTTTGCGGCACACTGACAGCTAGTCCATTTTAGAAACAACGGCAAAACGATGTTTCCGTACACGATGTAGCCTGCATTGATTGCCCCGTTTGATCGGGTGAAAGTTGCCAACCCGAACAATAATGCCGCAACATTGTATCGACATTTCTGATATTGGTGCATCGCTCCAAAAGCCAGACATGAGAATGTGGCTTCCGAGTAAGCTGCCGAAAAGAATATGCTTGCCGGATTGAAACAGAAGAGTAATGCAGCTTTATATGCCCACGGTTCATCCCTTATTGAACGACTTAGGTCGTATAACAACAGCACAGCAATCACAAAAAATGTGAAATTTACAAGTGTTGCCGATAGAAGCAAAAGAATGTGATAATTTAGGAATGCGTGCAATGGCAGTAGCAGTGAATTTGCAACGATTTGGGTGAGTATTGGAAATAAAGGGAAGAATGCTAAACTTTTTTCGTAAATGTAGCCATATTCGGCAATGTTCAAGAAATATTGTCCATCCCATCTCTCCAGCCCTTCAAACAGAAAATAAAGGGCTTTTTCCAAATCATTCTGAGCCTTGGGCCTGGGTTTTCTGTATGCATCAGGATCATGGTCTGGAAAGGCTGCATTCAACACAACCTATGTAAGATAAGGGAGAATATTAATTTCTAACAAATATAGAAGAACAACTCTCATAACACAACGTTAAAGATTTCACCTGTAATATTATCAAAGTTAATCTTGAGAAAACAGCAGTTTTAATTATGGTTTTACAACGTATTTCCATAACCTCCGCGACAAGAGTAGGTGGCGCACTAAGCATGTTGTTCGTGCAGCCTCCGTAGCCAGTATCACTAGTTGTCAAATCATTACTTATTTAATCAGTAATAATCATTGTTTTAATACAATATGCACCAATAATGCGGAATTACAGTTAAAATGACAAAATCCACGATGCGAAACGCTTCACATTTAGCAGCCGTAAATGTAGCTGTCAAATAAAGGATAATCGCAGAATGGCACTCTATCATTTATTGGTGAGATTCCGTATTTTGTAATTGATGGGCGTGGAAGTACGCATTGTATAGCCTGAATAGCTTAGGACGCAGCGTACTACGAAGAATTTTATTTTACTTTATGTATGTTTCTTCGCTAATATATTTATTCCATTGTATCATTGTTGTATATCTTTTTGACATTTTTAAAATATGGTTTTTGCTTAGGTTATATTACTACGGGTGAAACCTTATCAAGCCGCACTTGGCTAATTCTGGGTAGGAGAGATGGATTAGGCCAATGGAGGGAAGGAAGGTAAGCCTACACCGTGGAATTCTGATTTCTTGCCTATTTGCTTTTGATTGACCCGGCATAATTCAAAAATACGGAATTAGGCACCAGCACGGCAATTTGGCATTATGTCCTTCATTGGGCCATATATCGACTGGTTACATTACTAAGTGCATATTGAGAGGCAGGGCACGTGTTTCACGTCCCTGTCTCATCATAATGCTTGGGTCTGAGTTTTGTAATTAGGCATTATAATATACACTATTTCCAAGACAAAAAATTGATCGATGATATGTTTGTTATGATGAAGAGTTTGATTTTCTGGCCTGGTGATTATTTTGACTAATATACACAATTGTCCAGTGTGATGCTACACTTTTAGACTGTCTGCACACACATTGACAATATTGCCTATATTGCATACTTTTCAGTTTAGTTTGTTTGTTTAACTTTTAATAGGAAATAAACAAGTTCATTTCATGAGCCTAAAGTGTTTTCAACATGAAAGGAAAAGGAAAAGCAATTGCCACGAAAGGGAAAAACCGAGAACGAGAGCGAGAGCGTGAACGCGAAAGGGAAAGAGAACGCGAAGCTGAGAAAGAAAAGGACAGAGAGTGGGTACGAGATGAGCGGGAAAAGGATAAGGGAGATGCTACCGATTTAAAGGATTGTCCTCTGCAATTTCCTGATTTTACGCCAATCGACCACACAAAATCGTGTCCTAGATACACTGCCAGTGAGTTTTCTCAATCCCAATATACTGTGTGTTTTATCACATCAGGTTTCAGCTGTTTTAATAACTGTGTCACTCTCCGCCTACTCTCTTGTTTAGTATTGCAAAAAAAGGAAGATGATGCAATGTGCATTGAAGACTTGGATCCTTTGCAACTGGAATTAGAAACCTTGTTATCGACTGTTACTAGACGAATGCGAGAGTTGGATAATGAAAAGAAAATCCTCATCAATTGGCAAGAAAAGAAAGAAGTAAAGAAGCCAAACGGTACCAAAAATGTATGTCTAAAAGGATTGAAACCTTTTCTGAAGTTTGAAATCTTTGAAGAAAGTAAGATTCCATGAATTTGTTTCTATAGCAAAACTTCCAGTCGTTCGGCAAGCGTGGAAAAACACAAGATGAGAAACCAAATAAAAAATTCCGTGGTGAAACAAGTGGAACTAGTAGCGGAAAGGCTGGAAATGCAAACCCTGGACCAGGCCGGCCCCCAAAGAGCAAAAATGTATGCTGGGATTATTGTCAACTTTGTTGCTATCTCTTTCTTGTTAACTTTTAGGAATGCTTTTTTTTAATTTTTTGTATTATTACATAGGCAAAATTTCAAGAATTTGAGTTCAACGAGTCATCTTCAACCGATGCACCCAGGGTTCCTAAAAATGATACCCCTAATCGTTTCTGGGCCTCAGTGGAACCGTATTGTGCTGACATCACGCAAGAAGACATTAAAGTATGTATATTAATTTAATATTACTGTATGTTATGTAGGCTGTATGCCTTGGTCAATGCTAAAATTCCTGTTTTTAGAAATTATTGACAAAACTTAACGACCCCCATGTAGATCTATTGCCCAACCCTTCTCTGAACATTATGTCAAATTTTAGATTGTCTTTTGACTTGTTAAAAAAAAAAATCTTTGCAAACGTTGATATTGGAATCTAATCATGGAATTTAAAAAATATACTTGAAAATATTAAAATTCAGACATAATCAACGTATAGTTTGTTGGCATGCAATTTATTTTACAAGCGGCAAGTTAAATTTGTTCTATTAAAGCAATTTCTAAAGGAATTAATTTTCTTGAATTTGTTCATATCTTTAAAAAACATTAAATTACTTTTATTAGATGTTAGAGGATCTTGTCAAATCTCACGAAGAAGACTCGGAATATTATAAAATCCCTGGATTAGGTAAACATTACTCTATTAAATGGGCTCAAGAAGATTTATTAGAAGAACAGAAAGAAGGTGCTAAACTGAACGATAAGCGAAGAGGATTGAATAATAGCAGCAGTTTGAATGCGTCTGATTCAGAAAAATTACTTAAAAAAGGGGAGAAAGAATGGTATGTGAAATTGTTATTCCTCGATCAGTAGCAGCTTTATTTGAAATTCATTTCGTTATTAATTTAATATTGTGATTTTTAAGTAGTGATGATTCTTCGCCATTTGGAGCCCTCACTCAGCGTTTAGTAGCCTGCTTAATCGAAGAAAACATCATGACCCCAATGGATGATTCTATGACAGGGCCAGCAGGTTGTTAAATGGAAATTCACAATGGATTGCCAACAGGGATTCTTCATCGTGTTAATTTGTTTTTTCTTCCATCACATATCAGATATTGCCGAGGGAAATGTTGCCAATATGCCGTTAAATAAAAGCGGCTTAATTAAGTCACTAAATATTTCAAATTCGTCACAGTTGGAACGCCGAATAAAACGTGAACTGGAGGAACAAGGTACTTATTAATTATCAAATGTACCATTTTTTAGAATCGAAAGTTCAGTTTAAGCTCAAAATCACATATAATCTCAGTCAAGTAACACAGACACTTGTTAATATAGGAATATTTGAAGCCGATGATAATTTACAAGAAAATCCAGATGATGAAATTTTAGCGGAGCTACGCAAGTGTCAAGCAGAGCTTCGAGCGTTGACAAGTCATAATTTGCAGACTAAACGCCGCTTGCTAAAACTGGCCAAAGAAGAAATAACAAAGCAAGAACTTCGCCGCAAGCTTCAGATAGCTGATGCTGAGGTCAAAACATTGATTAATAATTATTTTAATCGTCATAACAAGTTTATAAGAGTTACTTATTATATTTGTTATTTCCACAGGTAATGGATGCGTATAGGCGTATAACAATTGCCAGGCAGAAGAAAAAGACTCCGACGAAAAAAGAAAGGGAGCAAACATATAAGGCACTGCGGGATCGTGAAAACATAATCAAAGCTCTTTCACAGTGATTATGTTCTTTGTGCAAGTAAATCCCATTTCATTATATATAATAAATTAAGTATTGTATTTCTTATTTACTATAGCTATTCGAAAGTAGATTTTGTTTTTATGGAATTTTTTGGATTAATTAAATGTTGTATATTTTTATTCAATATTGCAAAATGGTTGAGCAGTTGTGCTTGACTATTTTGCACCGGTACGAACCTATAGCCGTATTTGCATTAGATGTGAATTTTAAAAATATTTCGTAATTTATAACTTTAATATGGTTTCCGCATATCACTGGTGGAAAAATATAAGGCTTTTAGTAAATGTTTTATATTTATTTGCTAATTGCTAATGGGTTTGTTTTTGTAAACAAATGTGTATTCGTCGCCTAAATGACCATAACTGGCTTTGTGCGATACTAAATAAATTTAACAACCAACCAATTTTGCTTTTTTTTTCTACTTTTGGGCAACCAATTTCAGAAATATGATGCAAATGTAGCTATTCGCTAATGATCCGCTCCCCTTCCCTTTATCTGTTAGCTTCATGTTAGAATTAATAATGGAAGCATTATACAATTTTCTAAATATGATTTTATGAAACGAACTGGCCCTATTTTATATAGTATCAGCGACGAGTATAAACATTATGTTCAGATCAAACTGGCTGCAGCCAAAAATGTTTCAAAACTTTCCTGGAGTCGCTTGCATTAATTTACTGTGTTTATTTTACAATGATCCGGATATCATAATTTATTATTTGTTTTATCCTATAACGTTCAGTTTTTGGATTGCTAAGGCATTTATTTACGTATTTGGTAATACATGTATTGAAAATAAGCTTGTACATCAACGTAAATATAGGATCAAGTGATTATGTGTGATCGTATGAACGAACCATGCAATTGCAACAAATGGCATCCTTCCATAAATTAAATGCTTATACTGTATTAACAAATTGAGTTTGTCTAGATACGACTAAATAGGGTCAATTATGCAGTAATAATTTAAATCAAATTTAGCGCTCATTTCCATAAGTTTGCTAGATACAGGTGCAATAAGTAGTAATTATCCTGATGCCCCAATTTAGGGAATTTCCTATTGAATGAAAGTCTTCAAATGCGATTACAGTAATCGGTTGATAAAGGCGTTGAACGGATTTATTAAAATGTTTAAAATAGATTGGAATTTTCTTAATTATAGATAAATGCATTAATTGTTTACGTAGAATTAACTAAAAAGAGCGTAGGTATGATTATGAGGATTACTGGAGAAGGTTAAGTAACAACACTGCCATGGCACCCCAAAAATCGTTTATAATTTTCTACATTCATTTAGCATTAAATTTTGGTATACATTTATTTTAGAAATTGGAAAAAAAAATTAGTTATTTATAGGAATGTCTAGCTTTAGCAATTAGTGACGTTCATAATAGAGAGAACTCATATATCACTAACACTGCAATCACCCTGTACGGTTTGCCATTGACTGATTCTGCTTTGAAGATGGCGGATTTGTCGAAGTGATGCCCGTGAAGAGCTTTTAAACTTGCTTGATGCAAAATGTGGTAATTTAAAGAAGCAACTCTGAAAGTGTATTCTCTCGTGTGGATAGTAATAATTTAAAAGTGTGACAATACATTTGGAATATACGTTTGTTGGATGGAGCAATCGAAAACGGTATGATTAAGGTAAGGCAAATCGCATTTATTTTCCGACTAGGCTTAGGTCCAGATCTATGCATTAAGCCTAAATTTGATTGAAAAAATTTCACTCATACTTTGAGCTCACTATGGAACTGCTTTTCATACACCATTTCATTTGTATTTGAGTCACTATATTGAAAGCTATTTATCGTTTCTGTGATCTGTAGTGCGTAATGCGGAAGCGTTATGCTATATATCACATTTTCAACCTTTTCACACTGCAAGGGTTATATATCTCTCCTCTACTTTCAATCATTACAAATCCTTGGGAAAATGCCAGTTATTTGCGCGAATCGTTGGAAATAATGACCATTACCGTATTTAAACATCCCCTATTAATCTGTACATGGTGGAAAATAAAGCATTGAAATGGACATGTAGGCCTATTCATCGGAATCGATTTAATTTTTGATGACATGTTTCAACCAAAATACTGTTTGGTCTTGTTGTGATGCACAAAAAGTGGTTAGCGTGAAGTATGACGTCATCTTTTAACACGATGTTTATACATTTAATGATTATTCAATATCACATTTTTAATGGTAACATGTTCATTTTTGAATCCTGATTGCTGTTCGCTTGTTAGCGCATCTTTATACAGGCTTGCTTGATTTAATAGGCCACCAAAGACATTGCTCATTGCTCTGCATGAGAATGCTTTATTACATAGTCATAAACATTAGATAAATGCCTAATCTCAAGGAAACTCCTCAATAAGGAACACATATTAATAGAAATGTACAGTTATTTTAAACAAATTTATTTCATCAAGGGTAAAGTCGATTAATGACTAGTTATATATGTATGCCCTACGTAAAAACGAATAGCAAGGGTCTTGCTAATGAGATGCTTTCACAAAGGAAATGCCTTGGGGGTAAAATTAGGTTGATTAAGATTTTAGATAAGGGGAAGATGTTGCCTAACAGTAAATAATAACTTTAATTTCAAAAGCTCTAATAATGTCATATTTTCTAAGTCCAAGATGGATGTCAGACAAAAGACCACCTTTAGAATGTCTAGTTCACATATTTGGGAATAAAGAAGTAGATTTGGTACTTTACAATAGATGCAGAATGCTTGCCAGGCTTTTCACTTGCTTGAAAACCTGTAAGTGGACATAAGAATGATAATGGGCAGGAAGCAAAAGTACGCAGGAGGCTTAACATTTAAGTGGTTTGACAGATCTGGTGTTCATTAGGTTGTCTAGGATGGGACTAGATTTAACGCAAATCTAGCCAAACCATGGCTGATAAATCACTTTTATGTACCAAGTAAAATCTTTCAGTGCACTACTATCTGTAAAAAGAGATAATCAACAAAGTGCATGCTTGGTATGATCTGATGCTATTTTATATTGAAGTAATTTATTCAGCTATTTGTGGTTTGTTATACAATGCAGGTAATTCTTAGCATATTGTCTAATATGAAACACCTACTATCTTGGTTGTGCAGAATTTATTTCCTTAGTAATTGTTGACAGAAAATATCAGGTGGAAATCCAAGGGCTTGAAATCTATTTTGTGAAAACAAGAGGAAACAGTATTGACAGATTTACGTTTTAGTTTCAGGACAGTTTTCATTACAAAGACAGTAGTGAACGTCCATTTAAAACCAAAAATGTGCATTGACGAATGTTTTATGCCCACAATAAAAGCACACTGCATACTTTAAAGTAAAGATTGTGCTGATTGCCTCTTCTAAAGTAGTGAACCATATGCTATCTCTAATTAGTATTTTGGGATAGCTGCCATCATAAATTTATTTGCTGGCTTTAAATACTGTAGCGTCCAATAATATATTTAGAAAAGTAATGATGCCAGTGATTTTTGTTCTGAGTGGACACGTTTTTAGTGAAGTCATGTTAAAGTGCTGCTACGTGACAGCTGTAGCCAATAGCAATCTGGCGTTTAAGTAGACTTGTCCATTAAAGTAGGTTTGCATTGTCGCATGGGATTCCTCCTCCTCCTGTTTTCTTCTTTTTGACTGTTTGCTGAATGTCAATTGTTGCGTTGACTATAGGCATTTGAAGTGCCCTTCTGTGACACAACCATTCATTACCTCCCCAAATCTTATTTGTTCTTAGTGAGCCTGTTGTCATTTTTCGGAGTTGAAACATATTCGAGACTTTGTTTTCAAGATTATGCAGTGCTTTTTTTTATCCAAACCTGTGATATTAGACAAGGGTTTAGCCCATTATTCATTTTTTTTGTTTGGTCTGTACATGTATCTCAGTGATATGCCGTGGTATAAAGTTATTTAAAATTGTTGCTTCAGTAAATGTGTAATATTATACTAAAAAGTCCAAGTATTTGAAATTTCAGGGAAGTATGTGAATGGTTAAACGAGGCCTAAGTTTTTAATTTATTGTGTAAGAGAAGACATGTCGTTGTCCGTACATAAAAACAAGTTAACGTTTGTGCAACTTCAGGCTCTTTATCTTCAAGGTAGGGTGGTGCTTGAACGATTGTACCGTAATAACGATTCCCATATATGGGTTATTTGTTTGTAATATTTCAACAATGTAAACACGGTTTTTTTTTTTCATCTTATTTATTTAAAAATAGGTTAATTAATTAGTCTTTATTATTAAACAGAGCGTGTGATAGAATTGGCCAAACAAGTTAATGTCGATGTTTAAGACTAACTTCATTACATTTTTTTTGAAAATTCGAACAGGTTCTATTGATGTTCAGTTCATTAACTTTAGGCTACAGAATGAGGGCCTTTGTGATCCGACTTTTCGCAAATAACCGACTGTGTGGTTGAAAAATCTAAAATTCATAAATTTCAAATAGGAAGGAGGTTTACATTTGATTTTTTTTACATTTTTTTTTAGCGTTTTTTCAGTGCTTTCAAGACTAAAAGCAGCAGTAGGGTAGGGATTGCACATGTAGAGTGATGTACTTAACAATGTAATTGTTTGTAATAAAGGAAGTGGGAAGGGAGCGCCAGAAATAACGTAATTACTTAACGTGATGTATGGCTGGCCCCTATTATTAAACGGGAAACGTTGGTATTTATTGCCAATCTATAGATTCTGCTTCTGCTTTTTTAATCTTTGAGAATTTCAAAATTTTTAATAGAATTTCTCCTAAAATTAACGTGTGGCTTGGGTCACGTATTTCATCTGTTCGGATATATTCATTGAATATATTCGTGATAAAAATAACGTATTTTAATGATCTATCTGATGTATCATTAATCATGGGATGATCGTATTGTCGTGCCAGTGCTAAAAATGACTTTATACAGCTGCATATGGCACCCTTTGGGAGCAACGTGAAGATTGAATAAATATGGAACGATATGGTAGAAAACCAACATGAAATACCTAAAATTAGACGACCGGTTTTTAATATCACACACGTTTTTAAGGAATACATTCGTTAAACATGCACATTTATTGGTATTTGTTGTTGTTAATTATCATTTCTACATGTGTTTGAAACCCCACATTATGGTGCTAGGTTCTAGAAGCCATGTTTGGAAAGCAAATTCATTTAATTCGTTTAGGATGTTCTCATCAGACACTTGTTCAATAAAAAGAAAATTATTTCCTGGATGGGGTTTCGTTTTCGTAGGCCACTTTTTGGCAGTAGATTCAGTATGTTATTGTCAATCTTGGCAAGCTGTTCATTTAGCCTTTATGCAAAGGACTTCTTTAAAAGTATCAAGCCGGATTTTGTCTATAGCCTATTTAGAATTACGTTCACTTCAATATGGCAAGCAGTAGCATTATTTTTATACATATTTTGTTCTCGAATACATGAGGTTTTCCTCTCCAGTCCGCTTCATACACTGATTCCTTAATGGCGGGCAATTCTGAGTGGAAGTTATTGATCGTAATGTTGGTTTTCAATTTTTCATTTGTTTTTCTCTCTTGTCCTTCATCCACCTCTTGTTTAAACTGCAAAAGAATAGCGTTGGTTTCCGATGAAGGCCCATGCATTTGACACGTCTGGAAACCAACCAACAAACCACAAATAGTTAATATTGTTAAGATTATGTCAATCCAGTCTGTTGAGTTACCTTAGGTTTTTTTTGAATTTCTGTTATCTATGCTTCTTCACAGTCCATCCACACATACCACAACAGTTAAATAAACAGTTATTATTACAATATAAGTGCATTTAATCATGACGCCTCGTTGCCGAGTTTTAATGTAAAAAAATCATCATGCTATAAGCAAAAATCCATTTCAAGTTAATTTATCGTGGAAATTATTGTAGGCGACTTACAGAATGTGTTTTTCCACCTCGTCATTAGGAAGTAAATAAATACTTCCTCAGTCCGCTTTGGTACTATATTTAGAAACTTTAAAAAAATGAGTACAACCAAGCTTAACAGTCAATAGTATATATAGTTGAGACACCTGTAGATTTTCCCATAATATATTTTGCTCGTTATGTGGTTAAAATTTAACATACCTTTGTTTATTCAAATCTTGCTCCACTTCTCATGGTTTGATACCGAAACTTGAACCGATTTCTTATGCTTCTGCGATGTTTTTTTTAGCATACTGTACATGTTAGTACATTATATCTTGCACGAACTTTGATTTGGGTATTTCTACTTTGGAGAAATAGATGATTCTTGAACCATTACTCAATCGAAGTTCAATATTAGGTTTTGAGTTGTCCGTGAAAGTCTTATCTGTGTTATCTAACGTCTACCTTTGAATTTGTGCATCATGAGTATGTTTTTGCACAACTGAAACTATTCATGTTTACGTCTTCATGTATTACGTAAAACATCAATATTTCACCTCACGAAATTTTGGAGTTTGAAAAAATAAGAGTCGAATCTTTTGAGAATTTTTTATGCAAACGATATTACAGTATTATTAATTATTTGTAAGATGAAAATGTAGTAATGGTTCCTTTTAGTTTTTGACGGAATTAATTGTGTGTAAATCAAAATATATTTATTATGTTTTTATATTAAGAATTTTTCATCATGAAATTCAAGCGTATTCAGAACAGTTAGTATAGACTCTTAAGCATTTTTAGTTCATGGACTCTTTCTAATAACAATAATTTTCAATGTAGAACATAAAATACACGGAAATGCAAAGGTAACAACTATATTTAAATACAATTATCGATGTATTAAAAACAAATATAACATGTGCCCATGTTAATGTTGTCCATAAAATTCTTTCGTTTTTGTGTGAATTTTTTACGATCATATTATCTGCTATAATTTTAACAAGTCATACTTGAAGGATAACGTCATAGCCCATTTAAAAATTATGACACATTTTTTACATCACACTAAATTAAACTCCATTGTTGGTGTCTCTTAAGAGTTAGGCCTATTGTGCTAATTGCGACTTTCATCCTTGTATGCATGCTCAGCCTATTATCTTTCAAATTAAAATATCCATGCTTGATGCTTGTGATATTGAAATATCGAATCCAATAGACGTGAATGATTCAGTTTATCAAGGTTATTTTCAAAATTACTGCTCGGTGGGTATAAACCAATCTTACTGTACTCAGAAAAAATCACCAAGGAGGCCTTTAATATTTTGACCATAATTTATAAGCGAACTTTTCTCGTTTACAGCATGTGTTAAACAACCTTTCTAATTTATAACATGTATTTGGTTGGTTTTCGCATATGGAATAAACTGCTTGCCTGAAAATACTCGCATTACTAGTTGATTTTGCAAATTTCGTTTACATTTTAGCATATTTACCGAATTAAAGTTTACGTTCATGAAAATTGTTATTTGCACACCAATCCTTGTTTCTAATTTTCATATTTTTGTCTTTCCTTAAAGGTGTTCCGGGGCCCCGACATAGGCCCTTGTGCAAGGAGGTCCCCACGCAACCCACCCAGGTCGGGCCTGGGACCTGCGTGACACTAATCCGTGTTAGTGGAGCAGGGATCGTGAAGCATATCATGGCCAAGAAAGTAGCTGAAGTGCAGCGTACATTCCACGTGTCTGTAGTTGGATTGTCTGGCACCGAAAAAGAAAAGGGGAGTGCTGGAGTAGGAAAATCCTGTCTCTGCAATCGCTTCCTGCGCCCATTGGCCGATGAGTACAGCACAGACCACATCTCCGTGCTGAGCCAGTCTGATTTTGGCGGTCGTGTAGTCAATAATGACCATTTTTTATACTGGGGAGAAGTGACCAAAACTTCCGATGAGGGGATTGATATCCACTTCAGCATCGTGGAGCAGACAGAGTTTATTGATGATGCGTCGTTTCAGCCATTCAAAGGCGGCAAAACGGATCCATACATGAAGCGATGTAGTGCAACAAAGTTGTCCTCTGCTGAGAAGCTGATGTACATTTGTAAAAATCAACTTGGTGAGAAGCATAAGTAGCATGTTTTAGGGAAAGCTTAAACTAATCAATACTTTTAAATACAAGTTGATGTATACACCTTGCACATACAAAATAATCGCCCAGACAGTCTTTAATTATTTCAAGTAAGTTTATGAAAGTTTCGTTCTTCCAGGTATTGAAAAAGAGTACGAGCAGAAGGTCCTTCCAGATGGCAAGATTAACCTCGATGGTTTCATTTGCACCTTTGACGTGAGTTCAGTTCCAAATCGAACTATAGAGAAGCAGGTAGACATGGTTGCTGCTATCCTCAACAACCTTCTTCGAACGAAAAAGCCGATAGTGTTGGCTACCACCAAGAACGATGAGGCAGATGACCATTACCTAAAAGAAGTCGAGCGACTACTCAGCCGCAAAGAATTCAAAGGTAGCATTCCTATAGTAGAAACGTCAGCCCACGAAAACGTCAATGTCGAACTTGCATTTATTGTGCTGGCCCAGATGATTGATCGTACCAAAGGCCGATCTAAATTAGTGCCATTTGCGGAGGCTGCTCGGGCTAGGCGAGAAGTGTTGGATGTGGCTACGGACGCATATCTTTCAGTTATCAGGTCACAAGTTAAGGACTACACAACACTGTGGGGCAATACTATCAAGAAACTCGCTCATAATCAAGACTTTCTGCATTTTTGTGATCTGTTTGGGCAAGACAAAGCACAGAGAGAATTTAGGAGACACGTGAAACGTCTCAAAGATGAATTCATTCAAGAAAAGAAGCAGGGCTACTTGGTCTCTCTCCCCGACATTTTCCATCAGCTGTTGCCTGATCTCAATTGCATTGGCACAAGGTATGGCGCCTTATTACATTCCTGTTGGTTATACCCAATAGAATTTATTAAAGGTGTACTTTCTAAGCATATTTGCTTTGTGGTTGTTTTTCAGTGATTGGAATGATGTCCAATGTAAATTGAAAGAGCACAGTGACTTTAATGTGCATTTTGTTGAGTGTTCTGACGAAATGCCATGGGAAGACAGCGACTTGATGGAAAGTTCAGATCCTCGGGTCCCTTACGATCTTTTGGAAACACCTGAAGCTGAAACTGCATTCAGAAATCATCTCAATGATCTCAGGGCCAAGGAAAAAACACAAGAGTAAGTTTAATACAATGCACTGTGACCATTTTTACAAGTGTCAGGAAAGCTTATTTTGCATTTTAAACGTATCTAGAAGTTGCACATTTGTGACGCCTAGCACACGCAAACAGTTATCACGTGTAATGATGTTTAAAATCATCCTGTTTGCACATAATGTTAAATTCTCTTTTTTTGTGATCAATCTGCCAAGCTAATTCCTCTTACTATCTAATATTTACGAAATTAAAACGTGAAGTGAAAATTTGATGTGAAAGATTACGATTATTTATGAAGAATGTAGCTATATGTGACTCCCTCCTTGCTTAGAATGAAGAAGCTGTTCAAAAAACTCCTCGAAGAAACTGGGTATGTTACCCCAGGAAAATCCCTTCCTGATGTCAAAGTCTTGTTCATGGGCCGTGAGTGCTTCGAAGCTCTTTCGGACGAAGATTCGATGGAAATATACGATATACACCAGAAAGAAATTATCGAGAAGGCAAAACAAAATTTTCAAGAGCTGCTGTTGGAACATGCCGATCTGTTCTACCAACTCACAAGTACCGTTCCCTCGGGTGCAATCACGCAGGAGGACATTCGGGAGATTGAGAACGTTCTCCAGGAGGATTCGAGGTATAAAGCTCTCGACCGTATCGATCAGGACCGAATGCTAATACTATACCAGCATCTAGGATTTGTGCATTGTCCGATAAGAGAACATTGTCCTTCCTATCCAAATTGCATGGATACACTTATTGAAAAAGTGGTTTCCACCAAAATGCAAAGGTGAATATTATAATTTGTGCAATGCACTTATTCAAATAACTTCAATTTGATCTGCATCTAACTTCGCTGCATCGAATTTCTTTTCAGGAACTCAAATTGTGGAACGAGTAGTCAGTCATTCTTAAATTCAGAAAACAATCAACTCAATCTTGTTCTGTTAGGATCAGGAGGAATTGCTGAATCTTTGGCCAATGAAATACGGGTAATTTTTCTGTTCTCGTATATGGCCCTTTGAAACATTTTGTGTAGGAGGAAGCTTAATTAACAACTTAGTTTTAATTAATTATGGGCAGAAAGTCCGTTGACATTTTGTCGACTTCATATTTGTTCATTTTTGTCTTTAAATTTTACAGGCCCATTGCGAAGATGACGAGTATGAATTGGAAAACATTTTATATACTTTGGATTATAGAGTTATTAGCGGTGATGTCAGTTTGCCACAGAATTCAATTCTAACTGCCGATTTCTTGCCACATGGTATGTAACTTGAACCGATCAGTTATTGGAATTCCTGTTATTAGCATAGACTAACTTTTATTTCTAAATTTTAAATCTTGGGGTTGTTTTGCTGCTTCTAACTGGCTTTTCTTGCTGCCACTGACCTAAACTAATATCCCTTTTTGGGAACGTGAGAGTAAGACATGCTGTTCAAGCAGAGATTCACATTTTGCACATAGCTCATTATTTAACTAAAAATGAGCTGGCACCAATGACCTATTTATTATGTGTAAATTGTTGTGCTAAGTTTTTGAGACTGTTACGGTTAATGTGTAGTCAGTGAGAGGCTTTGCAAAGCTCTGCTCACTTGTCGAGCTAAGTTCCTCGGATCTTTCTTTCTTTCCTTGGAAATGCGACAATTGTGGTGTTGGGCAATATTCTCGTATTTGCTTTCTGTTCTGTACTTGCTGCACCTCCATTCTGTATGTTTGTTTTTTCCCCTTTGGCACGTCTAGGCTTTCAACTAAAGGAACCCTTAAGAGGTGAGTAATCTTGTGTTGTTATCTTCTCTCGTATATTCTTACATTTGCAAATAAACTTTTAATATGTGCTTCCGTATATGTAACAGTCCCTTTATCACCATAAATTTATCGTTAAACGGAATTGTTACCCGTAGTCCCGTACGTGTTGCTGCACTAATCGTTTTTTAGCCTCTAGATGCTTTTGTTACAAACAAACGCTGTCTAATTATAAGTAGTAATTAAAAAAGTTAGCTTAAGAGACAAAAATGTTTCTTTTTTTAATTTGCGTCAGGTACTAATGGCAATGTATTCACGGTTATAGGATGCTTTTGTGTCTACTCCGACATGGAAAGTTTCGAGTACATCCGTAAAAGCCTTGAGACAACTTTGATGTGTAATTTAGAGCAGGAAGGGCATACTTTTCAGGAGTTGCCAATTAATATTCTATTTGCTGCCAATTCTTCTCTCGGAGAAAAGGATCTCATGTATCTAAAAGATGAAGGGCAAGCCCTTGCAGATACGTAAGGACGCTATAATAATTTCTATCGGTGTAATTTCAATAATTTGAAGATGATCCGACCCGCATTAACATCGATAATGGTGTTTCTGATTGTCTCATAGTTTCCAATGGTCATTTGTGGACTTGACAGTCGACAGCGGAATAGTCGGTCAGAGATTCCACGAGGAAAAACTGCAGCAAGCACTTCGTACATTGGTTGAACTCATTCAGCACCGTGCCGAATCGCTTACCATTTACCAATCTCATAATGAACTTGCTGAACCTGATATCAGAGTCATCATGTGCCTATTGTGTGGAGATCCATACTCAGTGGAGCATGTGCTCTCACCTTTACTCGGTCATTCCAATTGCATCATTAATGGGGACAAAAGCATTCTGCTGGAAACTTACCTGGGCGAGTGCAAACGGCGCGTGGAAGTGATCGTGTCATCCTATCATGGTGCAAATACTTTCAGAGATGAGCTCGTCCACGGGTTCATTCTTGTTTATTCCATAAAACGGAAAGCGTCCCTTGCCATGCTCAAGTAATTCACGTTGGTTATTAAACATTTGGCGGAACAAAGCAACGTAATTTCCAGGAAACATTTTTCATAAATCGCTTAAGACAGTTGTTTCTTTGTTCGGCCAATGTTGTTGTTTTTTTTGCTGGAAGTTATTTCCAAAATTTGTACTCTGGCCTTGAATTTAATTTTATTATATTTTCAGAGCTTTCTCAATGAATATTCCGAATCTACCTATCCAAATATTGGCGGTTACTGAAAGTGGAGGTGCAAACGCCTTTTTTTCTTCCAATCTGTCCCATTCACTGATAACTGAAGGCAATGCAATTGCTGATCAATTACAAGCTCACTTCATGACAGCAACGTCCACTGGTCCTCAAAAAAGTAATTAAAAATTTAGTTTTCAATTATTCCAGAGAATAAATTCAAATTTCACAAACGTGTGGCATATGGCATTCACGCCTCATTATTCTTTTATCGTTTTCTACAGCTGCGTTTTATACGCCTTTCTTCAAAGAGGTTTGGGATAAAAAACCAGAAATCGAGCAGGCATTCAACATGGAAGAACCTGCTCCGGTGGAAAAAGGATCTGGCCAGGAGCAAGAAACTCCTGAGAAGCGAGCTCATCCGCCCTCGCCTCCACATAGGCAAGAATCTTATCACACACATACAGGTTCAGCTGATGGGTGAGCTTTCAAAATCCTAGCTAACGCGCTGCTTTATTTCCCTAAAATGTAGATAATACTAATAGTTTTGTATTTGAAATTGTTAGGAGTGCCGAGTCTGAGAGTCATTACGAAAGAATGCCCACTGATGGCAGCCAAGGAGATGATATGGAAGAGCCGACATCTCCTACATTTGTAGATGATAGAGATGTGCCCCTGAGTCCCAGTGATGATAGTGATTTATATTACAATGTGTACGGTAGAGAAAATGGAGAAAGTCTAGTCAAACCGAGCCAATTGCGCAAAAGGGGAAACCTACACGATGGTAAGAATTTTTTCGTTTACTTAATAGTGGAATTAAACTAAGAAAGTTGGTTGTGATTTTAAAGAAATTCTTGACACCATTTACAGTTGATTATCCAAACTTGAAGGATTTGTTGTGCATTTTTCGTTTGACACGTGCAATATCATCTAAATCGTGTTAGCGCCTAATGTGTTAGTCTTTCTGGACTGTTTTACACGAATTAATGATTTTTAAATGCTTAGCGATGAAAATAACAATGGAGTACTTCTATTGAAATCATCGAAAACCACAATACTATTCTAAACGAGTGATTTTCTTAATGTGCAACTGGAACCCTACAGATTAACATTTATTATATTCTGACCCAGTAGCCTTTGTGGCACTTTGCAAATTTCATTTAGTGTTCAAAAAACATTGTGCTATTTTACAATTACCCAATCATGATTAGGTAAAAAATAAACGGCAACCAAATATTAAATTTAATGACAATGCGTAATACCCCAGGCTGATTATGATTAAAAAGTGTTTTACGGACTTCCAAATAATGCATCTCGTTCTCTTAGAGCCTGTAGCGTTCTTTTTTTAAATAATACTTTTGTCAAGTGGTCCTTGGCCTCTTCTCGAAGTGTACCAATTAAACAAACAAATTGTTTGGATTGGCTTATTAACTTAAAATCCCTACTAAAACGAATGTGGTTTTACCTTCCTTACTTGCTGGCAGCTTATACTTCTCGTGCAAATTGTGATAAGTTTCACCCCATCTTCTGTCTGCCATTTCAGAGACTTTTTCCTTCTTAGCGGTGGGTACAGAAACAGTGGGAGGTGGTGGGACTGGTGGGGCCATTCCAGAAGAAAAGGGCTCTTATGCTACCATCCATCATGTGACAATGACGGCCACTTATTCCTACACAAGTGGTTCTTTGGATCACCCTCCACCATCCTATCATAGCCTTACTCGCCACCTCACTCATACCACCAAAACAACTTTCCCTGTAACCATGGGAAGGGCACCTAAAAGTAAATTTAGTGGAAGAAAGGCTCCGCCCCCATCTCTCGGGCCTTTGGTGCCCTTGCCACCTATTGCTCTCCGTTTGGAGGATGAGGACGACGATGAGGGCGAGGAGGAAGATGATTTTCCCAGACGATCAGGTCACAGGCGTGGCTTTGGACCTGATAGGGGTGATTCACTACTTAATATTCAGTTTCTGCTCATGTGTCAGTGATCCTCTCAACAAATATATCATGCATGCTAGTCGTGCCTTACCTTATATCAATTTTCAAGTCTCGTAGGGAGTAAAGACCTTTTCAGAAGCATTTTGTGCTGTATGCGTGAATGTGTAGCGCATGAGTTTAGTCCTTGCTTTGCAGGGTGACGATGATTTATGATACAATTTTCCCTCTACTCCCTTCTGCTACAGAGCTGGCCTGATCCTATAGAGAATGTTGTTCAAGGTTTAGAATGTAGTCCAACTACTTTTAATGTTATGCTATACGTAACAAATATACTGTTCCATCAACTGCATGGATTGTGCCATTAGTGTGTCATGCAGGGATTGATCTGCTCTTTTACTTACCTTTTGTGTGGCCAACGCTTGACTACATGGTCCAATGGAGTTAATGCCATGCTTTTCATAAACATTGGGTGTAAAATAACTCATTTCTCCACTTTTTATTCCCCTAAATGTCTGCCATGGGCTGCAGAAGGATTTGCCGTCTATCCACCCCCTCAAACACCCCCAGAGCCTGCACCACCCGATACACCCCCTAGACGACTGAAGAAAGCGACTACGCTACCTTCTGGTTCTCGTGCCAGTATCGATGATGGTACTGTCCTTCTCAGACTCAAGTTTTATCTCCCATTTGCTCCCAAATAAATATACAAATTTTGTGCGAGTTATGTGTGATCTTGTATTTGAGTTTGTGCTGATATTGTGATTTTTTTTGGCATGCAGCCGATGATGATGACGGCTCAAGAGAATCTCTCACTAGAGAGACAGGTGATGCTCTTGAGCAAAAAAAAAAGATTTGTTTGATATTATCGGTGCACTTACAAATGCATTTCTTAGAATAACATCCATGTTTTTCTGATAGGTTATTTTGATGATAATTTCTTTCAACCACGTAACCACCGCGATCATTGGGCAGAAAACGATGCCTTCCGTTCCTATACAACCGGTCGAAAACGGTTCGCACCACCAACTAAACCCAAGCCCGGGAAACTTCAGGTGAGGGTCGTATTTCTCTGCGGTGATTTTTTTCGTGATTTATAGATGCGATATTCATTATGACGATTCGTTTTTTAGCCTGGTAAACTGGATTTGAAGAATTTTGGAAATGTGACAAATGCTATCGCCAAGCTAAGTCTGGGTTCGAAGGAGCAAGGCTCGAGCACTACAACACGACTCGGTAAAAGCCACGTTCACGCTCCTTTAGCAACGCCAGAGTCTGTGGAATTAGGATCTGAATATGCTCTTGTTAAGGCAAGTTCATGACAGTTTTTTATCTTTTGGAGAATATTTTGGTCAAAACGCGTATTTGGTTAATTTCGAAATAAGTTTCTAGTTAAAACCTTGAATTTTTTATTCGTATTTATTGGCCGTAAAAAGATTTACTCTTTATCTTCCTTTGCAAATCTGTTTATAATATTTTTTAATCAGCCCTAAATATAAGTTTACGCTGAGCTAATTTGGAGTGCATAAAAGAAGAATTGGTCCATTCATTTTGAATTAACACTTCACAATTCACAATTTGTTTAGGATGCTGTCCCGGTGTTCGGAATGAATGACAACAGCGATTATGCTTATGCTACTGTCCAAGATGCCCTTCAAACCAATCGCATTCAGAGGATAAGACATTCCAGGCGTGAGGCAGGCAAAGGTAGGAATTTCGATTGGCATAAATTATTTCCAAGATTCTATTTCACATTTAGTAGTCATGATTTGTCGCTATGGACCAAAGGTTATCGAGAATTGGGTAATTTGTTTGGGTAATGGTAAACAGTTATGGGGTGTGGGGGGAGGATGAAATCTGTCAGTTAATCAAAGCCAAATGACAATCCCGAATCGATTCAGCATTGACGGATTCGGACAGTGAGTGGAGCTCTTTGGAGAGACGTCCAAGGGACTCGTACAGCAAAGTCGGGCGTAAATCAGGACCCCACAAGAAGATGCGCAAAAGGAGGGGAATTCCCGTTGCCACTCCTCGTGTGCCTCCTTTGCCATACGAAAGTGGTAGCGGTGTTGGCATTGGAGGAATGATCAGAGGCAGAGATGGTTCGCACCATCATCCGTCTACGAAGCATACCCTACCTCCATATGTCGGTGAAAGAATGATTGCTGCCCACTCACTCGAACCCTTGGAAGGTATGGAATCTTACAGGAATGTTTGCTCGGTTTTGCATCATTCTTTTAAGCATGAAGGTTGATGTTGTATAGTCGTGTACCCTCAATGCAATTTCATTTGGATTATGAACTTCTGTAATTCATGCACGTAAATTTGAGTTTATTTATATATGCGTGTGCAGATTTTTATTTTTTGGCATGTTCTGTGCCACATAGATATGGAAAATATTTAGTTATTTGTGTGAGTGACTGCATTATAGATGTTGGTAACATGAGGGAACCTGGTGACCATATTGTTTAAGTAACATCCGATAAATCAGTTGATTTAAGTGACTCGTATTTAACTAAATAGACTTTGCCGGTGTTTTTGTGTTATTTGGTGGGATGAGATGAGATGGTGATTTGCTTTCGTGCATGTAGACTTCTCGTTGAAAATAGAAATTCACTTAAAACACTTTGCAAAATGTAGTTTGTGATAAATTTTTGTGAGTTTTATGACATTAATTTATAATGTTCTAGGTTACATTTTTCATGTATGTATTTCTTGCGTTTCGTCTTCAGTTGGTATTCTTCTCAAAAATACTGCTTTTGCTGTTCTGTTTTCATCCTGCACGTTGTTATATCTATTTCTCTGCTAAATGAAAAATGGCGACTGAAATCTGCTGAAGTTACATGGAGCTTAATATCATTTTTAGATTATTTTGGCAATTGTTGACTATCATACTCAGCATTGTTTTTAAGCATTAAATAACATTCATCAATTAAACACTAAAAATATCTAAGTATACAGAGAAACCTCATTTATAAGTTAAGTCTTTTACAGGTTTTTTTAAAATTATGACATTTTGTAAAAAAAAAAAATGTTTTTCATGGGTTTTTCCCCCATTGTTCTGTAGAGTTCTGTTTTTTATTTCCAAACTTAAAACAATACTTTTCTTAAGATTCCAAAACAAAAAATGTCATTGCGATGAAGAATTGCATAATCTACTAAGCGAAAAAAGTCTAAATATATTACTTTAAACAGCAATTACAGTCTGCATTTTTTTTTTGTTCAATTTAAAATGTACAACGGGCTTAACTTTCTTCCTTTATCAAATTGCCAGTTGGGAGTGGGTCACTATCTGAGGGTAGTGATGGGACCGATGGAGACTTTGAACAGTACAGCAAGTCTGTGCGTCCCAAACATAAATTCAAGCACCCTTTGGGGTTATCTTCTTCCTCTGCTGCTGTTTCTTCTTCCAAAAAGAAGCTGTTGCCTATCCCTGCTTATCTGGGTAACAACCTTCATCATCAATATGGCTGTCAGCTTACTTCTGAGAGTGATCTTTTCACTCCTGTTTGTAAGTGGCTATTTATTCACATCTGTCTCTACCACCAGTTAATTCCACATCTCCCATTTTGATTGCAATTCTTTCCAGCTACAATAGTCTGAGGACAATTGTTTATATTCACCTGAACTAGTTTTGCAATATTCATAATATAGTCGGATATGCGCTCGAGAATTCGTTTTTCAAAATATTCTCGATACCATGTCAAAGGTGTGTCTGCAATAGATTTTAATCGTAATAATTTGCATTAATTGCAGCAAAATTCTCAACCATGCCGGTAGCAGACGACTCAAATTATGAGATGTCTTCGCCGAAGGATTGCAATTCCCCGACTCAGGCAAGTTGTAAAGTGCCTGTCAATGCATGCAAAACGCCGACCGAAATTGTCGGATGGCGATGAATTAAGTTGAAATTATTCAAACTTTCAGCTGGCTCGTCAAAAGGATGGGGACAAAACAGGTCGGCGGAAAGAAAAACAGAAGCTGAAAGAAGATGAGAAGCTGGAAAAAAGGCGGCAGAAAGAGGAAGAAAAGCAGAAACGTCTAGCTGAAAAAGAAAAAGAGAAATTGGAAAAGAAAAAACAGAAGAAGGGTGCTGGGACTGGAGGTACCCTTAAAAGTGGGACTCTGCCCCAGCATCTGACCCACCCTTTAGAAGAATTTGCACAGTCGGAGGATAATCCTATTCCACTCTTTCTGGAGAAATGCATCAAATTCATTGAAGAAGAAGGTGTTTTAATGTTTAAAATAATCATTCAAATATCTTGTAATTTATTGTACCAAAGATGGGTACAATATGTATGGATGAGTTACAAAGATGTGTTTTAACACATTTTCATGTTTTCTAGGGTTGGATTCTGAAGGGATTTACAGAGTTCCTGGAAATAGAGCACATGTAGATCTTTTATTTCAGAGGTTTGAGGAAGGTAAGGCATCTATTCAAAGTTTCGTTGGTTGCGTGGAACTGTTACACGGAAACACTTACTAAACTTTTTTTCCGTTTCAGATATTAATATATCTATTAGAGAATTAGACATTCCAGTTAATGCTGTAGCCACAGCTCTTAAAGATTTCTTCTCAAAAAGACTTCCACCTCTCATGTCTGTGGATGCCATGAATGCCCTCATCACTGATATTTCTTGTAAGCATTGTTTAATTTGTCTCTGATCTAGTGCGTTTCTTCTCCTTTGTGCATAATAAGTTATTGCACATTATTTGGAACACACCTTTTGAATTGTTTGAATTATTTAATTATAAACTGTGAAAATATGTGTAGATAACAACTTATGCAAACTTTATATAAATTAGTAAATGCTTGTAAATGATTAATATATTTTTTTTTGCGTTTTATTATAGCATTCCATGATAGAAGCAGAAGGCTTCTTTCTTTGAGGGATCTTTTAAAGAAACTGCCCAACAGCAACTTTAGGATTCTTAAATTTGTTTTTGCTCATTTTGTGAGGTAAATAAAACTTTGAAGAATTTCATGAAGAATTTCAATGTATGCATGCTTTGAATTGTTATATGCTTTCAACAGTTTTAAAAATATTTAAGTGTTTTATTTTAGTATTCCAAAGCATGTTAGTTACTACTGAAATTTAAGAATCAATAGACAAGCCAATAGACAAAATTTATATATTTGTTGCATGCCTAGTTGATCATATTACTCGGGACATTAAGGTGTTATTCGTAAACGCTAGGGGCCTGTAGTACAAACTTTTCTTTCTAACTGCTGTACCATTGTTCTTCAATGTGTGCTTTATAATTTCAGAGTGTCTGAAAATTGCAAATTAAACAGCATGGATAGTAAAAATTTGGCGATATGCTGGTGGCCGACCCTCTTGCCCATTGAATTTACCGACATGGGCGTTTTCGAGCGGATGAGGCCAAATTTGGAAGATGCTGTCCAAAACATGATCGACCAGTATAATTTTCTTTTCTGCGGCAAGGACGAAGTGGTTAAGGTGTGAACAACCGTATACCTAAGGATTGCTGGAACTTTCCTAACGGGTCTACCCCAAAGGTCACAAGGTGAATATGCTCGAATTTGTGAACTACATGGTATGTAGGGTGGGGTACCTTGTCCAAAGAAAAATATGAGCATCCCTGGTTGTATTGCCAACTTAGTCTGTTTTGTCATTACAAGATGCAAAAGCACTGTTCTAGTGTGGAATATGATATTATTATGAAATGTTTCATATTGAACATTTACGGAGATTGAGGCCAATGGGCGCTTTGTTCAATTCTGTTGTAACTCAGTTTATATCGAGATGGAATGTATTTGTGTGCAAGTGTGAATGTATCAATGATTGGCTGCGCAGCCACGGAAACTTCAACTTCACTGCTTTTTTTAAAATCACTCTGTGGTTATATAAAGGTGGCTGGTTGATTGTACAGTGATGAAAATATCTTTAGTTCCTCCCAAAATCCCCCTTTTTTTTTAAAGAAAACTAATTTAATCCCCCCTCTATTTATTTTTCTTTTATTTTTAAATAGATAAAATTACTTTTGGTACTTAAATTCTATAAGGTAGATGAACTTGCTGGTTCTTTATACCCTAATTGACTAGGAAACCTGGCTTCAGACTCCCAAGCAGGGTAACAAGGCTGGGACGAAGGAGCCCATGATTGAAAACCATGAAAAACAATCAGAATGGCTGACCCGGTCAGGGAATCGAACCCGAGGCCGCACAAATTTTAATCTCTTATCCAGTTTCCATAATTCTGTGCCATTACTTTGCGTGCCATATTTCAAATAAGATGGCAAAACGAGCATGAGTTTACCTACCTTGTAGAATTGTTATGTTCATATCTTGAATTTGCCAATCTCCAAAAGCTCAACAGTTTGGGCTTGGAGCATGTTTCACAGGCAAATGCAATTGAAATTTAATCCATTAATCCATTTTTAAGATATTTGGAAATGGTGATCCTGCAAAATTCTTCTACTAAGGCGATTTTACCTACCGTTAATAAACGAACCGATGTTAAAGAGGCAATCTACTTCCTTGTTCAGTATCGTTTGCAGCTCTACTTAAAATTGTGCTTTTCTCCGTAGACCTTAATCAAAACCTGTGAATGCTCGCCGAGGGCTTTGAAACCATTTCAATTGTGCAATTTATGCAAATTTTTTAAGATGCTAACAACAATACCTGCAATGCTAATAATTTCAGATTGTTGGCGTGTTTCGAATTGATATAGCCCCAAAGTTATTACCCCCCACGTGAAAGTTTTTATTTTTTCCCAGTTACCTTTCTTAAAAATAAATACGACAAGTACCCTTTCTAAGTAAATAAGTAAACATTCTTTAAAGAAAAGCACTTAAGATTGACACTTGAATTTTTCAGGTAGATTATTTGTATTGAAGATATTAGTGTTGGCTTCCCTTTAAATAAATGTTGCAATATCATTTTTTGATGATTTAAATTTTGCAAGCGTTTCTATATGAATAAGAATTGAATTACTATCTGGTATGTTATACAAATTATTCCGCTGAAATTACAGACTGGGGTAACAGCAAAACACGAAAGCTAACTGTTGCAGCATTTTTTACATTTCCTTAAAATTGGGTACTTGAAAAGAAATTGGCATGGGCTGCTCACAGTGGAATTTATTCTAAGTTGGTAACAAAAATGTTTCCCAGTGGTCTGATGTTCTTTTCCTGATCATATATGATGAATTTTATAGAAAAAATCTTATTAGCAAATGATTATGTATAACCATAGCTGAATCATCAAGGTTTGATCCGTGCCCTCGTATGCTATTCGAACAATGAAACGGCCATCCTATGTGGCAACGCATGATTCGCTTTTGTTTCTTCGTTTTTTATTATTATTAAAAGAATTCCAAACAAAAGCTTATGTCACACACTAATCTTCTGTGAAGGAAATTGTGAATGAATGTGTAAATGTGCAACTTTCTAAAACGCCTCAACTGCATGATGGGGTTATATGCAGTGGACACATGCACTCTGTAATTTTTAGATCATTGCGTTTCGTAACTTGACTATTTATGTGGGAAAGAGGAGCTTTGGAATTGCCACGAGTGCCACTCCTTTGAAAATGTTTCATTTTTCTAATTTTAACTAAGATTTGGCCTATTTGTCTAAATTTTACGAATTCTTTTTTAATAAAGAAAAAAGAAAAAAAAATGGTTTTTTCTTCTTGCTGTCTCCCCCCCTCCACGTTTCTTAACCTGTTAGTGTCGCATCCTCTCCCCATCCATAAGCTATTTCCTACTAATATCATAATCCGTGTATTGCACTTTGCCAACTTATGCACAACTCGTTGACAACTGACAAATCTAAGTTTATTTCTTTCCCTATTTATGTGACCAAATCTGTTAATATAGTTGCGGACATCTTAAGATTGAAGCATGAGTAGGTGAAACCACACAAAAACTTGGTGAGGTTGTGACAAGATCTACTCACTTTCGTATTATGTTATCAGTGACATCGTTTTGAACAGTTTTAGTAAAGTTGTGTTTAATCAAAAATAAAAATGAGCTCCGCTTCGTAATTCTCGAACCTGTGCGTCAGTATTGCCCTCTTAAGTTGTCCGTACCTACGAAGCGTTGTCACAGGTTACTTTTATTCCTAGATACTGCTTTTATTTGCTGATTATGACAGTTATTCTTAAATTCAGGCCACCATCTGTCATCACGTGTTGTTTTTTGCTAGTCTCGTCTCAAAATTTAATGGTGCCATTTGGTGGTAATATATATCTATTTATATATAATAGATAGATATATATGCCATTTCTTGCAAATAATTGTCGTATTTCCTCATTTTTGGTTTCTTGTAAATATTTGTTGTGTTTTTAATTTATTTTGGGAGGCATAATGATTTCCCTCAAATTTAGTACGTGTACATTGTGGTTTTTTTTAATTGGAGGTCTAAAACATGAATTTTTATAAAGGAATAAAAGAAATAAAAATAAATCGCTGTGGAAAACAAGCACCAATTCTACACACAAAATAATAGAATTTCTTAAATTTTTAGCTCAAACACCTTTATAAATGTGATCTACTATTAGGTTTTATGTGGATTACAGAGGACACCTACTCAATGCAAAAGTTGTTTTGCAAGAATAATTAACTTCAGAATGAAAAATAGCATTGAGATGGGACGAATAGTTTACGGTTCTAATTAGGCAACACAATTTGAATTGCCTCGTTGCATTATATACCAGTCTTGCATTCAGACCAATTAAAGTTAACAAAAAAAATGAAAATGTTTGTGGGTTAAATTTTTATGCTTGTGCCGTGTAGCACAAGATTTTTTAATCTTATGTTTTCTTAGTTAACAACCATTTATAATATTTTCCCACGCTGCTCTTCATTTTAACCATGTTATAGTTGTTTTACTAAGGGACTATAAGGGACACTCTCGAGTCTTTAAAAAAATGTTATACCAGCTAAACCATAAGTCGTCATACTTTAACCCCACAGGACCCATCCCTTTTAAATCATTAAATCAATGTTTTTCAACCAGTGTGCTGTGAAGGTTCTACATGTGTGCCATGGAAGTGTGTGTCAAAATAATTCTCAATTGCATGTTGTTAGTGCTCTATACAAATTATCTAGTCTAGTCTTATTATAGAGTATCAGCGTACTCGGGAGAATGGGCAAAAGCGTGTTCAGGAGCATGCCCAAAAGTGTTCAATAGCATTCTCAAGGCGTGCTCAGTATGCCCATGCAAGTGTTCTAAAGAGCTTAATTTCTCAGGTGCATGCCCACGATCGTGCTCAATATAGCATTTATTCTCAAAAGCATGCCCAAGCGTATTCTCAATAACATTTGCTCAGGCCGAAGCATGCCCAGACAAGCGTATTTCTGCGGGAGCGTGCTCAATATAGTATGCTCAGGAGTATGCCCTGCAACGTTCCAATAATCACTCGTGTGCCATTCTGTGTATAGCGTTTAATGCAACAGAAGAATTAGTTATTTATACTCTCACACGATGGCGTAACCGTATTAGACGGGAGGCTAATGGCCTTGCATCAACTGACATGTTTTTTTCTTTGAACTTTTTTTTACGTTTTGGCATTTAAATTGCATGTCGATCCTACGTGGCTTGGTCAATTTTAC
The DNA here is from genome assembly GCA_033995625.1 of Ophyiulus pilosus. Lineage (NCBI taxonomy): Eukaryota > Metazoa > Arthropoda > Diplopoda > Julida > Julidae > Ophyiulus > Ophyiulus pilosus. Next base: position 206,760 of record JAUJYV010000006.1, on the reverse strand, counting down.
TCGTCTGAACTTAAGACAAGATGCCTGGCTTTCAATTTCTATTTCGGGCTTCACTAGTGCTTTTATTTACAACTTTTGTTAAATGTTCAACTAAAGATGCGATTCAAGTTCCTGATTTCTACACTTTAAAAGCGACAGATATTGATGGTCGGGAAATCCCATTCGAGCAATTTCGAGGAAAAGTAAGTTGCAATGACCTTAACCTTTGAATGTAAATATTTCTACTTTTTATGATATTTTGCTTTATTATGTATGCATGTCGTGACGCAGTGTATATAAGTTTAAAAATCTGTAATTTGATATAATAATATTCATTTCTAATATTCATTCAATAAACATATAAAATAATATTATGATGAATTCAACAATGTTTTTCTTTTTAGATAACCCTGGTGGTTAATATTGCAAATGGTTGCGGTTATGCAGATAGACATTATCGTAGTTTGGGCCGTATGTTAGACATTTTGGGTCCTGACAGATTTGTCATTCTTGCCTTTCCATGCAACCAATTTGGGCGACAAGAGCCAGGCACAACTGAAGAAATCAAAAATCATCTAATACGAAATTACGGCGCTGAATATTTGATTTTTAAGAAGATAGATGTTGTTGGCGGAGATGCTCATCCAGTGTACAAAAATCTAGCAGGTAATTTAACATTTTTTTTAAAAGTACGATTTCTTTCTAGGATTAAGAGCTAGTGAATTCACACGTTGTTTATTCAACAAATTATTTTCCTTATTTGTAAACTCCAATCATGTATGTTTGCCAATGTTTGTGCCTGGGGTCCTTCTAAGAGGGTGGGGGATACGCAAGGTCATTGTGATGCAATGTGTTAAATTCGGATAATCCCAGACCCGGAAAACTTAGTGCATGAATATATCATCCGTCATATGTCTGGACTAAAATGGACACCATGTGGACAGGGCGTATAGGGGGTCAGTTTTTGAAGGAATTTCGTAGACGTCCTTTTCGAATGGCTCTTATTAGGATTTCAAATTAGTAGAAGCTCCTGAATGGGGGTGGAGAGGTCAATTTTTCTTGGAATTTTATGGGCGTTTTTTTTTTTCTTAATGACCCTTCGTAGTTATACCCACCCTATACAATGTCGTCCAAGGTAAATAGGTCACATGAGGGTTGGAGCGATCCCAACATCATGATTTATGGTGTGAAATAACGAAATCTCAGAAATGAATGTTACAGAAACTGCAAGTACGTAAAAGTAAATAGCAAAGTACGTACTATTAAAATTCCTGCTGTTTCTAGTGGGAGTTTAATATAGATTCCAACTACGAACTACATTTGTAGTTGTGTGCGTTTTAATTTTACGCACTGGCGAATAAAATCTGGACTCGGTTAGAAGTTCAAAATGCTGTCTGAGTGTACTAGCAGCAAAAAATCGTGTTTAGTTGGGATGGCTCACCGACCTCAGCTTGACCGTCTGTTCGTACATAAAGTGATGCGCAATTCTAACCATACGAAATATACAGGCAAATTATTAAAAGTACTGAGGATAAAAGTAGTAATGAACCTTGATCTGCAAAAAAAATAATAAAAAACCGTCATGGTTTGCTTTTAGATGTGCATGGGTTCATTTACCTACAGGGTATTAAAGATTGTATATTATAAACAGGATTTTATTTACTTTGTCAGTAGTGTTTGTTGAAATGTCCCACAAGTTTTGGGCAATATTTTAGTAATAAATAAACAATAGCTCGCGGAATTGATTTCATACTATAGCTAAAATCTATCTGTACAGAATTTATGTAAATGATGAAATTTATTCCGTGACTACATCTATAGAAAGGGATGGAGTGGCAATTTCAAATTAGATGGCCTACGTATTGGGACTTTTTTCAGGCAGCACTAGAGTAATAAAATTGAAGGTTATGAAAATACCAAAGGGTAAATCAACTTGTTCATTTGGGAATTATGAGCATGACGCGAGGATGACTTTAATGATATCTTAATCTGACTTCTGTTAGATAAAAACGAGAAATATAATTTGAAAACGTTACATCTTTTTGTTACAATTGGCAGACGGGTTTTTATAGTTTAATTGCGATACAAATTTATGGTTGGCGATCACGCTATGTATGTATGTACGATATAAGACCTTGAAAATGTGGTCTTGATGCGAAAGAGAAGTTGATCTATTAAAATAAAGGAAACAGGAAAGACAAAATGAGTTTTTTTATCAATCTCTGCTCGAGCCTCGGAGATTTTCACGGTCTTAAGAAAGCAAAAAAAAATCTATTTGGTGGGTTTGGCAAATGATTTAATGCCCTTGGCCTTTGCGTGACCTGACCTGGAAATAGTTGGCATAGGACCAGTTCTTTAGGTCATCGCAAGCTTTGTTCAATGTTGTTGCTTGTTTGTGCTAGCAAAGCATGCATGCATGCATCCTCTCATTGGTCAAGTTCATTGCATTGTTGAAAACAAAAAACTGAATCAAGTTTTATGGAGGTCTAGCAACGAGTAATTTGAGATGCACGACTGCTTCCAGAGAATTAGCATTTCAATGGATAGGAAAAACCGGGATGTCCTGGGGGGTTACCTGTAATCTAAAACTAATCAGTGTTGGGTGATTAATTAATGCAGATAGTTAACAATTGCATGTTTGTGATTTTCCAAACTAGATGTTTTTATAAGTTTTTTTTTCTTTTTTCGGGTACTTCCATTTGATGCTGTTTAACCCCCAAAATGACTTTTATTGACATTGTAAGATAAAGGTCGAAATTTAAGTTAATTTTCTAAACTGGAATTGTTAGCTTCTTCCGCCTTCGTGGCATTTTTTTCCCCTTTTCTTACCGAAGTAGAAAAAAAGAGGAAACTTAATTTTGTAATTCTCATTTTGTACAGTTGTGGGTAAAATCTACAAGAACGTACAAGAGCAGTTTTTTCCCGTTTTTTTATTCGTATAAAAACGAGCGGAGAAAAGTATCAAAATAATCTAACCATTTATTTAATGCGTGAAAAGGTAGAATTGCCAATATAGAGTCTGTTTCATCAGAAATACGGTTTTAATAAAGCTTCCAAAGCTAAATGTTATTCAGAGTACATGACCTGTGTTAAATGGATATGTGTAGCTATATTCGTGTATCTTATAAAGTATGCAATATGTTAATTATTTATATTATTTTTTCTTTATATAGCCCAATTAAATCAGGCTCCAGATTGGAACTTTTGGAAGTACTTGGTCGATGAAAATGGAATTGCGATGAACGCATGGGGACCAAAGGACAGACTGGAAGACATATTTTTAGAAGTAAGAGCAGCTGTTTTACGACTGGATAACATTCCAGACGGGACGGGATATAACAGCATTCCAAAATCAATGAAGGAAGAATTGTGAAGTACTTAAATTTGCAAAAGCATAATGAGATTAAAGCAAGTTAATATGATTGGTAAGACAAATCATTAAATATTTCGCTGCGTAATTGCAGGTATTGTACATGCAGCATGCTTTTATATTGCGTCACGGGTATTTGAAAAGATCTGAACTTTTGTGTTTTTTACTGCAGCCAGCTATCATATTTTTATACCTGGATTTGTTATCTGAGGTCGATTGAAATGTTTTATAATAAATAGATTACAATTACAGAAGTTCTAATGTGTGATTTACTTTGAAATGTTAAACAAAAACATTGTACAAAAACTTACAGATGTTTTTACACATTTTTTTGTATACATTTTCTGTTCAAAATTCCTGGTAAGTAGTATTACCAGTGACAGACATCACCGACTAACACGGGAAGTTATTTTTGCTGAAGTTGATAAGTTGTCAGTTACTCCCACCCCAAAACAACTATGCATGTAATTTTATTCACAAAATTATATGTGATGAGCCACAACGTAAAAACTAGGCACAATTAAATATAATGAATAGTGGGAATGTGTACTAATTTTTATATGAGAAAGACAGGCCAGCCAAGGTCAATGTTATGCAAGATTCATATTGCAATTTGATGTATTGTTTTAGTAATTTTGTGTTGGATATTGTGATACATTTGGAAACAACACTTTATATACAACAGCATGGTGACCTTTGCCTGCTTTGGCATAATCAATATTGCAAGATTCTTTATTATAGTGACACAATCTGTGATTCTACTAAGCAACTGACATCTGCACAACATGGTGTTAAAATTGGGAACATACACATTGAAATAAATTGCCTTGAAAACTTTGAAAGACTTTCTAGAACCTATGTTTATCTGTAATGTTTATACTGTATGACAACTTCTAATATACATAAGTACTTGTACGTGTACTTGAATTATTCCTAAATCCAATATGCTCGAGTAAGAAGAATGGGATGATATTTAAGAGGAGTATATTTGTGGATTTACAGGTATCCTACAACGCTATTTCATTCTCTATTACAGTACTGGTGCAAGGTAATAAATACAATTGAATTACTTTACAATTCCTGCTTCAAATTGTGAAACTGAAAATTCAGTTGTGAGTTAAGATAATTTAGTCAATATGAAGACATTTGCTTTGTTGTTACCCTAATGTTAAAGGTGTGAAATACTTACTTTTATCGGCAAGTGGCAACAATTTATGAAAAGAAACGAGTCCAGACACATTTCTTCATGATAAATTCGCGCCGTCATTATTTGAATTCCAATACTGTTTGTCCCAGAATGCAAGAGGTTTCATGCGCTAGGGTTCGTGGCAAGTTATTACGGCGCTTGAGAAAGCGGCTAATCTGTCATTAGCATACAAGGTAGTGAACATGTGTACACGGCTATGCTTCATATTTTTATTTATTAATTTAATCGTTTTATCATTTTTACCTGCTTCATTATGTAATTCTCTCATAGAGGGAATTTACTGTGGAAAGAATAACTGCTATGAAGGTAAATATTAACAAGCCATTAACTTTGTTTTGGTCATTCATGCTGTTAGTCTAGCCTGTCCATTCATATAACGTCTGTGACATTTGTGACCCCGTGTCCCCGCCACAAATACATTCCTTTCTTTTCATACTTTTAAGTGCAAATTAGTGGTTGGCTTGCATAGTATATTTTATAACGTTTAAATTGCTTATTGTATTTCAGTACTTGGAATATCAAGAGATGCTGACAAGGTAGATATTAATTGATAATAATTTTTCTTGGTTCCTGTACGTGTTATGTAATATGGTATTTCATGCACATTTTTGACATTTCTAGGGAGAAATTGCTAAGGCATATCGAGTTTTGGCAAGAAAGCACCATCCAGACATGCATCGAAAAGCTGTAAACTATATAAATACTCTTAAACTTTCAAAGTTATGTTGGAACTTTGCACTTGTACTAATGTAATATTTTGGAATTTATAAAATCATAGAAGGACAAGAAGAAAGCAGAAGAGCAGTTCACAGCAATAGCTACAGCTTACGAGGTTAAAATTTGCATTTGCAAGAATGATGTTTGCATGATTATCGATAATAATTGTGTGCTATGATCTAACATGAATTTCACTTTATAGATTTTAAAAGACGAAGAATCTCGAAAAGATTACGATTACATGTTGGATCACCCAGATGAATATTACAGAAATTACTATCAATATTACCGTCGGCGTTTTGCGCCCAAGGTAGATGTCAGAATTGTCATCATCGTTTCCATTACAGTTATTTCAGTTATTCAAGTAAGTAAATGTAAGGATTGATGATTTGTCAATTTTATACAAATGTTATATCATTAATTTTTTTAATGGTTGCACCAGTATTTTGTAGGTGGACAACGCTATGGCATGGCAATTGATTATTTTGCTACAACTGAAAAGTATAGAAATCAGGTCAGTATTTTTATCAGATGTACGTACCATTCTGAATTACTGATTCTATTTTACTAATCGACATTGATTTCAGGCAATACAAATAGCGACAAAAGAAAGGTTATTGCCAATCTCCGAAAATGGTCGGGGGAAGAATAGGAAAACTAAGGTTGGATAAAACTTCAGTGGGACTGAACCAGAATTGACTTACTCAAAGTGTAATCCTATTATTATTAATTATTATCTAGGAAGAACTAAAGAAAGATAAAGAAGCAATAATCCGTAAAATTATTGAGGAAAAAATGGATATAAAGTATGTTGTTCTAATTCAATATCCAAAGCTACAATGTTTCATTAGTTTTGATGAATTGCTGCCAAAATCTTGTGTTCTTTTTATTACAGAGGAGCTTATGCTAAGCCGAGTATCAAAGACTTGCTGTGGGTTCAACTTGTCTTGTTACCGGTTACCATATTTTCTTTTGTGACGTTCTATGCCCGATGGTTTTGGAAATTCATCATTAAAAAAGAGGAATATGGCCGTGAGGAAAAGCTTTATCTTATCAGGAAAAATATCGGACTTGGAGAACTGCAATTTAGTGTAAGTACACCTTGATTTTTGTTGAAAAACTTTAGATGGTTCTATGAATAACATTTTTCCAAAGTATTTATGCTGAGTTTTTACTTGTGTGTAGGCATTAGAGAAAGAAAAGCATGAGGAATATCTTTTGAACGAACTGTGGATTAAAGATAAATTCCAGGTAAGCTCATGTTGTAATTTTAAATGATTAGCTTATAAGTAGTGTGTAGAGAATTAATGCTGATCACATTTTATTTTTACTATTTGGAGGACTGGAAAAAGTTGCAAGATGAAGAATCAAGAGTTAAAATGGCCGAAGATCCTAGATACAAGAGATATCGTAGATATATGAGGAATCATGGACCAGGGCAAATTACGTTTGATGAGTAAATATATATTCTAATTTGTATATTTAATGTTGTGGACGGTGAACATTTCACAAATTCTGATATATTTTCAATAAATCTGTGGAAAACAACTTTTTAAGCTGTTTTGTTTGATACCGAGTCAATTATGCAAACTGCTCATTTTAACACTCATTTTTTTAATGTCAGTAAATGCAAATTCCTAAAATATGAAATTCTTTGGCAAAATGTATTGCATGCATACACATTTTTCAACATGTTCAACGTTTTCAATTGTAAGAGTCATGTAATTTCCCTGCCAAATTTCTACGTTCTTATATTTATGTACATGTACCCATGTCTTTTTTGAATGTCATAATATTTAAAAATAGATTTTCGTTCAGAGGAGTTTTATATAGGGCAGCCAATCACATGCTAGGGAATACACACACCATATTATTCAACTGACCTTGACCTTGACCTCAGCTGTTGCGTTCGGTAAACAAAGAGGGCGCTTTGAAGGTGTGATACGAAACGTAACATTGCTATCAGACGTGTTTGCAGCTGCTGTCAATTACCATGATCTCTATTAACATAATCAAGAAAGGTAGGTTAAGTATTAATTTACAATTCATGCTTTAATCCGGTTTTTTAAAATTTCTCTGCCTGCATTTTGACGTGGATAAAATTTGTATAAAAAAAGATAGAAGAAAATTATCCATACGGACCCAAGGTTCAACTAGTGGTCACCTCAAATTTCAGATGTTTATTATTAGCTCTAGAGAAGAGAGTGCACCCCAATTTTTTAAAGGTTCCCTAAATTAAGGAAATACATCACTCATTATATAATAAATTGTAGAAACTGGGTCGAAAATTCAGCGTCAGTGGCCTAGCTGATTTCCAAAAAAAAAATTACCCCACAGCATCGACTAACACAATATATTTATAAATGGTACCTTACTTGTGTTGTTAAATTTATATGTTATGCTAGAACGATACGTTATGCTATGGGCGCTTTTTAGGTTTAGTTGCTGCTCAATACAAGCAAGTAAATTTTTCAAGCTCATTGGCAAGCTTAAGATCGGTTTTGCAAAATGAAATCAATGGAATTCACCAAGCTGGCACTTGGAAAAGCGAGAGAGTCATAACTACGAAACAAGATGTCAACATCCGTGTCGAAGGAAGAAAAGAGAGTATCATTAACTTCTGTGCAAATAATTATCTGGGGTTGTCGGTAGGTGATATTGCTAAATACTGCACGGAATATTACGCTTGTATCGTTTGCACGGAAAACCAAGACTAGAGTTTCTCTAATGCATGTGATGTTATGTGCTAATATCGTTATTGATTTGCAATATTTTTACCCTACAATTTTAAGAGCCACCCAGAAGTAATTGCTGCTGGAAAAAGAGCACTGGATACTCATGGAGCTGGATTGAGTTCAGTGCGATTTATTTGCGGCACTCAGGTGAAATTCAAATTCTATTTTAATTTCCGGCACCAAGTTAAAATAGAAATTAAACATTGTGGTCATGGGTTTTCACTAGGACATCCATAAGGATCTTGAAAAAAAAATAGCGAAATTTCACGGTCGTGAAGATGCTATCCTCTATGCCAGTTGTTTTGATGCAAATGCGGGAATTTTTGAGGTTCTTCTATCTCAAGAAGATGCAGTCATTTCTGATGAATTGAATCATGCTTCAGTAATAGATGGTATTAGACTTTGCAAGGCTTCCCGATACAGATACAAGCATCGTGATATGAATGGCAAGTAAAATGACCTTACAAATTAAAATAGAATGGGGGAAAAATAAAATAGTAATTCTTATTTTATCTACTTTTTAGATTTAGAATTAAAATTACAGGAAAGTCAAGGATCCCGCATGCGTTTGATTGCCACTGATGGTGTTTTCAGTATGGATGGAAATGTAGCGCCTTTAAAGTACAGTACAGTTACGGATGCAGCTTTATTGCACTTGCCTTAAAAATACCTATAAAAATTAAATTATATTTCTGTAATTTGTAGGGATATATGCGATTTAGCAGACAAGTACAAGGCATTGGTGTTTGTCGATGAATGCCATGCAACAGGCTTTTTTGGAAAAACTGGCAGGTTTGGTGCCAATCGAAGTCCATTTATAGATAACAGATTACGAAATTGCATTATTTTTAGTGATGTTTGTTTCTATGCATGCATAGAGGGACGGAGGAATATGCTAATGTAACTGGGCGAGTCGACATCATCAACTCGACTTTAGGAAAAGCGTTAGGAGGTGCGGCGGGTGGTTATACTACTGGACCAAAAGAATTAATTGATCTTTTGCGTCAAAGATCACGACCATATCTCTTTTCCAATTCCCTACCACCACCTGTAGTTGAAAGTTCGAAGAAGGTTGTAGCATTATGCATTTTAAAATTCAATTATCCTTTGAACAATGCAAAATAAATCTATTCTTTTATAGGCATTGGAAATCATAACGAATAGCTCGGAATACACAGAAAAAGTAATGCAAAATACGCGCAAATTTCGAACCAGTATGAGGAAGGCTGGTTTTAATATCATCGTAAGCATTTTGTATTTCGAGTGGTAACAATAAGTAGAAACTCGTTGCATTTTTTATAGGAACATTACACAGGTTGTCATTATTTACTTAATGCAGGGGGAAGATCACCCTATCTGTCCTGTCATGTTGGGAGATGCAAGACTAGCTTCCCAGTTTGCTGATGAAATGCTAGGTAATTAAGTTTTATCTGTGTCAATGTCATCACATCAAATTAATGATTTCAAACTGTTTTTTTTTATTTTAAACTGGTTATTCACAATTTCGTTTTTTTATTTTATAAAATTCAAAATGTTAAACTTTTATACTTAATTCTTACAGAAAGAGGAATATATGTTATTGGATTCAGCTATCCTGTTGTACCAAAAGGTCTAGAAAATTGCTTGTATTAATGCAGTTAGCTTAATGCAAAAAAAATGATTGGCAAATCTTAAACACTGACAATTCAATTTTTCAGGTAAAGCAAGAATAAGAGTTCAAATGTCAGCTGCACATTCGTTGGAAGACGTGGACAAAACTATTGCTGAATTTATAACTGTAGGAAAAAAACTTAAGGTTATCTAGTTTGGTAGAAGTATAAATTCTGAATTTCTACTGCTCCATCCTCCTATAGCTCTCAGTGATTAATATGAAACAATAACTGTTAAATAGGCAGAATGCAGTGCAAATTTTAAATTAGAAAAAAACATGAAATATTGCTAAAATGGAATAATGCTAAACCCCATGTATACTTAATTACTGCACTGCAAATGTTTGTCATTCCAATTTGTTTTTTTGTATATTTAACATAAGAATTTCGAAAATTTCCAAGTGCCTTGCTACAGCCTGTAGTGAACGTGACTCAGTTATTAAAGAAACAGTATTATTATTTTTCTATAATGTTATTACGATGCCTAGTTTATAGATATACTGTATTGTTTTGAATACAAACATGTAACTGGCACACAAATAAATTTAGTGTCACAAGTATACCAACATTACCTGCAACCAATAAGAGTCCAAATATAGAAAGGATGGATCAACTGCACTTAGCATGGAGGTCCTAAACCACCTATAAGAGACGAAAGAGAAAATGCTTTTCAGACACATTTCATGGGAAAGTTTAAAAAATCCTCAAAGTGTTTGAATGATCATTTTTTTTAATTGTTTATGCAATGAAAATGACCCTATGTCGCTAGGTATCAATTGCTACTTCATGATACCATTATTTTTACACTTCTAACCTTAAGTTCTCAATATGAAATCTCTCTTGTACATAATCAAACTTATCTACTTTTTCTTTTCTCAATTAATCAATTATATCACGGAATAGAAATTGGGATAGAATTTGTGCAAAATGTGCTTGAGTTCTATATTCAATCTTTACAAGTTCACGAACGCGTACATTATGAACATTTCAACCGATTTGAATAAAAGTTATACAGATCAGTTTTTTAACTAGAATGAAAACCATTTCGTGATTTGGGCTATTTAATATTTAAATTTACCGCCGTTTTATTTATGCAGACGATGCCAACGATAGTCACATGATCGCTCACGTGCAGGGCGTGTCTACGATTCAGCCAATCATATCATATGGTTAGTCTCTTTAAATTTTCGTCTATCTTTTTGAAATTTCCATTATCGTCCGTCCGTTGCACGACCACATGGAGCCTTGAGATACAAAGCGACTTGTTGGAAGTTCGTCCAAGTTGGAAATAATTCATATTTACAGTTAGTTATTTACATCGCCGCATTGAGTGAGTATATTTTACGGTTTAATTTCCTTTCCACGCGGCTGTATTTTTCCTTTTGTTTAGAACGGACCTTTGAACGTGTACGTATCCGATCTAAGTCGAGTACGTTGATTATCCAAATTCAAAATTTGTATAATACAAAGAATTTGTAGGCCTACTTTATTATACATAGTAAACAGAAAGTCTGTGGTATTGATAATGGAAGCTATCATAACACAATAAGATGCTCCTTTTAGTTATTCCCAGTTGAATTGTTGCTACTAGCTGTACATGTTGCAAGGTCGAATATGTGAACTTCATTACCACACATATTGATACATTTACGACCTTATTAAGTTTACTGGGCGCTATAAGGTTTGTGTAAGTAAACATATCCTGCTATAATATGTTTAACTAATGATCTGGTCCAATTTTAAAGAGACCCATATCAATATTGATCTTTGGACACAACCATATGCCGCCGCCATTATCATTATTCAAACTTAAATTATTTCAGGAAATGGTATGCCTTAAGTAAATTTGTTTTTGTTATCAGATCAACGACTTTCTCTGTTGCAGTATATCCTTATGATGCAATTTGAATGCAAGCTATGTACATTGTTTACTTTCCCACCTTTGTGATCGTGTGAATGCAAACAATTTTTCCATTTATGTTTGAAATCGTGTGTTACCGTTTGTATAAATGCTTTCGTTTTTTTCAGTTTAAATACGCGAAAACTTCAGATCAAAAAAAAACATGTCTCAGTTCAATCTTGAAAACGACCTAAACAGTTTGCACTTGGATGGGCCGCTACATAGACTGCCAATGGCTAGATGGCAAAAAAAGGGGCTCGATTCTTCGGTTAACAGCAATGCCTCCTTAAACTTTACTTCGAGCTTTACCGTCCCAAAAACACCAAAAGCTAATAAGAGCACAAATGTTTCTTCTACTAGTTTTTCAAAAACTCCCAGAAAAACACCTGGTAGGTGGACTGTTATTCATCGATTCTGTATTTAAGCATCATAATCCATCATTGCTGAACTATATGCTCTACTTTTCACAGGAAAAACCAAAAAGATTCAGAGAAAACCAAAAACTCCAAAAACGCCTAATTGTGGCGATAGATTCATTCCTAATCGCGCAACCACTAAATTTGACTTGAGCCATTATAAGGTAGCTACTGCATAGTTATGCATTTCATCGTGCTAATAACGTTCAAAATATCAACATATGTATTTTCTTGCATGCACACAGCTAATCCAGGAGATGACAGCAAATTCCGAAAATGAAAATATAAGTCCCAAGAAATTGGAAAAACAAAACTACCTAATAAATGCTCTTCACGGTTGCGATGTCAGTAATACAAGGATAATTTCGTATAGTACAAAGGCACCACCAGCTCCAGAAGGTAATTTGGAACCGAACTTGTATACATGCCCAATATAATTAAAGTGAACTGGCTCATGTTTTATGATCAATGCATTTTTTATATTAGGGTTTCAAAGCGATTTAAGGGTTTTGTACAGCCATGGGAAAACTCCCAATTCTACTGTGAAGAAAGCAGTTAGGCACATACCACAAGCACCAGAACGAATTTTGGATGCACCTGAAATCTACGACGATTTTTGTAAGCACTTTTTAAATGATATTTTTTTTTATGTTTTTGTGTACGTTTCTCAGAGTTGACACTTTATTTCAATCACTTTGCAGATTTGAATTTGCTCGATTGGAGCTCAACCAATATTTTGGCAGTTGCCTTGGCAGAAAGCGTGTATCTTTGGAAGGCTGCAACAGGGGAGATTACTGCATTAGTAGCCTTGGAAGAGGCCGGAGCATATATAACCTCTGTTTCATGGATTGACGATGGGACTTACTTAGCTGTTGGCACCAGCGGTGGAGAATTGCAGGTGTGGATTTTTTGCTTTCATTTCACCGAACGTATTTCTAGTTACGCAAACTATTTACAAAATCAAACTGTCTTTACAACAGTTTTTGAAATTTAGCGATGTTAAATTGATTATATTTTCTAACTGAAACTACTAATGCATTGTTTATAGCTTTGGGATGTTGAACACACGAGAAAGGTTAGAGTTATGGCTGCTCACAGTGCTCGCATTGGTGCTCTGGCTTGGAATCAATACGTTTGCTCCAGGTAATATTAAAATTGGTGTCAATTATTAACAAACCCGCCAGGAAGCAAAGTATTACTTATGAATTTACTATTTTCTATTATTTTACAGTGGATCTAGATCTGGTTTGATCTATCATCACGATGTAAGAAATGCCAATCACTTGGTTGGAACATTAGCTGGCCATGTTCAAGAAGTGTGTGGATTAAGATGGTCACCGGATGGACGTTACCTTGCTAGTGGGGGCAATGATAACATTATCAACATATGGCCATCTGTCGTTAACGAGTGTTTCTCTGATACCAATCCACTCTACACATTCTCCCAGCACACTTCTGCTGTTAAGGTAAATATTCATTTATCTTTAAATTTTCTCTAACCTGAGAAATCCTCTTTGGAGTTATGAAATGAAGTAATTTCTTTTGTTTTCAAGGCATTGTCTTGGTGTCCATGGCAACCAAGCATTTTAGCAAGTGGTGGCGGCACAAGTGATCGTTGCATCCGACTTTGGAACTGCAATACTGGAGTGTGTCTAAATACAACAGATACGAAATCTCAGGTTTGAGCTGCTGTCATTCGTTTAAAAAAAATATAATCTTGCGCTGTGATGCCAACATGACTTTGCTAATTCTCATGCTTTATTTTTAGGTGTGTTCTGTATTGTGGTCCAAAGAATATAAAGAGTTGATTTCTGGACATGGTTATGCTAATAATCAGCTCACTCTGTGGAAGTACCCAACAATGACTAAAGTGTCAGAGCTGACAGGACATTCCGCCCGCATACTGGACCTTGCCATGAGTCCAGATGGCACAATGGTGGTGTCAGCTGCTGCAGATGAAACACTCCGCTTTTGGAAATGTTTTGCCGTCGATCCCAAAAAAGTTAAAAACGACAAGAAGGCCAAAGATAGTGTTGATAATGTTATTCTCAGGACTCGAATTCGTTGAAATTCATTTTAATTATCATACCTTTCAAAAACCGAGTTCTTCAAAAATCTGTATTTTGTAAATCAAGTGTTTTTTTTAAAAATAAGTATACAATGATTTTACTGAATAACTCACATTTTCAGATGTATATCATTGTACAGCTTTGCATGTCAATCAGTGAGATTATTTACTAATTTATGGATAAATTTAACCTCACAAGCCACAGTTGTCCTACCACATTATTTATTTTCATGGTTTAAGTGGGGGAGAAGAAATGCAGTCATTTTTTTTTAAAACATTGAGCATAAAGCATTGTTTGATCTATCTATTCAAACAATGATACAATGTTTACAACTTTTCTGGAGAAATAGCACGTTTTCATGAAAACTGAGACCACTTAATTATGCTTGCATCTAATGCTTAAATAGAAGACATTATTGTTTTATAATGGTGAGTTAATATTTACTTCTATATTTGAAGTGTATGCTTTAATTCTTTCTATCTTCAAGTGGTTGATGTGAAATATCAGTTTTGAATGAGCTTGATTTTTGACAAGCTGGTTCATACTAATTAACCTGTGCTTGAAATCATAGTCGTAAAATTGTCATTTTCTTTTAATAGGGGAATTTATTATTAGAGTTTGAGCCAGCCAACGTTAACGAAACGATAACGAGAAACAGCGCTGGCGGCCTGGAATGGCATTTGAATGCCATATGCTTCGCATAGAGTAGTCCTTGACATTCCGGGCCGAATTTTCCAAATCAAACTTAGCATTACCTTAAGCCTTGACCACGCTTAATGTTTAAAGAAACGCTATATGTTTACAAAAATGTAATTACAACATACCTGAGCAAATTCCTAAATGCTTCAAAGTCGTTTACGAATTTCGCGCCAACATTTACAATGTGACCAAAAATACGTGATTTTGGCGAATCTATTTTGTATAGGGAATTTTGTAACACAGCTTTGGCTCTTCATTGCCGACTTTGGTAACGTGCTGGTTGTTGTTTGGATTTTCAATTTTTTTTTGATTTTCATAGATGTCTGTTGGAAAATTTAAAATGAATGAAGGAGATTGGGTGTGCGAAGATGCTCAGTAAGTTGTGTTATGCTTAGTTTATATTCTTACGCAAGTTTAATGCTTTAATTTACCTCTTATTTTGGAATAGAAAAATCCATTTTGTTGTTTATGTATAGACAAGTGTACTCAAGTCAGTCAAGTTTTACTTATCTTACGTTGGTTTTAATCCTTTCCACATTTTTTAAATTCGCTGCATATATTCCGATTTTTGTCTGATGAAAAAGACTCCAAATTAATAATATTACGCAAATTTATTAAATAATGCATAAAAGGTTAATATATAATAGCCGCTGGTGCCTGCCTTCATGGATTTTCCAATCCACACACCTGCTTAATCCTTTATGTATGTTTGATAGTCATAGTTATAGACTTTAGTGCTGGAATTAGGCAAGCAATGCAATGCATTTCCCAAGAATGCTTTATAATGTTCTAACCCACTGGTGAACAAATACTTAGCTAGGATAGTTCTTTTAAAAATTGGCCACGAGTGATGGAGGTCCTCTAAAGGACCGTTTACATGTTCCAAGCCGATCACCGGACAGTCAGGACAACTAGTCGAATCAGACAGTGTGTGGGGTTGTCGTCCACATAAAATAGTCCGAAACTGTGATTGGGCGGTTGGATCTTGCTTTAGGTATTGATCATGATATGTATCGCAAGCAAATTATGGATTTTATTTACTACAGGTGTGGCAACGTTAACTTTGCTCGTCGGACATCTTGTAATAGATGTGGAAAAGGTAAAATGATGGTAGTTGTTATCTTTCATTGCACATCATTAGATTGTTCAGTTGGATGGTGCAACTCTAACCATCTCATTTTATTACAGAAAAGACCGAGTGTCCAAAGAAGAAAAAATTGGGAACTGAAATTGGGAAAGCAGCTGCTGAAAAAAGTGGTGGCTTATTTAGTGCAGATGACTGGCAGTGTAGCAAGTAATTATGTTTAATTGAAAATTTTGGCTTACCGCTACCTATGTTTAGTCTGTTTAGCAAAAATTGTGTTCCAAACAAGTAACTATCTCACTAAGTACATCTGTATCATGTCTTAAAATAATAGATGTGGAAATGTGAATTGGGCAAGACGTCAACAATGTAACATGTGCAATGCACCAAAGTTTGGGGAAGTTGAGGAGAGGACTGGTTATGGAGGTGGCTATAATGAACGGGAAAATGTGGAGTATATCAAAAGGGAAGATTCCGATGGTGAATATGACGAGGTAATTAACATAAGATTCTAATATGCAGGATGTATGGTGTTATGCTTTCTGGTAGCTTACTTACTTGTACGAGTATGTTCCTTAGTTTGGCCGTAAAAAGAAAAAGTTTCGAGATGAACCCAAAAAAGGGACCTCTGAAATCGAGGTAAAGGAGCCGACAAGATATAACCCTAAGGAGGAAGAGGAGGTATGCACACCATGTTTATAGTTTTAAGTAACTTGGAATCAGAAGAAAGAAAAATGTAGATTGTTTAGGCCTTTTAGAGGGTATATTTAAAATTTGAAAAACCCCAATAAAGTTTATAAATTAATGTTACACTTAATTTTGACACTTAGGAGGAAGATGATGATGATGAAGATGGCGATTTATCCAAGTATGATCTCAGTGGTTGGGGCGATGATAGCGATAATGATTCAAATTCTAATGGCGGAGATTCGGAAAAGAAAAAGGACACTTTGAGTTCTCCGGCAGTGTCCAAATCTGTGTCCTCCAGTGCTAGAAATCATCGCTCGCGCTCCAGTTCACCTTCGAAATCTGGAAATTTAGGCGGAACCAAGCATTTAAAGAGATCCAGATCACGGTCCAGGTAACTGGTAAAGGGGTAACTGCAGGTTTAAGGTCGATATCACTTTGTAACTCACGTGTGCATTTCTGCCATTGTTTTCGTTTTGCATTGATTTTATTCATTCTTTGCCGTATTTAAAGCGGGTTGGGCTTGGGCGTTTATTAAATTGCTTTTCTTTAACTATTATTAATTGGAACCGTTTTTGAAATTTTCTTTTCTTCCTCTATTACTAGATCAAATTCTTACGATTCTGAATCGAGGAAACGTAGAAGCAGGTCGAGCTCAAGTTCAAAGTCAAGGGATAGGTGCAGGTTTGGAAGATATATGAATGCAGATTTCTGTTCTTTGGTTCCTTCAAGTAGTTGATGTTGTACTTCAGTTAGAATACTATTGGCGCTTTCTCTTATGATGTGCATTGTTTCTCAAATTTTAGGTCCAAATCACGATCCCGTTCAAGATCGCCTGCTCGTAAGCATCGTTGAGGTTGGAAGAGACGATTGGTGACAACAACAGAAACATCTTGGCATGTTTTATGAGGTTCTCTTAGCTTTTACAGTGTATGTCTTGCCAAAAGCAATTACAATCGTTACATGGTCAAACCTCATTATGGCGAACTCGCTTAATGCAAATTATGGAACCACGAACTATGATTCGAACGATAAACTCCTGCAAATGATTGGTCACGGTTAAGTTGAACAAATTTTGATGTCCCCTGGAGTTCATCTTAGTGAGGTTGGACTGTATTTGTTCTTTTGTGCATAATTCTTTAAGAACTCATCACTTCATCTTTAATTGTTAGAGATGTTCTGTATTAGCAGTCTAAATCACCTCGCATCAAAATCAAAATAAATGTTAAACATGCATGGATAGAGCCCTGTTAATCGATGTGCATCAGGTAACAAACATTCTGTTAAGTTCTAGAAATAATTTCAATTTAAATTCTCGTTTGTATTAAGTAGCCCTTGCATGAACTTTTTTAGTCTTGACAAAAATACATGACTTGTTTTGTGGACTTCTATTTGCACATTTAACTCTACTTCATTATTTAATGAGAATGCTATTCATTTTTTTTAAAAAAAAAGCTTTCAAACGTTAAATTTCTTAAATGATGGAATAGCCCGACTAAAGTTTTTGTTAAGCTTTAGAAGTACTGGTACGCATTTTATTTAAAAAAATGATGCAGTGATGTTGATAAGATTCCTATTGCGAAATTTAAGAAGGGCACAACAGCAGTTTTTTATAGAGAATGAAAAGTTTTTCTCATTTTTACTCCAATTAAAATATAATTTAGTGAAATAAGTAAACACAGTGCTACATGTAGAATAAAACAGCTTCAAAGAAGTTTTTGAAATCTTATTTTTTATTTATCTTGCTTCAAGATTCATCATAAATAATTTCATTTCCCCCGAGTTTTTAAAAAGCAGCACTCACTACAGCAATCGTAATAATATATAAATAATCCAAGGAAGCTCCAAAAATAATATCATAACGATTGTATTAGGATTTATTTTACAGGGATCTGCAGGGAAAAGGGCTTGGTTTTGTCCACGCATCACATATATGGTTGTATGTTCCATTTTTATCCATCAACTTGACATGTCTAACGCTTGGAGTAAATTACGTTTGGTGCTGGGTTTTCTTGGACGATGTACCAAATAAGAACTCATAAGGTCGTTATCTATATCTGTGTTCTGGTATAGTTCAGACTTTGTACTTTGCTCTGGCGCTAACTTAGACGAATCGTGCATCTGTTTGGCAGAATTGCTGCACCTAACAAGACAAATGCGAGGAATTTTCCTAGGTGGCGGCGATGACTTCAGTTCTTTGACCATTTCCAACCGAACTCTATAATTCAAATCTAGAAAGAAATTTGGCCATGAAATAATACTGGAAGATATAATTGCACAATTTATGTGGTGATTCAAAAAAAGTGGACTGATGCTATGTAAAATGCGAGTTGTTATCAATCAAATTTAAATAACAACAGAAGGTAGTTCAAGTTGCTTTCCTTCGTTATTTGAAGTGTTTATAAACTGGATAATTATGCTTGCTGCTCAAATCATAGCATCGTCCTTCCTTAAGATGAACAAACCCACTTCTTTAGCAACGTACAGAAATTGGCAGCTTGCAGCTTTGATTCCGGACTAGTCAATTTCCTAGGCGAGTTCGTAATTCCTATCCAATGCTGAACGATTTTTCGTGCCCAACCTTGGGTTTCGACTCTCCAGCTCGACTCTATGCCACGGTCATTTGCAAGAATGAAACCACGTGTTCCACCATACGTTTCGGCTTCAGATTGCTGAAATTGTTGCGATAAAAATTGAGAGAGAGCTGACTGCACCAATCTTACATTCTGAAACCTTATTTAAAATGTATACCATGATGGAAGTTCCGGACAACAGTAGCACTTCGACCTTCCTCAGGCAACTTAAAAACTGCAGTGATTGTCGGGTTAGTTTTGGATTACCTAAAGATGTTTTAAAAAAAGATGCCCTTTACTACTCTGAGGTATTACAGATGCAACTAATTGTATTTCTCATTGATTACATGACAGGTCCAGCCTCTGTAAGTCCACAAAACCCTTGTTGTACATCCGGCATGGTATTGTCAGCTTCCTCAAGGCATCATCGGTCATTCCGCAATTTCTTAAGTTAAGCACCTGTAAACTAAACGCAGCATTTAAAGTAAGTTTTATAAATCGCTCAACTTTTATACCATATTTATAGATTAAATTAAGTTTTATTACTTTTTCATATTTGCCAAATGCTGTAGGATTTCATGGTTCATTCCCAGTTGACAGTTACTTATATCTAATGCAACTAGATTAGTCATAATTGGAATTAAACAATCAGAATATTCGTTAATACTTAGTAACTGTCTACTCAAGTCCAAACTGGTCAAGACCATCGCACCATAGCTTTCACTAAACACTTTCAAACCACAGGATAAGTGCGAGCGATCACCATTTACCACACAGTAAATAATAAATGCATTGAATATGTCCTCTCCTATTAATTCCGGAATACCTGCAAATGTCTCCACGTTATAAATGTGTTTAACTACGAAAGTAATAGATTGATGATACAAGCTAGCCGCCATATTTTGTTCGCGGGGTCATTGGAGTTCGAGATTACCGTAGGCTAAAAACACATATGTAGACGGCTTTGATGAGCGACCCATGAGCCAAGCCCACATGGAGAAAACCCATAAAATACCTTTTATAAAGCGCCGTTGTTTTGCTTTTTCTTTCGAAAGCATCAAAGACGCGGTGGCGCTAGCATTGTTCAGTCAGCAATACTCCATTTTGTGAGGAAGAAGGGTGTGTGAGTTGTTGGTGCTTTTGACCGTCATTTCTATTTTTCATTCAATTTACCTGTAGAATGGGAGTCGAAGTTGTAGCAATTGCACCTGGAGATGGTTAGTAACTAAATAACGCTATGTGTTTCACTATTATCGGCGAGATCTGTATTCAAATTAACCTTAATACATATCAATGTAGGTCAAACCTTCCCGAAAACTGGCCAAACCGTAGTCGTTCATTATACAGGTAGGCAAAGAAATATTGATATTATTCCGAATATAAAATGCTATTCGTCATTTTGTATATTGTCTTTGCTTTGCCGTGCATGAAATTGCGACATAAGGCCGGTCTTTTTGTTCCTACTTTGTGATACACAAGGAAGGCGCCAACAATTCAGTTAGGCCTCGAGGCGCCATTCCCACGCATTTTCGAGTTAAAAATATCTGGTTCGCATATTATGTTTATGGAAGCCAATTTAGTTCAGCGAAGCGGCTTACTTTGATAAGCGGGATTTTTCAAATTTCTTCATAATAAAAAATGTGTTATAACTGCGCCGTTTTATGCTCTTTTATTGTTAATTTATTTAAAATGTATTACGGAAATATAAAAGGTTTATATTTAAACCTTTTATATAATTTGGCGTAAAAGCGTTTAATTTTAAGCAATTAAAAATCTTAATGCTTTTCTTTTGTGACCATTATTATCCAATCATTATCCAGTTTGTAAACAGGATAAGGGGTTTCCAAACGTATACGCAAAAATTGATTGCGCAAATGTGTACTTTGTATCCCAAGACGGTCTCGAAAAAATTCGATGAATGTGCGAGTAGCAAGGTCATAAATAAAATTACAATGTGACCCCAAAAAGGTCGCAATATTTGTGCTTAGATCTTGCTGTGCAAGCTTCACCTTTAAAACCTAGAGTTTCTTCCAAGAGCTCTTTGATGAACGTCCAAATAATGTAGTATAAACAGCAGCACTCACTTGAATTATGCCGAAATTAAATATAGCTGGAACTTCAAAGTAGAATTGAGCATTTTATGTTCTGTACTATAGAACAACTCAACAAATGAAACAAAGGCATGTGCCCAACTCGAGCATGTGCTTTACTTTGCTTTTAGAAATAAATGGGCAATGTTGTTTCTTGCTTTGGAAAAAGGATTGCGTAGGAATAACACGGTTTATTGTCTTTGCCAGGTACTCTCGAAGATGGATCCAAATTTGATTCATCCCGCGATCGAGGTTTGCCATTTAAATTTAAAATAGGCAAAGGCGAAGTTATTAAAGGATGGGACCAAGGAGTTGCACAGGTGAACTTTCTGGAATTCTTATTCTCCTTCTTTTTTATAATACATCCTAAAAACTATTGAGACCTCTTCATAGTTGTATGGATTCCCTTTGTCCACTTAGAACTTTTGTCCAAAATACTGATTTGTTGACTAATATGAAAATATCAATAATAAACTTAATTATTTGTTAACATAAACAAGTTTTTTTTATGAAAAAAAAAATGGTTGGAATTAAGTTTAGTTATTTGATTTCCATGAAAAACTTGTTTAATATTTATCTAAAGTTATTATTGATATTTCGTTTGTATCTTAGATGAGTGTAGGTCAACGTGCTAGGTTGATTTGTTCACCTGATTTTGCATATGGATCAAGGGGACATCCTGGAATATATCCTTTTGATGTTCATAATTCAGATAACTGTCAATTTTAGAGGATTACTTTTGAATATTACTGTTATTATTACCAAATTTAATGCTTTAGATTTCATACAGAGATAGGTCTAAAAAGAAAGTTAGGTTCTTTGAATGATGCTTTCACATAATGAATGCAGCAGATTCAATTACGCTTTTTAATCAGAATGGCCATCCCATTTGTGATTTAAACTCTTCTAAGACAAATTTTTCAAACATTTCTCGAATATCTGGCCATATATTTTACATGTATATTTCACAATACTTGCGTAAACAAGTTATCATTGCTTTTTAATTAGGAATGATTGTCAACGTTTGTCTAATCTAAGTTTTCTCACGTTTCATTGTGTGATGTGAATATTATTTTGATTTTGTTGAAAAGTGTTAATTTTCTTAACATTTGTATACTATTCCTCCGAATGCCACATTAATCTTCGATGTTGAGCTTCTCAAAGTAGAATGATGAGTTTATTTGAGGTGGCTTTCAGAGGAACACTGGAGCGATGAAACCATTGAGAAGAAAAGCTGACATTTGCCACCATTTCTTCCCTGAATTTATTTTTTGCTTCTCTTTTTCTCTCCTTATATTGAACCACGTTTTCTAGTTCTTTCTTCCCTCACTTGTCACTTTGTTTCCAAGCCAGGCCTAACAGTAAGGTCAACGATTTTTAATTTTAGAAGTAATTCAAAGAATTTCCATAGCTGTGTTGTCATTTTCACAATCGAAGTTTTCTATAAGATATTGTTTTCGAGACATTGCACATTTTTATCGAGGTATTTACCAATTTGCCATAATATCAGGTGGGCACATAAATTCTGATGTACGCTAAATGGTCAACTTGAGAAACGTCTCGAGGCCAAATTTGGGTGCTTAAGCATGATATCAATTTAGGTGTTTCAATTTGTTAATGTATTCGTAGAGCAAAATTTGCGTGGGGGAAATGCAAGTGAATTTGATGGTATATGCAATATGTCAATTCACACATGCAGTTTAAAGAAAATCAAAAACAAGCAACCAGTAGAAAATAAGTCTAGTCAAGTATCCATTTACACTTTTTTTCTTTGTCATTAGCAAAGAAATTCTATTTTTTAACATTTCTCTAGAAAATCATGTTATAATGAATCATCTAAAACAATTCTTTATAATTAGCATGCTTCTGCAAAAGCAAATATAAACTAAATGGAGAGTGGGAACCAACAACAAAATCAGCTAATAGTTTACCAAATCAATGTTTATATTGTTTTGGCAGTTTCCCTGAATGCTTGACCTTACATGACTGATGAAATTTACTTTATAAAATAACTAGGTTTCCAGCTGTTTTTATATTTTTGTTTTTCCAACCATATGTAAGATCGGTGGCTCTCAAACTTCATGTTTTCAGGGCCATTTTACACTCTTAAGAACTTGTTGATCTGAGCTTTATGTCAATATTTTCTTTATTAGAAATTAAAACTAAGAAATGACAGTAATAAACCTATTACTTTATAAAAAAATGTTATTTGTTATGAAGCTAGTTTTACCCTTGCTAACCATTCAAAGGATTCACACTAATATTTTGTGAACCACTCTTATTAGAAAAATTTC
Organism: Ophyiulus pilosus; assembly: GCA_033995625.1. Lineage (NCBI taxonomy): Eukaryota > Metazoa > Arthropoda > Diplopoda > Julida > Julidae > Ophyiulus > Ophyiulus pilosus. Next base: position 183,291 of record JAUJYV010000006.1, on the reverse strand, counting down.
TCTGGATTCAATTTCTGGCCTAACAAATCAAATTTTAACATGACCATCAATAAACATACTTTATTGAACATGTATCTATGTTTATTGGACTATGAATTATGAAATGGAAGGAAAGTATGTTTTGCTATATCATTAATTTGCTAATGTAAATAGTTATATTCTATTGTAGCCAAATACAGCTATGCTTAGGGAGTTACTAGCTAAACAAGGTCATGGTGTGATTAGCTATACATTTGGATAACCATAATATTAAGCAATATTTATTGTTCATAAACTGGAACGTTTTTACAAGCTTATCAACCCCATTCTCCATTAGGCTGAAAGACTTGATGATGAAAGTTAAAAGCGATTTTTTACTTTTAATACAGCTATCAGTTTGAATCTAGTGAGGTTTTATTATAATAAGACTAGTGGTTTTAAGCGTTATTTAAGACTTGTATTGCTTTTCTTTTGAAAGGTTTTTAATGCGAATAACTCTAATGTTAACATTTTGGAAAGATAGAAAAAAATGATCTTTTCATTTTTATGTTAACGTTAAAGCTATTTATTCTCTCAATCTTCAAGTGGTTGGAATTATATAATGGAATAACAAGATTTCAATATCACAATCCAGTTCTTTATTTGCTATTACGATTAGCACTTTGCCGGGGGTTTTTTATACAAAAGTTTCCCCTCGATGAGCTACTTGGTGGGAAATCTTCTGTAAAAAAAGCACTGAAGAAAGTCTTAAGAGGCTGAAACGTCTACTTATTGAAATATTGCTATTCCATTCGACCCTTGAAGATATATAATGTGTTTTAAAGCATCTCCTGTGAATTTCACTTAAGCAATGTTTAATGGTAGTGACATGCCAAGTGTCCCACAAGTTTCAGCGGAAATAGGTTACAGGCTCCCAAATCAAATTAATTCTGCATTGCCTTGGAAGACGTAGTTTCTTTCTGGCTTTGGCCAACACAATAGTACAACACTTTAAGCTGTTCTTTGTATTGATGTCGTTTTCAGCAATCATACGAAGCATGAGTTTATTTAAAAATTACATTTTTCTCATTCTATGTAGAAGCTATGCAGTTAATTAAATGTGCATCACTGGTCCCAATTCTGTCTTCTCCCCATTTAGATTCCATTAAGATTCATTTCAAGTACCACTATGCCATAATCTGTAAGCTTGTAACCCTAATTATGTCGTAAAAGTCAATGCTCGTTTCTGTTATTTGTCTATAAAATCTGCTTTAGTTGCTGGCCTTGTATTTGAAATTGGCAAGGGCTTGTTATTTTATTGGTTCGAATTGTGCAATGGAAAAGTAATTAAAAGCCACTAATTGGATTGTGTATTTTCGAGATTGTGAAGTTGGCATTTGGGATGTTTTTGCAATTTCCAATTCCTTGATTGATGTGATTTGCATGAAATGTGAAACATTCTACATTGAATTTCCAAACATTTATTTGTAAACTTGTTAGAATCATTAATTCCACATTGCCCAATAGCCAGTTTTTTTATTTTTTTTCCAAAAAATCCTTGCAAGGCTACTAACATGGTGAATGATTTATCAAGCAAAAAAAAACCATTTATACAATGTGTGTGCCATCACCAATATTAAATGCATAAATTAAATATGTTAGTCCTTAAAATATTGATGGTCTTTCTAAGGAGAACATTTAATTTTGTTTAAATTATTCAAGTGCACACATGTAGCATAATTTTTTTATGAGCTAATAATCATGGTCTTTATCGGATAAATTATTAAGGTTTATTTTGATTGTTCTGAGCTTTGCTTGTCATCTAGATAACTATTAAGCTTATTGTCAAATATTCTCATACATTTGCTATTTATATTGGGATAGAATGAAGTGTAAACGTGTTCACAAAGTGGCAATTCTCATAGAATAATTTACTCTGAAATAAACTATTGCAGAGAAACTTGATACATATGTTTTGGTTGAAATTTTGATTTGTAATGCTATCATTTCTAAATGGTCAATACATTTTGAAGGTATGGATTGTAATCTGGATGGTGTGCATAGCAAACTACAGCACACATACCTATTAGTTTGTTATTCCAGGTTTTTTGTGTGGAATATTAACAGTAGTGTAGAGTTTATAATTATGCTTAAGGTTACACAAAAAGTGGGAATAATTAGTAAAAATAACGCCTTCTTTGTAAAAGGAATAAGTTTGTTTTAATAGCCACATTTGGTATGTTAACGTTACATTTTTAGTTAGCCGCTTCCTGGCTATTTAAATGAAGTTCTTTTGCAGCGCAGTTTGCAGACATGTACATCATTTCGTGACGATGTTTCAGAAATGTTTGGACTGCAATAGGACGAGAATCTTCCCAAGCATACATGGCTCTATTAAGAAAAATGGATTGGAATTATTTCAACAGTTGGAAACAACCTCATGGGCAGGTTCTTATTCTGTTATACCGTAAGCCTGATAATCTTTTCTTTACCAATATTTTACACAAAATACAGTATTTTGATGTGCGGCTATTTCAGATAAGAAATTGCCAGTACAACCAAAAAAAATGTTAAAATATTTTTTTTGTAATTAATTCACCTGTAAATTGGACCGATATATTTCATTCTTCCCTGAGCTGTAACGAATTGGACTGCCAAAGAGATGATCTCTTTCCAGTGACTCTGAAGGCAGAGACGGATCCAACGGAATCGGATTTCCCAATTGGTGATGGAATTAAACTTGTAAAGTTCCTGCATCTTTTCGACTTTTTCAATTGGAATGCTCTCCTTTTAAGGGTATATCAATTAGCTACATGGAATACAACTTAAAATTTTACAGTTTTTGGTAAGTAAACTTACATGTTCTAACAATAAGGTTAAAAATTCCTGAACTTGAAGCGAAGACATCTCTTCTAGGTCCTTAGATGAAAATTTGCTGAAATCGTCATGCGTAGCTTCGATCCATCGTTCGCATAGTTCGTGGCACGACTGCTCTAGCGTGTTGTCATATCTGTGGAAATTTGAGATTTTTAAAAGGGAACATGGATTGTTGTTCTGAGGAGAATGGTCTCAGCTAAGAACGAGTAAGTAGTTTTTTGTTTCCATGCAAATGCATGATAGTTCCTCTCCTTATTGTTTTGTTTCCTTTTACCAGTCTAGGCACGCATGTACATGGGGGCTTTCCCTGTCAATGTTTAGGCCCTTTATGATCTTAGATGTCCACTCGTTATAACAATTCTTTAACACATAATGCCGATATATGTAAAGCAAGAACCTACGCTGGCATTTCTGGAGGCATTCCAGGTTGAAACAGCCAAGCATCCCAATCGATCTTACTTAAAGCTTCGGCCTTCTGTAAAGAAAAAAACCCTTGTGAAGCCCTTCTGCTGTGCAAGTGATGCTCACAAAAAGCTAATACTAATTTACCTCTTTTTTGAAATAATTGATGAAGTGATTTTTCCACACGTCTGTATCAATGGACTGATACTTGAATGTCTCGATATACGATCGAAGGAAAGGTTCAAATATTTCTAGAACGAGAAATTTGTATGCGATTATTCAAAATTTCTTGAAGGTTGTGTAGTTGTAAATTAATTACCTGGCCCGCCTAGCAGATGCTCCAAATAATATAAAAACGCATAGCCCTTTTCGTAAGGTATTGAGGAAAATGCATCATCTGGATCATTGCCATTCAAATCCACCACCAACTGAGTAAAGGGATGTTGAGCTCCTAGGGTATTTACCTAAAAATCAGTTTATAAAAGGGTAATCAGAATTTGATAAAACGAAACAATGCAAGCTGGGAATTTTGTTTTACATTTCAACTCACAATATCCTTTAAATCTTTCCATCCCCCTATCGATGCAAACTGTCGATGTTTTTCCCCATACATTCGCCCGATAATTTTTCTTTCCAAGAACACTGTAAATCCTTCATTTAACCTAATTCATCAACATTAAACAATCAGGGTCGTTATAAAATTCTAAGCATCCATTAAACATATCGTTTTTTATAATTTTACAATACCAGAAATGCTCAAATGACTTGTTGGTAACTAAATTGCCAGTCCAACTGTGAGCAATTTCGTGAGCTACAACATTGGCTTGCGAGCGATCTCCAGCCTAAAAAAAAAAACGACACCGTAATTATTAGGCATTTGCAGAAAGAAATAATTAGACATTTTGCATAATTACCAATAATGTCGGAGTGACAAATGTCAAGCAGGGATTTTCCATTCCGCCAAAAGGAAATGATGACGGCAAAACAAGAATATCGTAACGGCCCCAAATATATGGTCCAACTATATCTTCGGCTGTTTTTAGCATAGTTTCTGCCTGTAAAGTGATGGATTAAGTTATGCCGCTCGCATCTGCTGCCGCAAAAGACAAAATATTGTTTGCATAACTTGAAGTAACAATTACTAACCGCAGAAAATTCATAAGCTGCTTTATCTACAACTGATTTCTCTGACCAAACATCAATGCGATCACTGATTTTCCTTTTTTTTTATGAAATAAAAAAAACCATTAGCTTGTTAAACAAAACTACGTAATGAACAATTTCATTCTCTAACAAACATAGCAAATCACCTTTTTTCCAATGCACCAACCACAATTGCAATTAAGTAACTGGGGATTGGCACCTAGACAATAAGTTCAATGGTACAATCAATATCGTGTTTAATATATTCTGCAAAATTATTAAGATGTTTCCATAAACATGTAATTACGTCCTGGGTAAATGTGTACATTTTCCTTTCATTCTCCTCAGTGGGTGGATTATCTAGCACAGCACTCATTAGGACAGTTAAGTCTGGAGAAGTCTTGACCTATGACATAATAAACACCATAAGTCTGTATTGACAGTGATCTATACTGACATCCCATGCATGTTTGCTTATTACTGCTCTTTGTTACAACCTCTGCGGTATAAGTAGCTTTAACAGAAGGAGTGTCTTGACAAGGAAGCATACTTCTTGCATGAATTGCCTAAATGTTAATTAAAAACGTATTAATCATTTATATAAAGGTAGATTAATTATTTTTAAGACAGCATTGTTAATTGTATTTACCTCACACTGGCTAAACAAATAAGGGTGCATTTTCCCCACAGTTTGTTCAGGAATGAGCCACTGCAATGCACTACTATTTCTCGAAGTGGCATAATTAATTTTTATTAAATATCTGTTAAATTGATAAATTTCATTATGGATTATTCATTCTAAACCTTCTGTAGTAAATCATTTAAAAGATTCAATTTGTAAAATTTGAAACTCTTACTTTTCACTTTTTTCATCTGGAAGTACAATTGTTAACTTTTTACCAAATGCTGCAGAAACATTTTCTGCTAGCACGTACTCGAGCTCCTCTCCGGTGTTAAGATCAAAGACATCGAAGATTGTCAAATCTCGGGTATCCAAGACCTTTAGAAAAATGTAGAGAATATAACAACCACATTGTTATATTTTTTAATGAAAATTTATATTTAAATTAAATAGCTATAGTACGTCCTGTGACAAAAATTTAATGACTAAAATGTTGCCACAATAATGTTGCACCAAAGCATTAATCTGAGAAAATAAATGTCACAAAATTCACAAAGTAATTAACTTGTAATAAATTATTAATACATATATAACATACAAAAATGATATTTATGGATACATTTTTTTATTATGCTTGAGACTTGAAATTACTTACTCAACACAACTTTTCTGATTGCAAATTATATTCATAGTACACCATGTGTTTTATTTTAGAATAATATATCACAAAATCATGTATAGACAAGTTGGAAGTTGCTATTTAATCCGTCAAAGACGCCACTTTACATATTCTCAGCAAGGTACATCAAATGTATTGTCATAATTATGCAAGTTTATTATTAATTAATTTTAGCAGGCTGCATTATTGCATAGTTTTATTACTTACCAATTCACTGACACCTTTTAATTTTCGCTGAATATCTAGTAAGACATTTCCAATTAGAGATAACTTCTTGAAATCAACCTCCCATACCAAATGTAGGTTGGTGACCACAAGCTGATCCGGTCTTGAAAAAGAGCAAGGATCACAGATATTCCTTGAACCTTCGGCTTCCACAGCTTGCATTTTTGGAATCTACTACACTCGCGAATGAGTAAAAATCTTAATTTCTTTGACAGGGTTAATATTTAACCCTAATAATGATAACGACAGCGTACTCTTTACCAATGCTCTGGAGCGCTCATACAAAGCCTGAACTTGTGATAGTGGCGAGCACGGCTTTCCATACTTCACAGAGCGGTAGTTATCTACCGATTTTGTAAAGTTTCAGTTTATTCTGTCAGAGTTGTTTATCGATTTTATCTTTGTTTTGTAATATATAGTCGCTAGGAATTTCAAGCTACTACTCTAAAAACTTCGACGAAATGCAGAACGACTTGAAAGGTGTGTATAGATAACTATAATACGTATACAAGTAAATAGAAATTTCAGTGCGCATGTACGTATGGCAAAGAGTCCATCATAACCACACGACGAAAAGTATGGCAAAACCCCTGCAAATGACAAGATCACGTAGTCTGGATATTCCAGACATATATAATACTAGTCGTAGCACTCATCTTAATATTAATTCTATTTCGTTATAGCTGTTTTGGCAAAACTGACCAACCAAGGAGCGGATAATGTACGTCCTGCATGTAAAAAGTGTGGCTATGGTAAGTTTATACAGACATTTTGATTCTTATATTAAGAATTGAAATTAATCTTTACTTTTCAACTGTTTAGCTGGACATCTTACATATCAATGCAGAAATTTTATAAAGGTCAATCCTAATAAGGATATTGTGCTCGACGTTAGCAGCACCAGCTCTGAATCTGAACCTGAAGAGGAATCAGCTTCAGTTCTTGCATCGGAGCAACTATTAGGTATGGAGTACAGTGGATTCCGCTTTATCTGGACACCGGTTAATCTGGGCAGCCATTTATTAGGGCCAAATTGTCAAGAACAAATCCGGACAGTATATGTTCGCATATTCTGGGCAGCCGCCTAATCGGGGCAAAACGCCTCCGCCGGATGTGTCCAGATTAAGCGGAATCGACTGTATATATATTGAAATGATTGGTGAGAATGATCAAGTAATTTTTTTGTGAGGGTGAAATGACTTGATAAATCATATTGTAGTTACCAAAAATACTTGGGGCACCGCTTGCCCGGTATAATATAATTGCTATAATATACTATTTTAAAACTAACGTGAGTTAGATCATGGTCACTTAAAAAATGTTTACAGTTCAGAAAAATTTATAGAAATATTTTTTAATTAGAATTGGCAACATTTCCGTAACTTTGAATTTCATTATTGCATGATTCTGAATTTGCAGGAAATTTGCAGTCAACAAAACATCAAAAGAAAAAACGCAAAAACAAAGAAAAGGACGTAAAAAAGAAAAAGAAAAAGTATGCCACGTTTTCTCAAGTGGTCTTTGAACACAATTTTATCAAAGAAAATAATATCCTAATTTTATTTTGTTAATTAAGGGGTGAACACTCAAGAACCTTGTCCCAATCTTCAGCATCGTCAGACTCTACAGATTCTGAGGCAGATGAAGATTTAGAGAAGAAAGAGAAGAAGAAAAAATCTCACAAACATCACAACGTGGCCGGAAGGGACTCTGCGCATAAAAGTGGAAAAAAGCGAAAGAAGGATGTCGAAAAGCACAAGAAGCACGTCCACAAAAAACATAAAAGTGGACATCACAAGCACTCAAATCATCCACATCACCACAGTGAAGATTCAAGTTGACCCAAGAAATGCTTACAACAGTCACTACATCTGATGAATTTTAAAAAGTGAGTTTCTTATAAATTTATTTCATTTCATTATTTATGGTAATGTTGAACAAAACTGACAATATACAATTTCCGTGTTTGTTACAGTTGCATACTTAACTTTATGAACAATTATGTCATACAAAACAAATGTGCAGTTAAGATCATAAATAAACATTCCCGATGTTGGTTATTTCAAAACTGTTCCCCTTTTATTCGCAGCACACTTTTACTGCTATGAACCAAAAAATCTGCAACAAGAATAACATCATGAAAGCAAAACACTTTTAAAGAGATGCTTGAAGTTAACTATTGAAAATTAATTTTGATATAAATTATGCATAAAAATACATACAAAAATATGTAAAAAATTTTTAAATAGATTTCAAATGAATAAAATGACAAAATATTATCTTACAGAATCATTAAGAACATTATAAATAAATTCCACAGTCCAATAAATGCCCTGAAGTACCGTAATGCTTCTAAAAAATCTCGTATTTTTTCACCTGAAATTATAGAATTATAATTACTTAAGGAAAAAGTAAAGAAAGGTCATGCTTGCAATATACAGTATTGAGTTCGTGTGAGTTTTGCACTTTGAAGGCAAAACATACAAATAATTTCTCAACTTGATTTGGCATGTTAAATGTAATGCCAACTTTTCCGCTGAAGAAGTTGTAAAACTGTCCCTTGAAAAACTTCTTAACAGGGTTCTACTTTACTTTGATGTTAATATTTTCATTAGAGCTAACTGGTTGATCATACAAAAAATTCTTCAAACAGACAAGAAAAACCGTTCATAATGTTCCCTTAATAAATTTAAGCTCTATGGACTTCACATTATGCGACTAGAGAATGAAATTAATGTTGACTTGTTTCCATGGTGCAAAGTTTTGTTTGAAGATTTTTTCCCTTTCTGGCACCAGTTAGCTCTAGAAAGTTTTAGAAATTGCAATTGTTTTCCTCACCAAATGAAGGATTTGAGGTGTCACCAAACCCATCTTGTTCACTTTTCTTTTTTCTGATGACAAATGCAAGAAAAAGGTACAGAGCATTAGATTTTGAGGATACTACACAGTGTCAGCTGATTATAGAATCAAAATATTGAGCTTACAGCCTAAAATTCAGTACTGCACCGGCATTAACAAACAGTGTGCTAAATTACAGAGTATTATTAATAATGATTAATTTTATTCCGGTATATAACTACTTACTTAAGATACTTACAATGCAATTATAATTTCAGAAATCATTTTACTATAATTGAACTCGCCATTAAACGCCTTGCCAAGATGACGTTGATCCTGATATATTTCCGTGATGCCAACCTGCACGGTCTAAAAACCGTTGCTATTCTTGCAGATCATTGGACGCTATCATTCGTATGTTAATCAAGGTGAGTTTTAAAAATCAACGCTTTAAATGACATTTAATTACGAGTAAACTTCACAAGATATAGATTTTATATTTGTATTTTAGTTTAATTTTCATATTTGCTTAATTGATGCATTTCCAATGCAACGTACCTAGTTGAGTGGTAGCATTGTCGTGCCGGTTTTCCCGCGCTTTCATTCACAATTGTCTGTTATGCTGCTTCTGATTGGTAAACTAGTTTATTTTTCTGTACGATCGACCAATCATCGTTGCTTTAAGAAAAGTAGGTTAGGGTAAAGGGGTGTGGTTAAGAGTTGAAGGCCGGATCTTCCATTCGGTACACGTTGAAAATTGTTACGTTGGAACAATATTTAAGAAAGTGCCGTTTTTCCAAATGTTTTCTGACGTTTTTAATTAAACGCAGCTTTCAATGAGTTTATAGACGTCGAAGAGTTTCGGTATTTGCTTGTACAAACGGAAATATGATAGCCGAACAGGCAGTGTTTTCCATGAGGTAAATAACCCATTGTCCAAAAAACGTTTCGTTCTTCTATGGCACAAACAAACTTAGGCCTATGGTTCCTGAAATAAGAGCAATGTTCGAATTTAGGACTCGTTGCGATGGGATTGTAGTTAAAAATGATGTTAACAATCACTTATTTCTATGCTTGAGTCTAAAATGTGCTAACTTGGTTGAAGCAGGCGTTGGCTTTTTGTATAGTCTGTTGATTCAAGACGAAACCGTCTCAATATGGTGCCGATTGTACGTGGCTTCCTTAATTTCTATTGTAATTTTGCATTTGCCGGTCTCGTTTTCAATTACTCGGATGTATTCTATATGATAAACTTAGATAATACTTATCTAGTTGTAAATGAATGTGTTCAGTAATTCCTTGGTGAATATTAATAGTCGAATTAAAAAATCTTTTTATTTTATCTTATATTTATCTTATTAGAGAGTTTGAGCCATCTAACGTTAACGAAACGGTAACGATAACGAGAAACAGCGCTGGCGGCCCGGAATGTCAAGGACTACCCTATGCATAGCATGGCATTATAATGCCATTCCTGGCTGTTAACTCTGTTTCTCGCTATTGTTTCGTTAACGTTGGCTGGCTCAAACTCTATTTATTTAGTTTTGCGTATTGTATTTTGTGTGGTTAGCTATAGTTGTATCGTTTTTGTTAAGTTACTGAATATAGCTAGTGTTGCCAACGTGTATGTATTAATCGCAGTTTCATTTCTGAAAGTTTGCCTTTTATTTTGATACTAATAGCAATAGGACAATGTGACGGGTTATTTGTCATTGTTAACTGGGGTGTAGGGTAAATTGAAATAAAGTTGGTCAAGTTAAATCATGCTATTTCAATTCCTTCCAGTTACTTTTTTGGAGTCATAAGTAGGCAGAAGTATTTGGTGTCATCTGAAATCCTTGTTGTTACAAATTGTTCTTCCTGTAAGTTTGTACTAGCATAGTGGACACTACAACTAAGCTGAGAAATGTTAATATTAATCTTAATTAAGAAAATTAACTTCACGAGCTGGATGGTGGGGCCATTCCAATGGTACCTGTGAGAGCACTGTTTGAAAAGTTTATTAAAATTGATAATCGCAAAACATGTTGACTATGTGGAGAAACTATTGATGGCATGCCAGAAGTGATAGTCATCTACGAAAGCTATAAACTGAGTGCAAACTATCTAGGATGCCATTTCATACTCATGGGCTACGTTAAGAAATTATTATAGTTTAGATTTTCTAGGGCACTGTGTGATATCTTCGTGTTATCATTCTCAAAAGGTGTCCTGATGCTCCCGTGTTTAGCGTCACACTTATTGTTTCATGTTTTTAATAACTGATTCTTTCAATTTTATAGTTCGTGGTACAACGACTTTAATTTCAACGAGCTTGATTTTCCAGCTACTGAAAACGAGTCACGGAGCATCCGTGGGGATGTAACGCCAGATCTTAGTTCATCTTGCAGTCCGAGCTCTAATAGTTCAGAATGTAGTGATGAACATTCTCTCAACGTTATATTCCAAAATTTTCTTGATGCCGATTGTATGGCAGGTACGGTTCACCACTCACTCTTCCATGCTTAGAAATTAATTGCTCTTTTTTAACGCTTGTTCAGTTTTGAATAATACATTACTTTTCAGTAGGTTCGTTTGGCTTAGACTGGCCAGATATGATTTTACCAGAACTATTTTTAAGCGGCGAGCCTGAGATTGATAGAAGGGAAAGCGATCCCTGGTTATCGCCCACTAAGCCGAGAACTATTGATCCACTAATGGATAATATTTCATGGTAACGTTATGATCCTGTCACTTAAATTCTATATGGTGGATTATTAATGAAGTATTACTAAAAATTGACTGATGCTATTTATTCTAGGTCCAGTATGGAACTAAATGAACAATTGGTAGCAGTGGAAAAGCTCACAAAAATAATTAGCGATAAGATGGGTCTTAGAGAGCAACTCGACATTATACGAATTATTGAACCTAAAGCGGTTATTTCGCCAACAGATACGGAATTTGTCATCGGTCAGCATTACTTTTTTTTCTCTACAAAATCGATTTACAATTAGTCAAACATTTGCAGTCTGTTGTAACCTTGTGTTTCTTTGTTTCAACCGATGGCTTACAACATAATTTACACTTTAGACTGAACACACGATCCTTCAAATATATCGCAGTTATATGAAAATTCCAATAATTTAAAAATTAGTGAAGACAGTCACAGCTTAGTTTAAGCTTTTCATTACTTTTAACTCCAGAAACTGTCCCTCCAGCTTACCTTATACTGGATATACATCTTTTTTGTGATATATTTAGCTTTAGCGTGACATTAGGGATAAGGACTGGGCTAGGTGGAGTAATTTTCACAAGAACACTGCTATAAAAAAACCAAAAAACGTTGTGGCAGTTCCCAAAAGTAAGGGATCTTAGTTTGGTAAATAAATGATGTTTATTACGTGAAGGTTTTTACATTATGGAAAAGATAATTTTTTACCTGATCTTGGATTCATGTCATTTAAAACTGGGCCTGAACTTCCGTGCAATCTTACGGAAGATTGTTGGTAAATGCAATAGTAAACTTGACACCCGATAAAAACGGTTTGTTTCATCGAGAAAGTGAGACTTCTCAGCTGTTTCTATGTATTGCCATTGTCAACGAATAATTTTGTAATAACGTGTTTTTTTTTGTGTTTTGTTTTCCTTCTCCCTTAGATTTAAGGGCTTTGAATGATGTGAAATTAACTGGAGTTAGAGAATATGTAAAAAAAGCACTAGCTAGCCAAGAAGAAAGCCATCACATAGAAAGTCCAGAAAAATCTGGTTCAAGTTCTGCAACTTCTAAATGCAATAGTTCAACATCTACTTCAGGAAAAAGTACTACTGTAACATCTACTGCAAAAAGCAAAACTGTAAAAGTAAGTTTGATTTGTGTTACTTTCTAATTATCTGGAAATTTGAAGGAAATTTTATTCGAAATTTTCAAAAAAAAATTATTAATTGGTGTGTGAAATTACCAGAATTAGATGCTTTGAGTTTGTTGTCTTAATGTTGGCTTTGAATTAACAAAATCTAGTTTATTGGGACATCCTGTTTTGAGTGGTGATTTTTGTTTATAATTGCAGAAGAAAGTATTAAAAGAAAAACGAGCCACTCACAAGGTATCTCGGCAACAGCAGAAAAAAGAACGGCAACGTGCGAAAGAAAATCGCAGCGGCTTGTTTGCAAAGGAAGAAGTACTCGCATTAAGTACGTACCCTGTTGTGGAAGACGACACAGATATAGATATACTTGGGTGACACTTTGCTGAAAACGATTTAAGGATTTATTCATTTAAAGTTTGTATTTCAATGATGTGGAAAAAATAATTTGAAGGAATGCATTCGTGATGCTTTTTAATTTTTCAGAAAGAAAAAAAAAATTATTTCTCATTTATTTTGCTACTTAAGAAGAATATTTTAATATATTAATCATTTTGATATTAAAGCCCAGAAACGAAATCTTGAATGATCTGAGATTTGTTAACCCCGGCATTTAATGAATTAATAAATATGGGTTAGAATGGCTTTTACTGGTGGTTGCCAATGAATATCTTTTCCTAGTAGCAATTTGAATGATAAATATTGAATTAAAAACAAAGTTTTGCTACCATGAACAAATATGGGTGATTTTTCTACGTTTCATTTTGCTGTTTTTCAGAAAGATGGAATAAAATTAATGAATTTTATGTCTCGAAAAGTTTTGTTTTAGTTTATGTGCAGAGCTGGCAATGTGACCAACAATAAATGGACCTGAGGAATTCAAAATATTTCAATGAGAAAGTAAGGAAAATGTCTTCTCTCTAGGGATTTTGACAGTTAATGAAAACTATGTTTAGTACATATAATTTATAAAGTGGATTTCTATAGAACAGTTAGTTAGTTGCTTCTAAACTAATTAATTTTAAGTAAGCTTATATATTTTTTTAGAAAAACTGGTCTAATCAAACTGATTTATCCAGCCTTTCTAAAAAAAAGTAAGCATTAAGAGTATTTATACAGTTTCTACAGACCAGGTAAAGCTGGAAAATTCCAATGTATTAATGTTATATTTGCTTTCACATAGCTAGTTAATTAACACAAAAGTTAAGATACTGGTTATTCATTCAGCTCTGCAGCCAAGTAAACGGGAATAAGCACTAACTCATTTTTGAAATTCTTGAAAACTCCAAATTTTCTGTTTAATTATAAAAATGTTTCTTTTATCTGCAATTCATATTAAGTAGCCTAAATAATAAGCGAAAACAATATTATTCCTAGCAGAAGCGTGTTATATTTTTGAATTTTCAATGGTTAGTGAAAATTGTTTTAGAAACTTGAAAAGATGGATAAGTTTGTTAAAAATTCTGGGGAAAATTTGTACCACTTGTACAGCGTGTAGGGTGTGCACACCCTGTACAAACAAAGGAATTGTTTCGATTTTAGAGAGCTCTGATTTAGTTAAAGATAAATTCATATTGAAAAGCAGAACGTACTGAACAATTGAAAATTTAATTTTTTGTAAATTACGGGCAGTAATAAAATTGATTTTTAATTTTTATTTATGGCCATTGCAATTTTCGTAGCACCCTTCACAGTTTTCATATTACTTCGATAGATGGCGCAACCAACCTATCACGTGAACGTATGACGTATGTATATACGTATTTCCAAGAAGAGGCAGGCTAGGCTAGTGTAGTGGCCACACTTCGCAAGCTGTGTGAACTTGTTTTATCCAGTTTTTCGTTTCTTGTAATTAGTGAATGTGTGTGTTGGACATTAGGATCATCTTCGTATCCTCCGAACGTAATACTAGTAAGTTTTTCTTATTTCAATTTGCTAAGGCATGAAATAGTTACGAAAACGTAGAACATAGTTCGTCTTGTTGCCATTTTTAGTCAAATTCCATTCGTGAATACCGTGGCGCGCAGTCGCGGCAGACCTAGGTACCGTAGCTTTCACCGCAATGGCCGTGTTTGATAGCCGAAATTGTAAAAAATGCTTGTGAAATTGAACGTGAAGTTCACAGATTGTTTTCTTGTGATGCTCTGCGCGTAATTCGTCTTTATTCGAACAATTACAGCGTAGAACGAGGTTTATAGCGTCAGGTCCAGGTTCACAACCGAGCATGTGTTTGTTCACGGTTGAAGCAATTAAGATTGGAAATAGGATTGCCGTATTTTTGAGAAGCGGATTTGTAATTAAATAGAAGCTTTTTTTATCTTATATAATTCTGTAAATATCTAGTATATATTACACTTGAACGTTTGTACGGTGTCCTTTTTTTGTAAACGTGTCTGCCAAAGTGATGCGTTTATCTGTCCAATTATAAAGGTCAGTCTCTGATAAAACGCAGCAGATCTGTTGTGTTCCTGTTCATGAACACTGACTGCCCTGTCTGTATAGGTTCCTTAATTCTATACCCTTAAATATAGTCACATGTGCCATTTTTAATTCTCAGCACACTGATCAAGTCGGTAAAGTACAACCAGTTTTTTAAGGAGAGACTATCTCAAGGAAAATGGAGAATTATCACAGAATATTGTTTTTGACCCTCTTCAAACTTCCGCGGCCCACCTGCAAGACCCTTTGCAACTCACAAGATGAAAAATATTGGTTTAGAACTTTAGATATTTGGTCCAGGACTCTTATCTCTGTATACAATCACCCTGAATCATTTCTATTTGAGTTTCTAGAAGTGTGATATATTTGAATGTTCCAAGACATACTTGTGATTTTTGTTTGGTGCAAGAGAACGCCTCTTCACGTATATGTGAAGGTTCAAAATGCACTGACCGCGCCAAATCATCCTTCAGATTTTTATTTTGCAGTCCAGTCACAATATCCCCTTTCGTTTTCCAAAGACAAGGTCCAAGCAAAGCCATGTTATCATCTCTGTGTAGCTTGTAAAACTATTAGTCATTAAACGTTAAAATCGATTTAAACTGAGTTGAATAAAGAAGTTTCAATCACACTGTTATCATGTAGTTTAAAATAAAATTGACGTCAATTGAATAATTTTCTATCAACTCAACGGTATTTGATTGGCAAGAGTAAATTAGTAATTATAAAAAACTGGTATGCCAAGATACTGTAGTTGAAACAAAACAAAAAATATCTTTGTTTTATATCAACTGCTAACTAAACATTACTTAGTTTACTACTGTAGTAAATAATATGTATATCGTCATGAAATGATGTGATTTTTTTAAAGTTTTAAAATCTATTAAACGTCAACAAGGACGAGCTCTGGGCTTTGAATTTTTATAACTTAGGCTTGGTCGTGTTTTCTTAAATACTGTTTTGGACGACGACACGCAAATATAAAGATTGCACCTTTTAAAAATCTGCCTTGATTATCACCTATCTTGTATCATAAAATGTTTTAACCTCGGGGCCTTCTAATCGCTCTCACGTTTGTTGTTGCGTTACGTAAATACACGTTCCATTATTTATATCGTAGTTTGGAATATATATCAGTACGCCGTCATTAAGCGGGAATAATTAACCAACCCACCTATATCGAATCTAAATAGTTTCACGCTAATAACTCGTTAAGTGTTCCTATTATCTATTAATGTCCAGAATGCAAAATTATTCACGTTATAAACGTTCGAAAAGTGTTAGAACAGGTGGATGCATTAAATGTCGTTTCGTACATAACTGGTGTAGTTAAGTTACTTAACCCTGCGAGCGTAAATTACTTTGGGAATCTGGCCAGTAAAATTAAAACCAGTTCATTAAAAGACGTGCAGTGAAGTTGTATCATCTTCTAATGAGCTGGTTGGTATAAAGGAAAAAAAATTGCTGAATTTTCTTTTATGATAGCTAGCGGTTATGATACACCCTCCACGCATACTTCATTCTGAAGAAAATCATTTAGCAGAATTGCAAGATTCATCCAAGAATCTTAAGATGTTGTTTTGCACCAACCCAATTTATTTGATAGTTGATTGTGTGAGAGGGTCCTCGAAAGGAGTTATAAGTTGGCTCGGTTTCGAGCCTCAAGATAGTGGAGGGAACTTTGGATTCTCAAATGAAACCGTAATCTACATACATTATCTGGATAATATAAATTTTGTTATCACGTACTTTCCGCCCCATGGTCTCTCTCCAAACGCGTTTTTAGTTGATGTATTTTTGACGGCGTTATCACTATGCGCAAACTGGTTGATACCGCTTGTATATTGTGATGATTCTACGTGGAAATTAAATGTATACACACAAAAAAACTGCTAAAAAATCGTTCTTCTTTGAGCGGACCTTTGATTGAAAAAAAAAAGTAAAAGTTGATAAGACTTCATAGGCTATTTTAATGACCCTTATCTCTGTGTCTTGTTTTTACTCGTCCAATTTTTGCTCTGCCAATCGACGCTTTTTTGTCGTTTGTACGTTGGTAATTATTTTTCAATCTTGCTGGATTTTCGTGTCCCCTCTTTTGCCTTAGACGAGATTGGGTTTGCTGCCCTCGTTTTTCCCTGCAACCAGAACAATGGTCCGTTGTCTTGATGTGCTGACATCTTTTTTTGCATCAACTTCAAAACTTGTCTTCGGGATTAGGTCCAAAGATGCCCACCAGATGCATTTAACTATAACTCACTTAAATAAGGCCCATGTAATTCTTTTTCCATGGCAGTGATGCCATAGGCAACCAGGTCCAGATGTTTAGTTGCCACCAAATGCCAGCCTTGTCATAATTTGTGCATGGGAAATAAGGGGTGCACAGCTAAGTGTTCATGGGCCAAATTCTCAACGTTTGAATAGTTTAAAGCTGGATTTTGGTGCTGGACTATACCAGCCTTTTTAGGTTTTTATGAGCTGGGTGGACAGTTTTTTTTTTTACAAATGATGTTTGCCATATTTCTTCGTACTATACATACGTCACGTGGCATTTTATAACATGGAAGTTTTTGTTAATTAATGCTGTTATGCTAGCGTGTCATTTAACAAGATAAGTTAGCTGGGTGGTCAAGAAAACTTAACATCGAACAGTTTATTGGGAAAGCACTTACTACAATTAGTCACATTTGCCAACACAGCTTAATTAATCATTCGTTTATCTCATTTGTGAATCTTAATTGAATCTTGAACTTTTGATTCACACGACTCCCAAGACAGCTTTTCTTAATTATCGGACCATTGCTAGGTGACCCATATTCAGTGGGGCTCAACTTGTAATTTCTATCTGTACAGTTGAAGGAGTGTACTTTCGTTTTGGCACCGATGTGTGAGAAATGGTTTACTGGTCCACTTTTCTAAACTGGCCCCGGGTGAAGGCTAGTTCCTTTGTAACTGAGCTAAACCATCTGTCTTTGTATATTTATCTTTAAAATATTATGCAGCCATTATTTGAATTTAACTGCGGTGCAATGTCGGCTTTGTTTATTTTCATTATATGCTTTGAGACGTGGTATGGATTTTTTCACGCTAGCTACATGTATAGATCTTTTATGCTTTGGCAATACCGGGATATATTTAAAATGTGCATTGTGGAATCTGAACTACATGTATGGTAAAATATCAAAACAAGCACGTGTTCAATGCCCTGAGATGAATGCCCCATTCTGCGTTTTTTTGCCTGAAAAGGAATAGTTAACTAGCAATTTATATGGTTGTCGACGAATTATAGTGAAGTTATGCAGTTTATTACGGTTATGCTTGTTTTATGCAACCTTATACGTGCATATCTCAAAAAATACAATCTACCGAATGTAATTGACCTTGCGCCGTCCATTAAAACGTGTGGAATTGTCCACATAGGTAATAAAAAAAATATTTATTGTAGGCATCGATGCACTCATACTCAGCAAGTGAAACTGTACCGAGAAACTAGTTTCATCGAAATTGGGGGTGAGGCGTTCTCGTAATTACACATACCTGTCAAGGTAGCCTAATCAGATACGATAACATTCAAGCAAACAGTGCATACTCTCCTGTAAAGCACTTATAATAGTAAATAATCTTAAGTGTGCCAAATGAATTTGATGGCAGTGCCTATCCGTCTGCTTTGCTCGAAGTCTCCCCCAAGTGAAAGTCTTGGGGCTAGATACTGAAATGTTCCTATTGGATTCGTGTGAAGGCCCAGGAGGCTATGACAGACGTTGAGTGCAAGAGGCTATAATTTCACACATCACATCCTACTTGAAAATTATTATGCACAGTAGATTATGCCTTCGCGCACCTTAATTTGTGTTCGGTGTTGCGTAATGAAGTTTTTTTTTTGTCTTGTTCATGGTGGACGAAGTCTCAGCCTTATCTTAGTAACCAAAGAGTTTTTTTTGTTAATGGTTGGCAATCTTATAAGCTCAGCCTAGCATATCAACATGAGAACTGTCACCTCTGCAGGGAGGCTTGATATCAGTGTACTGCACCTCTTCAATCAAGGATGGGGGATTTACATGTACATCAGGCATCTGGACAGTTTACGATGTAGGACCTGCGTTGGCATTCAGAGACAAATATGCCTTTTATTATCTTTTTCACATGAATACCAATTAGTAAATCATCATTGGCTACTGCCAAGCTCGCTGGTGGCAGTGAAGACAGGTAATTGCTATTCATGTGAAAGATAACAGGAAAAAACCGCTGGTTTGCATGGCCTCTAGATCCAAAATAGCCCGTGTGTGGAAGAAGAATGGTTTAACAATATTTTAGCCGTTGGCACATCTTCAGTGGAGGTAACCCAGTGTTTGTCCTAGAACCTATATTTATCAGTGTTTCTTGCTGATAAAATGGCTAGTCAGATTCCTTGCCAAACTACATGTATTATAGTTAAAAGACTGACTGTTCGGGGCAAAGATATAATGGCATAACTCGCAATCCTAAAAAATTCTAGCTGTGATTTTTTATAACTGGTAAACTTGGCTGTGGCTGCAAAAATTGTATATGGTAGTTCTGTTTTGAACGATTTGACTGTCAAGTATGTATTTTTGCTAAGTTAATTTCGAATGTACGTGTTTGAAAACTTTAACATTACTATGTTTAGATATGAGACGAATCATTCCATGTGGGGGATAATTAATATTGCTCTTCCAGTTAATCAGTTAAAACCAGATTAAAGTCAATTGGTATATTTATTTTGGCATCGTCTTAAACGTTAACTGGTTTTGTCTTGTTCATAAGCTTCGTATTTCTTCCATTTATGTATACAACTTTGAAATTGATATAAGCAACCTGCAATTCTTGAGCAATCGCTGTTAGGAATTAACATTCCTCTTTGCCTGGCGTGGATGAGCTTTGTTGACAACATACTCAAGACCAAGATGGCGTCTGATGAAAAGTAATTCGTAATAAATATACAGTTTCTATTTACCAACCTCTTTAGAAACCTGAAGAAATCGATTATCTACGCTCGTTCTTTATTGGATAAACCTTTGCTTGATTCCTTACCATCTGTGAGGTTAAGCCAGGGAAATTTCATTTTGATTGACCCAACATTCCTTCCTTGACCTCCTGTGGCGAGTGCAATGCTGTGTTCAGGTGAAACAATGTTTGTACCGAATTGGATGCACGTGTTTGGAGAGGATTGACGTCATGTCTTTGGTTAAACTTTATATTTAGCTTGGACGAGAAAAGTTCACTGCCTCTTTTCTTTCATCTTAAACTCACCCTTAGCTCTTAAATTTATTTTTTTATCAAACTTTTACCCTCTTCCATCCAGTTCTGCCCTCTGAGATTTTCAACGTTGGCTATGCGGATTTAGGCCTACAAGTGGGTGATTTCATTAATTTGGAGCTTGGATGTTCATTGGAGCTGGGCGTTATGTGCTCAGCAGGCTGTCAAAGAATGGCTATTTTTTCAACAAACTCATTTCGAGAATGGATTAACTGTGATCTGGGTAGCTTCGATTTTATATTATGGAAAGTTTAGCGTAAGTAATGGGACTGCGGCATTATGGTGTTACTCAGCGTGACTTTTAACATTTAGATAATGTTTGTTGGTTGTTGGAAACGCGTACGTGACTTTTTGATTTCCGAACTTTGATAGGCCTAAAACAGAGTACGAAAGATTTTTTTCCGTCAGATATGCCAGAAGCAAAACAGTGATCATGCTTGATGACGTAAACGTTCAATTCCATGCAGATGCCTAGTCATAAGATGTTGTTCTGTATTTATACAATTATGCAGCTTGATTCCTTCGTGTGTGTATGACTGGACAGACTGATGATGACCAATGGCGCGGTTTATTTTATTAAATATTTCGAAGTATTTCCGCCGAAATCTCTTGGTAAAACAGCTCGATGTTTTGTGAGTCTATTTATTAGTGTGCTACTTAAGTTGTATGTATGGATATTTGGTTCATTGTTACTTTCCAGAAGTGACGTTCAGGACTTGCATAACCCTGATTCGTTACAACGCGTGTTTTTTAAATTAATGTATTAATTTTTTATTGAAATGATGAACTTTGTGATCGCGTTGTCTAACAAGATCTAAGGATAAAAAACTGATAATCGAGTTAATTGATGACTTGCATTCGTCAGAACAATTTTAATAATCCGAATTTAATATCACAATCCCTGTATATATTTCAGTGAAAATCAAAGCCAATCTTGATTGCGATAATCTCATGAAGAGCAGGTTGTGAAAATGTTGTTTCATCAGTGTTTTTCAGTTGCATGGCAAGCTGAAATATGGCAATACCTTAATGCATAATAAATTGCCGATTTTATCATCTCGTCTCTTTGGATATTGAGTAAAGGGAAAGTTATGGCAGGTTTTGATAGCTATCCAAGCCAATAGGGTAGACGCCCGAAATATGCGTTGCGCACAAATAAATCCAAATGCGGCTAACATCCTGCAAGCAGGCTCTGTGCCAGCAAGAGTTTTGCATAGTTAAACCATGATTTGAAGCTTAAGAGGAGGTTGAGACGCCTCCCATTACGGTATGCGAGCTTATGAAATAATTGGACACTTTTTTTGTCCTTATTATTGTTTAAAAAAGTTTCAGCGATGCGCCATGGCAGTTGTTGTCCATTATATCAAATGGATGTTTGTTTTAACGCCTACACCAACGGAGCATTCTGGCATTTGACCATAATCCGTTTGGAAAGCGCCGTACGGTATATTAGTCAATTCGTGACTCCCACGCGAAGGTAGATGGATTGTGCTTTAAGCTCTTGATTTTCTAATTGAAGTCCTTTTTTTCTCCTGCCAACCTTCCAGCAATGTCCTCCCAACCCTTTGCAATGTAAGCAATATCCAGAAAGCAACAAACGCGTTAGTCGACAGACAACATTCGCCTTTTGTCTTAACTTTTAGCAAATTAAATGGGTCGTGCTTGAGCTGAAAGAAGCCTGTTTGCTAAACAACGGCTGGATACAGCTTAACAAATACAATAGCTCCCAGCCTGCACATTGGCATTGACGTGTGGAGCCTCAATTAGCAATTCCTTGAGGATGGATTTTCCATGAGTTTCAGCGTTGAAAGCCCATTTTGCTGCATCATGCAGACACTCTCGCTCTCTCTTCAAACATTCACTTTGGCATTATCGAAACAAACACGTTTTCACGTGTACGTGTCACTAGGTACTGTTTTGGTATCTTTATGTTAATTTGATCGGCGCTATTAATGAGATTGCCCACGTATGCACTAAGCAATTTGTGAGATGGAACCCTCTGTAATTGGCACTGGTGTCACGTTGTTCATTAACGCGTCGCACGTTTATTAGGTAACGTTTGATTAGTTTGAAGCCGTCCTGCATGTGTGAATGCTGTCGAGCGCGGCGAAATAGAATGGGTATTTTGTTTGCTTTGTTCTGCTGCATGCGCAAATTCCTCGCCATCCAAGTGGGCAATTTTTAGGTGGCTTTGATATTAATTGTCGCTTGCGGCACTTTTTTTAATGGTCATTTTTTTAAGCGTGTAGCGCTAGGGGAGAATGATTCTTGAAATAGGTATAGTTGTGAATAAAATGGCGTTGTATAGATCACTAAACTGGCGAACTCTGCATATGTATACTGTCGTACTCTGCATTTGGTAAATTCCAGTGTTTTTCAACCGGTGTGCTTACTTAACCTTATTTATACTTTCGTAAACTTTAGAAAAATTCATCATAAAGCAAGTTATTTCATTGAAAACGTGATTTTTCTTAGTAAATGAAATAAAACCTTGTCTTGAAAATGTATGGTGCGCCGTGACCATTACTGATCCCTATTCAATGCGCGGTGAGTTGAAAAAGGTTGACATGCACTGCTGTATTCTGTTGGCATTTGAGCGAGGTTCTATTCATTAATGCATTCCATCTCAAGTAGTTTGTTTTGAAGGCATATTAAGAGTATAAAACAATTAAACAAAGTGTTGTGGTTTTCACACGTGCATTGCGATGTAATGGAAAAAAGCATATATCTGGTCTGTACATTCCACGGAGTCTTCATAGTGTTTTTGATTCTCTGCTTTTATATATAAAATATATTACGTGATGATTGTGTAAAAGCCAGCCTACAATTTTGGTTTTGATGCCATGGATGTACATTTAGGATTCTTTGGTGTTTATTCATTATTCTGTTTCAGGCATAAAATTATCTTAACGACTGTATTATCAAAAAAACGTTAACACCTTCTGCTGAAACAATATCCACACTCCGGTTTTTCATCTTTATCTAATGTACTGCATTAGCATTTTTCACCCTTCTGTGGAAACTTTAGTTGTAAACTAAACTTAAAAAACAGCAATAACATGCAGGCTGCTTTTGATGACAGATTTGTTTTTGGTTTGTTGGCGTCCCTCGACCCGGAACATGGTGCGCATCATCTTCATCGTTATGCAATGAATTCATTGAATTACCAAATTGCGAGTATTTTTCATTTTGCGGAGTTGTAGATATATATTTAGGGCATTTTCTTGGACAAGTGTTTTGTCAGAACTGCGTACAAGCTTCTGGGTTCTAGTGCCATTTACATCGATTGTGTGGCTTGCATGTCACATTCGTCACTCGTAAAGAAATGGCTGCACTTTTGATTGCGTATATTTATAGTGCCATTTAAGATAAAGAATTTGCGCTATTATTTAAATGTCTGAAGAGTCCATTGATTTTTGAAGCTCGCTGCAACCCTTTACCCGTGTAATTTCTACCCCACCCACTGCCATTTGGACTTGTTTTTTACTTGGGCGCAGGAAAAGCATTTGGCATTCATGCATCAGTCTCCATGCAAGTATCAGATCATTTGCTCTTCTCTCATAATGCCCTTAAACATGCACACAGACAGGCATTAGCGCGAGACAACTTGCCTATAAAAAATAAACTCCATCCGAGTCAATGCATGCATTTTATGGACCGCCCTGCGCCGTAATTTAGGTTAAGTCGCCGAATTCAGTTTAATTGAAAAAGAAAACCGCACGATAATGATCCCATTAAACTATAAGTTGTGTCATATTAAACTGTGGTTTTTCAATGCACGACCCATGTGCAAACATGCATTAAACGGCTGTGTGGCAAGATTTTGTAACCCATTTCATACGAAGCTGGTTTTTTTCAGGGAATCGCTTAATGAAGAGTTTATTGAAATTGCAGCAAACTAACTGGCTGCATATAGGCTTCGCACTTCCTTATTTAGATATAGTTGTAGCCTATAGCTTTTTTTAAAGTGATCGGTATTCGCTTTTCGGCTTCACGGCAGTGCTTTTTAGATTAAATTTTAGTTCCCAATCGGCTCGCATTTTGAACCCCCGTTTTCTTGGAAGAGCGTATATTATAGCGCACGTTTATATATAGAGATGGATGGATTGGCCTGTCGTATTATTATTATGCATTACGCGCCGAACATTTTAGGGTAATGCAACTCTGGAAGGCATTTTGAGGGACTATATTTGCGAGCACTGCTGCCACTCTGTGGAATTATACACGCGTGTGTTGGGAGTAGTTTCAAGGACAACTAGTGTACCTAATTAAAATTCATGAGCACTAATCTCGGTTTCGGCAGAAGCTTTTGATACCAATGGGCAATCTCTGAAGGCTAGCTGCTTTTCTGGACTGTTTTAGACGATATGCCATCCATATATCAATTAAAGTGGCATTAAAAATGATTTCAAATGTATCCGCTGAATTCGTTGCTTGGAAAACCCCCCTCGATGTTCATCGAATGGTGTTGCGCATCAGTTCCGCTGAATTTGCGGGCGGGCGATTTTTGCTTAATTTTCAATTTTGCAATTGCTCCTCCAATCAGGATGACCATGGTGCATTTCTTCACGGATCACTTACATCTGATTTGATATTTTAGGGGAAGTACAGCTTCATTACTGCGTCAGTTCTGTTGGTGCATGGTTGTTCGGAAATACATAGTTGTGGCGAAATACGTCCTGTGATATATGTATTTAATGAAAATATACATTGGTAATTCCACTTGATTTCCACAGTAAATTGCATAATGTCTTTGCAAGTTCCATATAAAATTCGCCTTTAATGTATGTTATCCTGAACAAATGTGATTGTAATTGGTTTGACATTATAGGTTCAAGATTTTAACTCCGATAATCGAGATTCCAATGTACCAGACATTTCTTTCGAAAGGTCAAAACCATTGTTCACAATTCTGCAAATTGGCTTTGGATTGTTGCATTTGTTTGAGTGGCCTAATATTATTCGAATGGAAGTTCTATAACTTCTAAGTGTGATTTACTGAGTAGTGTCGAATACAACACACAATGTAGGAAGATGACAAATGACAGATGACCTTTTTTCTAGAATTTAAATATTTATATTCAGTTTGTTTTATAATATACTACCAGCCCTCAGGTCCCGACCTCCCTTCGGAGAACTGTATCCATTTGTAATGATAGGCTATTATTGAATGCCAAATTGGCGATAATGTATTAGATCATTCATGCCGCATCAACAACTTAATCAATATTTTTCGTTCCCAAAATAATGTAAAGGCCCCAGGGCGATTGTGAGGTCCTAATCTAAATCACGGCAGATGGCTGCTTTGCGCTTTAGAGGTTTCTTATTGTATTTTTATGTAAATTTGTTCACCTTGAGGCAGATAATTTTGGTAGTATTGGCAGATGCGCCCTCTAGCCGGTTAATCTTGTTTTCTGGGAAATTTAGCCCAAATTTTGTTGATTGATTATTTTTGCTTTCTTAGAAGAGTGCTGCAGTGGGTCCTTACTGACACTTTTATTAGAAGTGTGCAGTGTCGCATTACTATATTGTGGGCATCTGGTTATGGGTCGCCAGTTGCTGGATTTACGCGGAAGAATTGAAAATTAGTTTGAATTTATCGGTTGGTTCCCATATAATCGGAAACGCCAGCCCATGTTGTGAAACTTAATAATTGTCAAGCCATCAAAATATATTTCACACGAAGTGACAGGTTCTCAAATGACAAAATGCAACCATGGGGAAATTCAATCTTCCAAGATCAAGCCAACCAAGTCATATTGAAGTGCTTTTTGCACTTTGGCCTTTATTGGTTAGCACATCATGCTAGCACTACTGATGTGCGGTGTCCCAACTGCTGCTTTTGTATATTTAATAAAGTCTGATGGTGACGTTTATGAAATACGTGGGTTTTGATCCATAGCTTTTCATCTAACACTCGGACGTACGTCCTAAGCTTCTGTCGGCATCTGCATATGACAGCAGATTGCAATATATACTTGATGATGTTAACAGTATGATGCATGGTGTATACGCTTTGATAATGACAAGAATAAGCTACTGCATGCATTGCTGCTTGGCACAAACATTTCCTGAAATTCGTAGTTTTTTTATACTTTGTCTTATGTTTGCCAAATATGGGTGAACTGTTGTTGACAAGCATTCTCGCGTTTTTAGATTAAGGGGAAAAATGTTTAATTCAAAGCGCGAAAACTTTATTACGTGCCAAGGAAAGCACTCAAAATGCACTACAAAATATCTAAACTTTATTGTACACCTGTGCACTGAGTGAAGTTTATTAACACAAATGCTCCGCAGACCTTCAGTCGATATTCATCTGTGCATGGAGATCAATTTTCCGATATATTCTTCTTGCGATAAATTGCCATCTGTGCGATAATTTGTTTAACATATGCTGAGGGAGAATGCCAATCTGGTGAAATCAATTTTGAATATGCAGCAAATGATCCACCGGATTGACTATATATTAATTCTGAACTGTATATAGTAAATATGCAAGAGCTACTTTCACAAAAAAAAATATTGCAGTTTTTATATACGTTCCTGAGTATCGCTGATATGCATTGAGAAATAATTTGCATGTATTAATATAGTACAGCGCAGATTGAATATAAAGTCTATTAGGCTTATTTTGTTCTGCAAACCTCTAGTGACTTGTATGTCTATGCATTATTACTTGAATCGCAGAGGGATGAGTTTAAAAAAAATCAAAAAACTACCTAAGCGTGAAACGAAATATTTCCAATTTATGCCACCGAGTTGGTTATGTCCTTTGATGCCTTTGGACCTTTAATCCAATCAACCAACCCAGGCCAATAACCTATAGTATATTGAAAAAATGACAAACGCACCAAATGGAAAGTTAAGAATGATTTTCATGATTCCGAAAGTTTAAAAAGTTGCATATTCAAACGTTGATAACTATACTATGCACTAAATGACTAAACTAATACAGCGCCTTGCAAAATATAATGTTTGGACTTTACAAACATATATATTGATGCAAAAATGATAATATTGATAAGATTAACTTTAAAATGGTATTTCCAATGATAATTTGAATTAAAGGACCAAAATGATGACGTAACCTAACTTCATTCAACCGACATCAACAGAAAATTTTCATTGTTTTATAAAACACATTCCGGAATATCAGATAGTAATGATATTTTGAGAGGACTCAACATTTAAAGAATAGGGGAAATGTCATGATGGGTAGGAGTTTCTCAGTTTCGAAATGCTTTTTTATGTGGACAGATACATTTGGACAAACATCAATACCGAAATATGTTAATGAAACAACGTTTCAACAACTTAGTTTACAGAAACTTTATTTCAGTTTCATGCAACATCCCGGTGTGTACTAAGCATATGAAGTAGTTAAGAGTATTATTATTTTTTTTAGAATGGTTTAACTTAGGTGAAACATTCTTGTGCAATACTCTGTATATTGTTTTCACAAGCACGAAGAATAGTCCACTGTAATTAGTACTTGATACAGCCACTTTAGCAATATGGCATAGAATACTGGCATGCAATCTCTCGAATGTTTTCGGATCTGATGTCATCGCAGATCAGATCTGACAAATACCGAGGCTGCCAACTGAACACGCTGGCACAGTTGCACAAGGGACCTGTGGTTGAAATGCGGTAGCTGTCCATTCATCATACCTGGGATGGTGTAAATCGATAAGTATACTGATCCTCATACTCGATTCTATTGTTATCGGCCCACGGAAGCAGATTACTTCGAAATCAATATGTGGTCGCATCTAATTGCCGGAATCTTGCTATTCCCGCGATGCATTTTGAAAGTGGAAAGAATCTTTTTTTTTCAGTATTTAATCATAGCCCTGGTGGGTTTAATGTGGCATAAATCGACTATGCTTTGGGATTATCGACGATGGCTCGATTCCAACGTGATTCGACTGCGTTATATTGCATCCATCTATAAGGCTCTTGCATGGCAGGTCAGGGAAAGGTGAACTTTAGCGGTTATGGCTGGGTTTTGTCAGTAAATCACAGCCGGGCTCAAGTGGATGCCACCATAGAAGTTATCTGCAAGTAAATGAATTATGACCCTGGAGTGAACACTCAAGCTTCTGATTTCCGAGTATTGAAGCTCTTCATGAGAGCAATTAGATCAACCAAAAGCGTCTTTTTTCCAGATAATGCTTTTTTTATTTATATCCTTTATAGTCTTCGGAAGCTTGGTTCACACAAGTTCTGGTTCCTTCTGGCAGTTTGTATAATCATTACAAGAAACACCTTTCCGAGTTTTCATAGAAAATTAAGGATTATAATGTTTCTCACCAGAAGTTTTGACCAGTCCTTGGCTCTGTGTTTCCAAAGTTTAAATTTATGATGCGCTTGTTTAGATTATGTTGACCAGCATTTTCTGCGAATTTGAAAACAAACAAGATCTCTTCTCATAAAAAAACAAAACGAGTGTCATTCTTAGTATGTAAACTAAGGGGCTTAGCATTCTTCATTTCTAGAAACATAATCTCTCGAGCTTCATTGGATGGACATTGAATTTTGAAGAATGTATCACGTGTATATATATATCAGGGCACACGATACAATATGCATTACATGTGCGCGAACTCTGGAGTATGTGATTAATTAATCTTTGTCATATATGTTCTTCAGCAGTGCCATCCCTGTTACTATATATACTATCGCTTAAAACTTACCAGTTTGTAAGTATTACAAGTTGTATATATGCATTATGCACTTTGCGTTCAGGCTTTTAATCTTGAATTATTTTCAAAGTTTGATGCAGCTTTCGGTGGGATTTTCTTAATTGCTTTTCTGGAATAAGATGTCAGTCACCATTTGCGTTTTTTTGATAAATTTCTAGTTAAGTGCAGATTTCAGCTATTATTCTTATCTGCTTGCATGCACACGGTACTGTATGCAAGTTTTAGCGGAGGAAAATAAATCATAGTCGTTAATACGAGTGGGCAAATGCGATGATTTGGACACTAGAGACAGATTATATCTCGTCTTTGTGAAGTGCTTGATCACTCGTTGGTGAAGCCTATATATGCACAGAAAAGCACTCGGGTTATGTTGCTTATTGCTCTTGAACCTTTGTTGCAGTAATTGCACAAAGATGGTGTGTGCATAAAACGCCAAATATGTTAATCCCCAAGTGATTAATGTCTGGATGAAATGTGCGCTTCGTATTAAATGTTGGTCCGCGCGTTAATTACGTCATACTTAAGCCTCTTTATTTTTTTATTTTATTGGCGCCTGGCTTTGTGCAAGTCACAACGATAATGTATTACACAAGTAGCTGGTTATGTTTCAAAAGCATAAACTGTGAAATGTACAACTTTACCACTTATTGCCCATTCTTGTGTAGCCAACTACAGGTGGCAACAGGCTTTTAAGGATAGCACGATCCATGGTCAATTATGGCGTGATATTTGTACTTGGATATTGGTGATCAAGTGCTGCCATATTTATTTTTAGGATTTCTGTTGACGTTCTGGGGTAGTTGATGGACAAGTTCGAAGTTATCTTTTATGTTTTTTGAGGGGAGAGTATTGATATTAATAGTTTAGTCAACTTCTTGAAGTTTTGTACAAGGTTAACTAGGGCAATGTAGTGATATCACACTGGTCAGCTCTGCATACATTGAACATTGTAATTTTGATAGTGTTCGTGTCGATTGCTTTATCCATATCTTAAAATAGTTTCTGACTTGTATGGAGTGTCATCTTGCAGAGATAACTTGTCACCCCCTGAAAATTAGAAACCATTTTGCTTGCAAAAAAATGTCTTTAGTGTTGGGAATCCGTCTGCATTGCAAACATGCAATTCAGGATTCTGGATGGATTCCAGAAAATCGGTAGACTGTGGTCAAAAGACATCGTTAAGCGCATTATATCATGTCTTATACATCCGATTGTTTAAATTTCAAACATTGACTACAATGCCTGGTAGTTTGGCATTGTTACTGTGCTTTCAAAGTATCAGTTTACATGTCGAAGTTGTTGATGGCCATTGTTTCAGATCGATGCCAAAAGCGACGCTTGATGCAGTTGTGCAACCCGTTATTTTGGTTGCAGTAAAACCTGGCTTAATTAAAATCCCTATCGCGTTAATTCCATATGGTTTTGCGGTGCGATGCGCTGCCATTTTGAGGACTGCACGCGATGGTGAAACGCGTGGGTGCTTGCCAAAGAACCTTTATAAAAGCATACCCTTGTCGTTAACATAGAACTTTCCATCGGATTTTTGCTTACAGCAGAGATGCCTTTAGAGTCACCTTTATCATCAAGCGTTCGGCCCACGCACGAGCCATTATGGACGTATACACGTATTGCATGGGCTTCACTAGGGCAACCGTATCTCTGTAATGGGTTGCACACCGGCAAATGGTACACAAACCAATATCGAGCTAGTTTGTCTGTGCTTATAGAGCTATACGCAGGGAGAGAATGCCAAGATGGATTTTTGTATGGATTTTTCACACACGCATGTGCCCACTTCTGAGGCAGGTCTTGTATGCTTGCTCTCCATGGTTACCGGTGTTTGAAAGTGCGGACCGACAAAATTCCGCAGTGCGCACCATGATCGTAACGTGAAAAAATCGTTGGATGCCAATGTCGAGATGACAGGGGCATTAGACATCACTGTAGACTCCAGGAAAAGGTCAATCACTGGGACTATGGAGACGAGACGTAATATGTACCGAAAGAGAACAAACAACGTCATAATTTTTCTAGAAGACCAAAAGAAAAAAAATAAGAAAAAATTCAGTTTTTTAAACTGCGGGCTCAATAGCGCGCGTAAATTTACGAGTTGTCTTGTTTGCGTCTCCGTACAATCGTCTGAAAGAGTGTTTTATAGCTGCAGCAGTAATAAAAATGAAAGCATTGTTTTTCGGGATAAAATAAAGGAATATATATATATTCACATTGGCGAAAATGGCTGCATTGCACGTTATGGCAATAGAAAAGTAAAATGATGACAAATTTCTAGGTTCGGGAATGCATGCAGACTTGTGCTCGCCATGAATCTAACATCCACGCTATATATGGGGTCCTTTAACCCAATTCTTTGTCAGCTTTTTGGCTTTGAGTTTTTAGAATGGCTCGGCGATGTTTTATGAAGATTGCTGGAAAGCTCTTGAATGGCTGCCAACATTCCCCCTCGTATTGCTTTGCTTTGCTTGGTGATCACTGACTGAGCAATGTTTTACTTCGGCGGTACTCGAGTACCCAAGCCTAATTACCAAATGTTCCTCCTATTGTGCAACCCGTTTGGAGAGCCAAGATAACCGCATAACGAAAAGGAATGATGGCTGTATGATCGTGACAAACTATGATTTATACCATTGATCGAATATTAGTTTCTGGGTCCATTCGATTAGTTTTTTTCATCGCCACCTATGGTCGCGTGTGCCACCAAATAAATCCTGTCCTTGTATTTGTTCTCGATTCCCAGAATACACAGAATAGCTTCTTGGATTTTTTGTGTGTGGACGGCCTCTTTGTGCTAACAACGTAGTTTTTTGAATCGTTGAATTTCTGAAATTGTTTGAAAGGAAACAGCGTATGTGTTGCTCGCTATGGTTACTTACTTTCATCGTTTAGCATCTAAACGAGTTCAATCGAACTACAGTAAGTACACTCTATGTGCATTACCATAACTCGAAATAGCATTCAAGAAAATAATGTGACGTGCGTGCAACATAACAGCTGTAGAATGACGTTATTATATGTAGATTTCCAAGCAGGTTTCGACCCAAATTGAAATCATTAAACAATATTGAACAGGGAAAAAAAAGTAAACAATATCTGTAACAGGATCTGGTTAGGTGTGATCGAAATAATAGTTATCACCGCGCCATCTAGTAAAGAGTATTTGAACTGTTTATGGAGCTGCGTGTATTTATATGGATATGGATACCAACTATTTCTCCTTGGGTGGTTGTCTGGTTAGTTATATCTTGCTTGAAGATAACTTAACCAGACAACCACCTAAGGAGAAATAGTTGGTATTCCAAGAAGAGTACGCTGCTACACGCAGAACGGCACAATTGCGCGCATTGGCCCATTACGATGATCTCTGTTAGAAAGGAGTAAAAGCATCTCATTAACTGATGCATTATTTTATAGGTGAGCAGTTCTGTCATTTGTAGCCAGATTTTTGAACAAAACTGCTGCAAATTACGAGTAGGTGAACGTTGTTTACTCTAGGCTCTTTTTCCCGGAACGTAATGCTTACAAAGAGGTTGCTAATAGTTTTGGGCGAAAACGTTGTCGATTTATTTGTAAGGGAAGGATAGTGTGTTTAAGCCTTGGCAGAAGATGCATTTACGTGAGGCAAGTTGTTAACTATAAAGATAATTATAATAAATTAGTTTGTTTTCACAGACAATGGTTTGTCCGCGGTAAAAGAGTTTCGTTGTTGTCGTTGCATCCATGCATTACAAAGTGGGGAAAAAATATAGTCTAAAATAAGACTCGATTGTTTCATCTGGTGTATTGATCTGCGTAAACATACAAGGGTTCTTGCGCCTCGTTAGCTTTTGGTATAGTTGGCATAGGCCATTTAATTTGCTTGACGACCATTTTGTAATTTTCTATCTCCCCTTAGGCCGTTTTTTTGATATGCGGTTCGTTTTTTTAATTTTTTTTTTTTTTTTTGCGTGGGGGAAAAAATAGAAAATAGTGTGGAGAAAATTCTTTTCAGTTTTTGGCGCCATTCCAGCAAAACGTGACCCTTTGGTGAGCACCCCGCCTTTTTCTCTGTAATAAGTCTATGACTTTCTATCCTATGCACATTTATTATAGTTTTTGGAGGGAAAAATAAAACCCTAAGGGCTTAGGTGGTAAAAAAAGAGGTACGTTTTGGGAACACTTAAATAACGAGTTATTACAAACTTTGCGCCTCTGCAAAATGTAAAAGTAGGTCTACTTCGTTGGAATGGAGAGTTTGCAGTTTGGCAGCAAGGGGAGAAAAATAAAATGCTCGCAGGGATTGTCGGTGAAAGATTAAAAATTGATGTAAGAAAAAGTGTATGCTGAGATTTCCTCGTTTTATGGTCACCCCTAAGTTGTATTATCAAGTGTTGCCAACCCATTTCGAGAAAATTGGGGTGACCCGAGGGAGCCGTGCACAAACTTTTTTTTTTTAATGTTGTGAAAACAATGTTGGATCTAACTTTTATTTATTATTCCCAATTAAAATAAACAGAACTAAAAAAATAAAATCCTCATGTTTGTTTTCTCTGTCGAATAGTGCCGTAGGCTGTGTATAGAACAAGTGAAACGAAATGGAAACACAATTGTCGTGATGATTTTCATTTAATGTAAATTTTGTTTTCTCCTTGTTGTTGGTAATCCGAGACCTATTTTGTTTTACATAAATACGCAGTTGCACCCCCTTATTTCCCTATGTAATTGCTGCTTCCCTGCTGACCTCCTTTCCATTCTTTTCAAGCTATACATTGTATAGAACGCTGTGTGACAGTGTTTTTACGATAAGGTGATTTGATAACTTTTATGGATTATTCCTAATCTGCACGTGTACGATTGCAAGTGAGTGACTGATACGTAAGGCAATTTCGATGGTATCTACTCTAGGATTCAAGCTGGTAGTTTAAAATTTGAATTAATTTTTGTATGCACAAATCATCGAAAAGCGATTTGGATTGAATTGATGGTAGGATGAAATCCATTTCGTAACCTCGTCTATTAAATTGTATGGTTTAATCTATGTAGTTTGGTAGTTTGTATAATTCCAAACAATTTAGACCTGTGTACTGTTGAAAAAAAACCTGTTGGACAATATAAGAAATTAACATTTACAGCAACTTTTGTTATTGTTTGACAGCTGCGCAGAATTGTTTGGTTGATTTTGACATTTATTTTCGGTAAAAATAAACGCACAAATGGCTTTTATGTGCAATAAATCAAACCCCATGCAGGTCGTCGTTCATTAAATTGCTTTCTGAGGCTTTCTGGGGGTGAATTAAAGCTAAGATGGCCTCATTTATGTGAATCCAGGTGAACGTCTTAATGGCTCCCTGGCGACTTGCTATATTAAGATATAGAGACCATCTTGTTAGGTCTAGAACATATCTCTATCAGGAAAGTTATATGTTGTCTTTGCTACTGTGTTTCGAGCATTTTACGAATCCATTTAATGTTGGCTAACGGCTTTCTTAAGTTTCTTAAAATTGACTTTGCTTTAATTAATTCTCCTTAGCGCTTGCTATATCAACACAAAATTGCTGTTACGTCAAATTTGTTTACTCTACTAAAGATTCTTAGACGCGTACGTTGGCAAGTTTATTGAACTGTTTAGCCAAGTCCACTTTGCTAATAAAACTTGTTCTTTAAAACTACTTTCATTAATACGACCAACCAAATTCAAACTAAGAATGTTCTGTTTCTCCAAATTGAGATTGGCGGGAATCTTGATTTACCTTTAAAAATCCACAAGGGCCGTCAGATGTGGTGTAATATCCACTCGGATTTCTGCGGTAATCCATTATCGGAGAAGACAAACTGGGGTCAGCTTGACTCTCCATAGAGATATGTACAGGTGTATATGTAGAGGTCCTTGAATTTGGCTACAGGGGGCGGGCCCTACATACAAAATTAGCATCTAGGGGGATAATTAGGGTAAAGTTCCCATGACTGACCACTATTTTTAGCACAAAGAAGTCTCAGGACAGATCAGTTTAGACCAGCACATCCAGGAGAACAGTCTCACATAATAAGGTAAAGTCCTATTCACCGACTTTAACTTTCCTTTATGACAGGACACTGTCCAGTGAGTAGGATTTAAGTCAAACCTGGTGCATCAGCCAGTCATGGCAGGGTTTAGGGGTCCCAATTTTGGGATCTATTTGGGGCTGCCAAATTAGCATGTAGCTAGATATTAGTTGCACAAGTTTAGAGCCCCCAATTCTAAGGCAGGGTTCATTTAGGGTTGCCTGCCAGTGGTTTCTATCTTTTGTTTGTAAGTTGGAATAAAGAATATTCCCATTAATCTGTATTGGAGTCTTGTGTACGTTACTGCGGAAAAAGATGCCCGAGAAAAGAGGTCCACTGAGGTAGTACCTAGCTGGACATTACAGTGGAAAAAACGATTTATTTCAACGTTCCCTCAGATCTGGAAAACCTATATTGCAGGGAAATTTATGATACAAATATTACATTTGATTTTGCATAAATGGCCAGTCTAATTCGTCTGCCCTGCACATACAGAAATGGACAACTTTTTAAAACTCATTCTGTTATTTTCACTTTTATCCGTGTTGCACTAGGATGCAAATCTAAAAATTGGATTCTAAATTTTAAAAAAGCCTAATCTACATTTGTTGTTTCTTTATGAAACTTGTGTTCTCTCTCCTGTTATGAATATAATGTAGCATTCCTTACAGTAGCATATGCCATATTTGACGTATTCAACGGTCAGAGGTGTCAAGGAGGTGGAAATTTCATTTCTGGGTTAACCCTGTATTGCAATTTAAACCTATACATGTACGAGAATGCTGAGTTAGATGAAGTGATGTACAACACGAATTCTATTTTTGAATATCATGATCGATAACTATGTATTTTGACCATGGTTTGGCAACAAACTTGCGTGACATGCGCTGAACACGCCTTTTAAGTTTCTAAAATATTATCTCTTCTTAGGTACATGTATGTTGTTTTTTTCATGTTTTTTTTTTCGAAATCCGTTTTTAGGTATAAAATTTATAGCTACAGATAACCTCGAAAAAAGCTGGAACCGCCCAGGGTTACTTTCATAAAGTATGTTCCAAGTTTTTTCGCCACGGTGAACCGAGCAGCAGGGCAGTCTTTTTGAAGGCTGTAAGTCAGACTCAGGGTGAAATTTATCTCGTTTAGCATTATTCATAACCATGGTGTAACCAGCCTTAAGGATCCCCTGCCGTTGCAGTGACTATTTTAAAAGCTTCACCTACGCCCTTGAATTTCTGATGCGAATGGGATATTTGCTTTTTATGATAAACTTTTGTGTTGCTTTGCCGCCGCTCGGTGGGGGTAGTCCAACTGCCGTTGGCCCATGCTTCCTCCCCCGTCGCTGACTGACCCCCTCGTTCAGGGTATCTCCTTAGTGACATTTGTGTGTGTGTGGTAGTAGTGCTGGTTCGTTGAACTGCCAATGACACTCGCGCTATCTCTCTTCTCTCTCTCTGATGGGCCTCATTAAACAACATTGTGCTAGTCTAATGGAGGGGCAGCAGACGGACGAAAGTTTCTGGAAAATACAGGGTGAACTACACCGTCTAGCAATTCGATTTTCGCCAATGGTTTTATGTCATCCACATCTGGTGTTGGTTTGACAAAAGGGGTTTTTCTCACATAGGTTTAACCCTTTTTTATTGGTGCCTTTGCACAGTATCTTGTCCGTTAGTCTCGATGCTTACACGTTTTTGTACAACTTTGAAGTTTGTCTTTTTGTGGCTTTTTATAATTAATTACCAGTTGGCTTTTTGGTAGTCATTAGCTCTGGGTATGCATTACTCTTATAAGTGTTATCGAAATGCACCTTGCTTTTTATGTTAATGGTGTGCATACAAGGGATACCAAAAGCTTCTATATAACAAGTTTTTATACTAATAAACTATTGCCCACGCAATTTAATGCATACCGGTATAAACCGACATGCTCCTTTATGAAGTTAATTTATATATTGTTTTTTAATTCAGGGTAACAACACTATCGGTAATGTTAGTTTAGTTGATTGCGTGTAGTGTACATTTAGTGTAGCGTCTCCTAATGTTTATATCAAACTTCGATAAGTGTAATCGGCCATTAAGTCTTCTTTTTATGTAACGAAAACAATGGAAACGCGTGTACTATGAGGAAATTTACTCTCATATTCCGCTAGCTGAGTTTGTCAAGGTAAATGCAAAGATTTTGCCCTGGTAATGTGTTCGTCTATAACAATTACCTTCAGAGATAACAATGGGTACAGGTATTTGTTTTTATATTTACAAAATAGCAAGGTTTACTTCCTCTGCTTCTAAAGCGTGCCCAGTAACCTCGAAAAAGTCTGGAATTATGCTTGAAATTCGTGTTAAGTGCCAGCATATACTGGAATTTCCTGTCCTATTTTTTCTAAATATCTAGAAAAATGTCCTTTAAGATGTAATGAATGAGCCTTGGAATCCTAAAATGTTTTAATTTTTCCCAGCAAATTTAATGAACACCATATCCTATAGGACATGCAAAATCTGAATTAGTCAGGAAAATCCTAATGAAAACTAAATTTAATCAGTTATGATTTCTAATTCAGAATGTTTACATGTTTACACGTGGAATTAAGGGTGATTATTTCCTACACTTTGTAAATTATGTTCTAAAGCAATTTCTTAATTTTGTTAGGGTATATATTTTTGAATTTGTAGTAGGAAAGATGTTAAGGGGAAAAGTGCTTGAAGTCAGAGATGTGGAAAATTTCATTTCTGAGGGAACACGGTATCCATGAATGATTAAACAAATCATTACTTATATGCGGTGACGTATAGAAGAATACATGACTAGGATTTGATTCGCATTCTATTCTACCTTGAACTTTGCAGTATAAACGCATGAACTGCAACAAGCACACGCAAATCATATTTAATGCGTTACACTTGCATTTAAGGGATAATAAACCGCAATTAAGTACGTGAATTATTATCATTGAGTGGGAAAATAAAAACAAAAGTGGCTAATCTTCCGTTTTGGCAATAGGCTGACATTT
Source organism: Ophyiulus pilosus (assembly GCA_033995625.1). Classification (NCBI taxonomy): domain Eukaryota; kingdom Metazoa; phylum Arthropoda; class Diplopoda; order Julida; family Julidae; genus Ophyiulus; species Ophyiulus pilosus. The sequence goes on along the minus strand of JAUJYV010000006.1, from coordinate 145,244 downwards.
TGCTGTTGTTCCTCGGGATTACTGTGCAAACTGGAGCAGCTTGTCTCGTATAGGTTGCTATGTCACCATGCACAGCATCCAGGGGTCACCTCAGAAAGGGCTGTTTTATGCAAGAGAAACCCTGCTTACTATGCATCTTGCTAATTTTATATGAAGATAATGGGCTGTGCACCCTCCCCACCGGATGATATATTTCCTATTCATGCTGTCACCTCGAGCCCTTTTCTTGTATAGATTGACAATAAATTAAAACACTTATTTGTCAAGCGCTTTTTGGTCGAGGGAGAAAGAGGAAAACAAGCTCGCAATTTATGATGTAATCTAAACTATATTGTCATGGGGGGAAGCTGGGCATTATGAGCGCGCGTGAGATGATTCAATTCGTTTCATTAGTATGCAAAGCAGCAGCCTTATATTAAAGACTTGGCATTTAAAAGTAGAATGAGGGACGTTCGTAAATAAATGACATTTTGCACACCGAGAGGGTGGTGTGCATTGCTCTGGCTTAAAGTCTGCAGGGTTGCGGTCCAAAGTATGTCTAGTATAAGGGGTTCTTAACCTGGGGTTCCTGAACTTTGATGGGGAAAAAAAGTACTAATCTTTTATTTTCATTAAACTGTTAACTGAAATTTAGCGTTTTATTCAATTAGTAATGTTGGCAATTCAAGCAGTGTCGGCGAGTGTAAGCTCAATAGGCTGGTAACGCCAGCTGAAGACGCTACATGTTAAATGTGAATCTGCGCTCGCGCGCAGACACGTGACCTATATCTGCGCGTGCGCATATTCTCAACAGCGTATCGCGTGAAGGAGAATAATTTAATTAGTACTATCCAATTACGGTTATTATGTTATGCAAATTTAAAACTACAGAAGGGCAAACTATCAAAAGAGGTCCATGGTTAAATGCGATTAAGAAACTCTGGTATACTATTCCTAGAAAATTAGATTTAGTAATAATGCAAGGAACATAATAGAAACGTCTCGATGTTTCCTATACATTGAATCTGCAATTTTTACTCACAAAATAAGTAATATTAGGAAAATTAATATTTAACTATCTTACATCATACATATAAATGTGTAATTATGAGAATTACCAATGGGCTTGCATTCATCATTCATATTACAACTTAATGTTGTTAAACAGCATTTGAGATTATAACCCAATTTTGTTATTAACATGGTTGGACACTTTAACTAGGAATTATATGGTTTAACATAAAGGGGGGTCTTTTATCTTTTTTTTTTTTTTTACCTTGGGCTCTTACATTAAGGATAAACACGCATAGACTGAATTAGTCCTTGTATGAGCATGGTTGTATGGATTAACAGACAGAGCAGGTATAGGCAAATAATGTTTTGTACTCCAACCTGAGTCTGATACTCATTCTGCTGTTTTACTGCACTTACTTATAATAAACGATAGCAAATAAAGTAAGGGAGTTTTTTGAAATACTGCTGTGTGCGTGGTGTAAGTAATTTGCCTGAAAATAATATACTGTAAAAGTATGCTTCATTACATGTTCAGCAGCAGCAGCAGCCATTTGCATGTTGGCTGTAGTGGAGTCGTGGGGATATTAATGAAGCTAGAGAAAATAATGGTGCAAGAAAGGTCTGCAATGCGTAAAAATCTTAGCAATTCCATTTGGTGCTAAAGCGTGGCAGCCAATTTTGGCAAAAACTATGGGTTTTCTACGAGCTGCTTGTACATGGTCTTCTCCTGCTTTTTTTTCTAATTAGAACCAGTGACCCGGAATAATGGAATGTCGAATTGCATGCATCAAGCAACATTAAATCTTCTAATATAAGTGCTGCGGGTAACCACGTCAGATATTGCGCACTAATTCTTCATTTTCATTTCGTAGTTAGCATTTTAATCTCCCCTAATATGAACGTATTTTTTGGCTTCTTATCACGCTGAAATGAATGGGACTAATATAAAATGTATACTGTGCAGTTGACCCTGATGTTTCCGCACATTTACTCCTTCTTCCAAACCCATTACCGGGAAATATATTAAGTAGTTAGAAACGATATCGCGTTGCATAAGCACAAAAAAACCATTCTTGGTAATCAAATGAACCTAATGTTTTAAAGTTTGCTGACCGAAGGTTGGATTTGTGCTCAGCCTAGTGTGCATTCAAAGTTCGCCCTCAAGTCAAAATTTTAATTATCCGGTGATTGAAATTAACCTATTCCGCTTTTGTAAAAGCGGCGGCTGCCATGTTGGAAATGCTATGATAAGGATTTATTCGCCACCATAGGATGCTGAGCCAGAGGAATTCTGACATAATGGCACTGGAATAATGGAGGAATAATGGCACTTGAATTTGTATCACCTCGGATAAATAGCGAAATTTCTTGAATTTCGTATTGAATTTCCTGACCACGTTGTTAATCGGAATTTAAAAATTCTCTAGACAATTTCACTATTTGGAAAAAAATATTTTGATAATTGGTCGTGGGAATTTTTAAGTGATGAGCAATGAATTAAGCTTCAATTTTTGCTTATAAATGTACTTGACAGCTTGTGTAATCACACTAATAACTAGGTAAGATGTTGATTTAAATATCTAGATCAAATAATTGTATTTTACTAAATTATGTATAATTTATGTAAATTACTCAACAATATTATTCATTTCAAACATCTATGGAGTCTAGAATGATTGCTTTGTTTGGCAGCTATATGGACCATAGTGAATTATGTCTGTGTAAAAACCTTGATACACGAAATGTGACGTAAATTGATTCGTTTTCCATCAGCAGGCACCAATTTATGAACCCATAATGCATGTCCTTTTAGTGCGTTCTCTGCCAGAACAACATATGCTTATTTGTGCAATTACTCAAACTGAAACGTGATGGCAGTTTTGTCCTAATTTTTGCTGTTTTTGTTTAGGGTAATTATAACCCTAACGCTAAATGTGGTCGTGTTCAACCAGTCTATTCCCAAAGCGGAAAGTGCACGAGCCATTTAACAATGAACTCCCATCAGTTAATTCACCTGGTGGTTGCCACGCAATAGTTTCAAATAGCGGTGGAATCATTATTTTATCGGTGTATTTTGAATGCAATTTGTAGTTTGAATGAAGGGTTTTTTGACAACAATCTTGCATGGTCAGGTCAGATTTTCCTCTTGGCTGTGGCCCTGTGATGACAGTTGTTTACGTCCGGTTAGGCCAGGTACGCATGCGTTTCTATTTGTAATTTACGTTGTGCAGAGAGCCAGATGTTCAATAATCTCTCTGGGGCGGACTTGTTATTTGTTTAACGAGCACAAGGGCAAAAGGACATAAACAGGTGGTTTGTTCACTGTCATATTTTGCCCGATGAATACATTAGAATATTCTTTCTATATTCAAACATTCGATTAAGCTGTTGACAAGTGGTCGAAACTCTACACCGCGTTATCACTTAGGTGGGGTTTTTTTTTTAAATGTTTATTTTCAGGATATTTTTGCAGGGTGGGTCAGTTTTTAAGTTGTACGGTCCTATCTTTTGTCATGCAAATCCCTGCTTTGGAACTAGTTTAATTGTTGATTAATTCTGTTTGGTATAGCCGTTGTTTGAAGAGATGTTAATCTGGACTCTTTCCTCCCTTCCCCCAATCCATGCATTGCAAAGTTTTGTGACTGAAGTGCTAGGAATAAATTAGGATTTGAATGGACGTGGGGAAAAAATTCATGTACTTTTGAACTAGTTTTACTGTAAAACTGTAGGCATATGGTAATTTGTAGTGATTATTATTTACGGGCAACATGTTTAAAATTACACCTAATGTTGCAGTTTTGATTATTTTCGCGTTAAATCCAGTTTTGCAAGGAAAGCCTGAATTACTGCTATAGATAGCAAATGTTATTCATTACAACTGTGTGTATATAATAATTGTTGGGAAGGTAAACTCAATATGTAAATTTTAAAAAAAATATGTACATATTTTCAAACTTTGGTTTTATATGCAAAACTGGTTTGCAATGCTGCTTTGGCATCGTATATTAAATGTTCTGTACATCAAGTTGACCAGGTTTCTGTGATAGTTTCGTATATGCGAATTCTTTGAAATCAGTGAATGGCAGATAAGCCATTTCATATTAAATGTGATGATTTGTCTTCGGCAAACCCCTAATGGTGCCATAAAATAATGGAGCTTAACAAGCAGCGGTTGCCTTCCTATAATTTGCATAATATTTAGTAGGCTAGGAATGCCATAATATTCAGCTTAATCTATACCCAGGAATGTTATTACTTTGTATGCATTAGCTCGCTGGAAATTAAAGAACTTCTAGTGTAGGCGGAACGAATGCATTAATATTATAGAACATGGTGTCAGTCTGCATGTCAAATACGTACAGACTATGCACTAAATATGACACTATCAGCTCTTGTGAGTTTGTGATGCATCTAAAAATTCGTGCTTTCGATTAGTTTCCGAATGTGTTTCTGCAACTTCGACAGATGACTGGTGGCAATGACAACGAATGAAAAAATTGGCTATTTCAGTTTCAAATTCAAAACACTTTTATGATTTGCATTACTCCTTGGACTGACTGCATCAAGTCTTGCATACAAGACAGTGCTCTGTATCATATCACGTTGCAGTATATAGCATGTTTCTCCATTTACTCCCATGGCCCCATGAATCAAACATGGAACGTAGAGAGCCAAACCTTGTTGTTTCCAAATATTGTTTATTTTGCATGAAGCCTTATGGCATACCAGAATGTGAACCGAGGCTATTGTTGTTTCACAGTCATCATAAATATATCACCGTTGACGTTTATTAAATTACAGCACATGTGCTGTCAGTAAATCAAATTGCCAAACATTCATTTGTGTAATTGAACAACAACTGGCAGATACAGGCCAATAAGGGGAATTCCACTTTTTTGAATACACTTTCAGGTGATATGTTACGCCTCTCCAACAAAATTATAACACTAGCATGAAAGACTAGGTTTTAATTGGAGGTTATTATGATGCTATAGTTGTATAAAATTTCATTTTATATGCTTCATTTCAATTTCAAAACTTTCCTATCAGTGTCAACATCAAGTATTTCAATTAATACGTGAGGTACACTGCTGAGGGTATCTGGTTTTGTAATGTCATTCACATCTCTAATCTTATAACAATTTGGATTACGTGCGTAGCTCCATACTTGCTAATGGTTGTTGTGCACTTATAACACTCATACTGATGAAGGTTAAATGCAATGACTTTTGTAGTACTGCAAAATAAAGGTATGATTTAATACAACGTTTTAACGATAATTTATCGTTTTGATTATTTTTAGGTGGGATGTTGGACAGATTAGAAGGAACTCGGTGATTGTCATGGCAACCTCTCACCTTTCTGCCATGCGTGCATTTGCCACCATTACACTCGTGATTTTATTGCTGACTGGCGTGAGAGGAATTCACAAAAGCAAATATGGGGGATGTATTTCTCCAGGAGGCATCAGTACGTATTTATGTAGAAATTATTTTAAAATTCTAACCATGCTCTATTTATTCACTAAATATTCATAAACAAATTTGTGACATATCCGTATTAGTCTGGTAGTGAATTAGTAGACTCGGTGCCTGAGCTTTTTTTTGTCTGCATTTCCCATTTGTAATACTAATCTATTTTTTAAACTATTACCAGGTGCAACTTATAACCATGATATCGCATTAGAAGTTGGTGATAGCACATACGTGGATTGCGTTCTGAACGAAACCAATGGTTACACATCAGAAAATCTTAACTGGTCAAAAGGTTCTTCGCAAATTATTGATTCGAAAACACTGAGGTTATCTTTGAACGATGCCAAGCTTAGTGACAATAATGGAGTACGCAAATGTGTTATTGGTCAAGAAAGGTCTGGACTTTGTATGGTTAAATTCAACGTAGGATGTACGTAAACTTCATATCAACAGTTGGTAACTTTAATGAAGTCGACCCGTGCTTACCATCCGCATCTGTACTTTATTTTCTAGATAAACCACTTGAAGTTGGCAATTTTTCCTGTCTGTCAGTTAACTTGGAATATCTGGACTGTACGTGGCGCAGACCCTATAATCCAGTTAAAACCAATTATTCCTTAGTAAAAACCACATATAATGGAGCATTGTGCGTGTACTTTCTACAGTATTGCCCTGATTTAAAATTTGCTAACACTTGTATAAAACTGATCCATTTTACTTTTTCTTGCTAAAAGGAAACGCAATGCATGTGCAGTGAAGGCAAGAGGTTCTGGTGTTTATGGATGCAACTTTACAATTGGCACCTGCGATCACTGTAAAAATGACATGTATGATATTTACAATGATAAGTTCATCTTTGAAATGACAGGGGAAAACCCACTCGGCAGCTTTATGTGGAAGTACCCGTTTCAACATTATAGCAGAGGTAAGCTTAAATCTAGAAAACACTTATCTTATTGTGTCAATGTTGATTCATGGACTAAACATTACAATGTTGTTATAGGTTAAATATAAATTAATGCAATTTATAAGGTTGTGAATGACTAATATCCATTCACGTTTCGGAACTGAAGATACTTAATCTTGCACAAGTCATATTGAAGTTTTTTTGTCTTCTATTTTAATGCTAGTGCGACCAAAGGAACCTATATTTCTGAATGTTACTTCATTAAGCAGTCGTAGCCTTTCACTGAAATGGCAGCCTCCGACAGCAATGACGACATCAGCAGCTCCAAAACTTATATACCGCTTGCGATACACGACAACGTGGAATTCAGTAGCTAAAGAAGTGGTGAGAATAGCCAAATTTCCTTCCTTTATTGGTCGTGTCTCATATTGGACGATTTTTTGACCACAAATTTTTCACATCTCAATTCCAATAACTGCATAATTTCAAATTAAGAAACTGTACACCATAAGCAGAAATTTGACTCAACCAGTCATGACATGTGTTGATAGTTTTTTTTAGAATTAGTGGGCGGCTGTGTTATAAAGCTTTGGATCCATTTTTATTCTTCTGGCGCCCTTCTGTAACCTTGGCTTGTTTCCAAGACGAATGAGGAAACTTGCATGCACAAGTGTTGATGTGAAGGAAGCCTTACTTTTTTAGAAATAAAAAGGCGCTTAAAGATTTTGATTAGAGTAAGCAGGGAGGGTGCTGTAAAAAAAAAAAGGGTGAAGCAAATATTCTGCTAAGTTGTCATACCACGAAATGGTAACTTGTTGATGACGACTTAATTGTGCTGTATTATAACTGTGCCTAATTCATTGCTTTTAAGCTTTGCTATCAATGCTTAGTTATTAATTAAACTAATGGCATTTTTTGTTCAGTGCTGAACTGGCTATTCTTGGAAATCTTGGAAATGTTTATGTTTAGCTTAGTGCTGAATTTCCTTTGAGGGTGTTTATCTGGCTATTTATACAGTTGAGATATTTTTAGTTTATTGTAGAGGGCTTTGGAGTTCATTGCTTTGTATGTCTATGCTAATTTTATTCAGACTGTTAATCGTGTAAAACTCATTTTTTGTTAGTTAGAAATTGATAATACATATATTATTGGCATAATATATATTTGTATATATAACCTGATCCTCGCATGTAACCTAAACCTCACTTTCTGACCACTGTTTTGTTGTCAAGGGTGATCATAACTCTAAGGCTGCTCTTTATACAACTTTTCGATATATATTTAAAGCCAGATACCATACATTGAACCCCTGGAATTTGTATGGCTTTATCAAAATAAACCATTTGTTATTTGGCATTTTGCTTTACAGCCAATTTTCCAAGAACGCCGCCACTTTGAAGTGTTGTGTAAATGTACAGACATGGGGTTTTGCAACAGTGGCACACAATAGTACATGATATCATTAACTAGTTAAGAGGATTAATAAAAAAAAGAACAGTGTGTTTGGTATAATGGAATTGTGTAGTTCTCAAAGTGGTTTTTTTTTTGTTTAACCTTTTTTTTCCTCTGCTTTTATGTAGATTGTGGAAGAAAGCTTTACATCTTTTTCTGAGCTTCAGCCAAACACGTGGTACTACATTTCCATTTCTGGTTTGTCAAATGTCGCCGATCCAAAAGATGAATCATTGTGGGGTCCTCCAGCCTTTATTAACGTTACCACGAAACCCGATGGTAAATATTCTATTCACAATTTATTTTTTAAAAAGATGTTGATTTTACTAATTACATTTCCAATTGCTGCAGTTCCTGATGCTGCTCCAAAAATTACTCCTGGTAGCTTTCAAGTAATTTCATCTTTCCAAAGTCGCGATGTAACCCTTTATTGGCAGGTAAGGCTGGAGTAACCAATCTTTATAATTTATCTACCATGACGTCCTTTACACTTTTATTAATTTTAAATTTTTAATCAGGGCATTGAAGAATGGCAGAAAAATGGTCCCAACTTCGCTTATTCAGTAACAGGAACTACCTTTAACACTCCCGAGAGAGAGGATATCTTCAATTGCACGAATGTGGAAATAGGGTCAACGACATTTTGCGACCTTTCTTTTGATAAATCGTACAAGTTTACTCTGAAGTCTAAAAATATAATGGGCTTCTCAAACCAAACTGCAGAAATAATCTTGAACAGAAAAGATCTGAGTTAGTGTCTGTCTATATATGCTGCTGAGACAATGCTATGCATGCCTTCTATCTGTATTTATTGTCTAACTTTATTACGTTTTTGCAGTGCTCGAGAAACCGAAAAGCCTCACTGTGATTGCCGTTAGCGAATCTGCGTACAACGTATCGTGGGCAGCGCCAAAAAATTCAACTTACATCGAAAACTACATATTATTTCAAGCATCTAGCAGCAATCAGTTTATCAAAAATGACAGAGGCATTCTGAGCTGGACCATTATTGATAGAGATTCAATGAATTTGATTGTGTCTGTTGATAATAATCTACCGCATCACCATTTTGGGGTGGCAACTTCTGGACAAAACCTTTCAAGTGACATGTTGTGGAATACATGCATCATCTCGTACAACGGAAGTACGTTTAAATACATAGTTTTGAAGTGTATTCATACACATTTGGGTATGCAACCAAAAGGTTAGCAATGTTTGTAGTTGTAATCTATAGTTAATACTTTTTATTCCAGCTATGGGAAAACTAAAAACCATAAAAGAACATCACGTACAAGCCACTACGTTTGGCATCACTTGGTCAGTTGACTGTGCAGAAAAGTTGGGCATTATCAAGGGATATAATGTTGAATATTGTCCTGTTGCTGGCAACCATTCTGAAACATGCTTAGGTACTTTGAAGTGGTAACCATTTAAGCTAATTCGTGTATGTTCTTTTTGTCATTTTATATATTTTTGCTTTTTATTAGCCGATCCAATCAGATTCTTTGCTGATGGAGCAAATGTTGACTCTGCTACGATTAAAGACGTTAAGCCGTGGTCCTTTTATAGAGTCACTGTTTCTGCTGTAACATTCAGAAATCCTGGAGAAGTTAGCGATCCCATTTATTTTCGTACCGATGAAGCAGGTAAATAATTACTTACAAGTTGTAAAATTGCTCAGTTTCTATAATGACACTCTGGAATTTTGTTGAATATTCTTTGTTGAGATTCTTTGTTAATGAGGCAAGAACTGATGGTTGAGAACATTTTCAATAATTTAAATTTTGTTTTCAGAACCTTTTGATGCTGCCAACGATGTTCAGGTGTACGACGTCACAAACACCAGTTTCCTCCTCAAATGGCGTCCTCCACATACCCCCAATGGCGACATAACTAGATTCTATATTAAATATACACACGGCAATAACGACAAAACGGTTACTTATCCTACAGCTGGCAAATTATCCAATCGAGCAACCATTCACACTATGAACATAACTGATGGTGTCATTCCTTATGCAAACTATACGGTTACCATTGAGGCCTGCAACAAAATAGGTTGTTCAAGCGAGTCGAAGCCAGTGGAATTTCAGACAGAAGTTGGCATTCCTGGCCAGATGGAGCCGCCACAGGCCCGCCTTTTTAATACCACCCATGCGGTCATTAAGCTGGAAGGTTTTGATAGAAAGAATGGCCCTAATCCAACGTGGGAACTTAAAATTATTGCAGCCGACACCGACAATAATAGAACAATTTATGAGAAAGTTTATCACAACCTTAGCAATTATGAAAACATGGTTTATATTCCGCTTGATTGTGAAAATCCGAGTTTCAAGGATAACGTTGCCCAGCTACAGGCGAGATTGAGCAATAGGGTTGTCGATCAGGAGTTGAAAGGCCCTTGGAGTGATTACACAAAAATATCTTGCCTCATGCCACGTATGTGCCACTTAGAATTTTTTAAGAAAGATGCTATTTTAAGCCTTGATTTGATTTTAATTCAGTTTCTTGTCTCCCTCACAGCATTTCCCTTACCAGTTGTCCTAGGTGCAGTATTGGGTGCTACATTAATCTTGACTCTCGTACTTCTTGCAGCGATTGCATTAACAAAGAGGCTAGTTTATCAAAAAATCTCTATTGCTATTTTATATCGAACTTAACCCCATTTACTGATGTTTTAATTCATCTTGCAGGGCTAAGGTGTACATCAAAAAGATAACAGAAGTCACTGTAGTATTGCCGAGTGGCCTGGTAAGTGTATTGATTTTGAAATCCAATGTTTTTTCTCATTTCTTTTACTTGCTTTTTTATATGTTAAAGCATGTTTGTTAATCACATGTTGGTTTTGTAAATCTCAGGATGACTATGATAGCTTCAGCAACAATTTAAAGAACCACAACAGGCACAATGAATATTCAGAAGCACACGATGGGGTTTGTGGGTCTAGCCCCAGCATGAGCTTGTTAAAAAACAACCCTTCACGAGTCAGAAATATTTCAAACGAAACAACACGCAGTGGCTCTTCTACAGAAGAGGTTAGATACTTGTATTTATACATGTATATTGTCCTAAAGAGAAAATTGCGAATAATGGCAAAATATGAAAGTCCCCATCTCAATAAACTTGATGCTTTTTATTACCTCACCCTTAAATTATAACTTATAGGTCTATCTTTAAATTATGTACTCAAAAGGTGCTCTGTGGTTGAGAACTGTGGTCGGTCACATATCTCAATTACATTGCATACTTAAAAGTATTAAGTTTCCAACTTTGTAATTCGTTATAATTAGAAATTGGAATATGAATTTAATGGTCAGTATTGATATAGGGTTATTGAATGCACTACAGTTAAATGCAATTGCCTTTAGAATATGGGCTAAATGTCGTTTATTTGAAGTTGCACCGGCATACTCATTTTACGTACTGCTAAATGGTTTGGCATGATAATCATATTTTGCTTCAGACTGAAAGTTCCCTGTGTATGGTGGAACTTGTTAAGCTTTGCGATTAGCCATTATTTTATTGTTTTTGAAACAGTGGGACATCAAGTGTCAGTCATATAGTAACTTATAAATTGTTTGTGCGGACATTTATAAAGTACTAATTTTTGTGTTTGATTGCCTTAGTTGCTGCTTAAAGATCAGCATGTTAAGAACCATTGGGCGAACGACAGCATCGCAAGTGGAAACAATGACACCCTTTCATCTAGGCCGTCTACAGCCCAAACCCACCTGTCTTCGGATTCTAGTATGGAACTGACACCATCCGTACCAGAATCGCCAGATTCTGTATTTAGCGAGCATCCCTTGAAAAATCCTTCTGTGGTTGTGCTGCCCACGCCTACAGCTGCACAATTGCAAAATGGAAATCTGTTCAATCCTACGTTGACACCCATTGGAGAATCGCAAGATGCAAGCTTGAGCAGGAACGGAACCCCACAACATTATTCAAAATTCGCTGGTTATTGCAATGAGAAAGAACCTTCTCCGGCACCCGTTGGAACAACAAACGGCTACGTAGCTGCACCCTATTCACAGTTTGGTATGGCTGCCAACAACCCACGTGCCGCTACGTTTGGAGGCATGCCTGCAGGGTATCCCGAAGCGCCTCATTGGACGGAAGATGCTTCTGCTCCGGCAGCTCAATCTTATTCCAAATTTGGATTGGGGATCCCAAATTTAGAAGAAAATCCAGCCTTTTTAAAGCAACAGAGTGCAGCTAGCGCCCCGTTTACCAGCACACCCGTCCGGAACAGCGTCGGTTATTCTGTCTTGGGATTAGGCGAGGAGGATCCCGAGGAACAGATTTGCACACCTGCAATGTCCTCGGTTGCTGGTAAGGGATATGTCATGGCAGCTGCGTTAAATGGCATGAATCCGTCAATGGGGAATGCCTTTGTACAACCACCCGTAATTGCTCCGTCAACTTCTAATGTCGAGGATGCAGACGCAGATCCAACCGTGAGCTACATGCCCATGAGCGTCGATTCTGATCCTTCCCACAAGAGGTCGCCTTCTAATTCGTCCTCTCTGACGGCTGGCTATTGCAGATTTGGCCTTTCCAGGCCAACCTCAATGAGCTCGGAAAGCGGACATTACGTTCCCGCTGATCCAGGTTCGAGCGTTTCGCCCTCCAAGAATAGTTCTTGTCGCACTTCAGTCGAGTTGCCAACTAGCCCTTATCATAATGGCCATTTTGACAACAGTCCCATCGAGGAACAAGCGCCATCGGGAGATTCTAGTTTACAGCCATCAAATGGCTATGCATCCGTTCAACAACTTTTGAAATCGGAGTTAAATTCTTGAAGTCATGTGTATATTGTGTGCAAATAGTCACTTTAAAGCGATGACTGATGGTCTGTAGCATCATCTGCTGGCAAACCATTCTCAGTCATTGAACAGTTTTTTTTTGCAGCCGCTCTATCACTGCTAAACTTTTTCTTTCCCTTCGAGGAAGCTTTTTTTCTCCGGCAAGTCTGCACGTTTGAAATGCGCATAACCTGAAAAGACTGGTACGCGGTGCTTGTTAAAAGATGCTCGCAGATTAAAGTTCGTTTTGAACTGCTGAAGAAAGCTTTTATGGACAATTAATCAAGGATTAATCAGTTCACAGCTGCCAACGTCCCGCCGTGGAATGGATTGACAGTGGTAATTGTTACCGTGGTTTTAAAATTTGCTCCGAAACACTGGTACCTGGACAAGAAAGGTTGAGATCTCTCTGTTGTTGGTGTTATTGCTTTATAGAGGCCATGCCTTTAAGCTTTCAAAAAGTTTAGAAATTGGTTATTATCGAGTATGCTGGAAAATGGCAGAATTTGTTTACATTTGAAGATGCGTTTGTTTCACTATCTCATTTTGTTTGAGTGCTTCTGCTAGTTACATATATATGTGTTAATATATATATATATATAAAACGATTGTCAACTACTGTTATGGTTTAGGTGAATTGCTTAGCACGCCTACAGACAATGTGAAAAAATGAACTCTTGGAAGTTTGACATGATTCGCGATGGAATCAGTTTTTAATGTTACAATTCATCCCGAATTCAGCCTGGTACTTGGCACTAATTTCAGGAATTAGCATCTCTCCCCCTCACCCCCTTGTTATTCATTTAAGTACAATTTATTTCAACGTATCTGTAACAAAAAGTGTAGTTTATTTTCATGACTGCATTGTATCATCAACCTCTCCTCACTCATTTTTTATGTTTTGTTAGTCTTCACATTATCCCGGTGACCCTGTTTTTAATGGCTGCCATAAAACTCCAATTGCAGTTGCTTTAAGTAATGGTTGTTGGATGCAAAAGTGAAATTTTGCATTGCACATTTTTTATTTGAATTTTTTTTGATTTTGAGATATCAACATCCATTGCTTGGTGTTAAATAAGCTGCCTTGCATCAAAATCCCTCATTTGCACAATTGCATGGATGGCTGGTACTGCCAAGCAACGGAAGGTTTGCTTGCAGGAGTGTGCCAAACTGCCCTTAGGAATGAGAAGTGATGTTTATGAAACCGACCTTGTTGACTGCCCCAGTGATGCAGAATTATATGCACCGGTCCCACGGCATGCGAAGTGTTTTTGGTTTAGAAATTCGGGATGGGTTCCATAGTGCATCACTCCTTTAAAAAGTTGCAATGAAATAGTGATATTAAGTAAACCAACGCTGATTGGAATGAACCGTTTTGTATTTAAGGCGCATAACATCTTTGTTCCCGTGAAAAGCAATCAATTTGAGCTTTGGTGTGTTGTCATTTTGCAATATTTTTTTTTTCTATCGTTAGAATTAAAGCATCATTTGAGCCTGGTGCATATATATATATATATATGTATAAATAAGAGAGCACTGATTATTTTTATTAATATTGCATATTCTACAACGAAATGTATTGTGCTTTACTGAGTACAAAGCAGATTTGAGGTGGAGAAATATAGTGGGGCACATAGCTACTAAAACACCCTGCAGTTTTAAATTGGGAAAAAAATGTATAATGTGAATTGTTTTTAGGTTGATAAACAAGAAAGCAATGTTTAAAGTAATCATAGGAAACATGTTGTGTGGTAGGAATTAATACAGCTCAGGTAGTCCTGTTAAGATTTAGTGACTGATATTCAAGGTTAAAAATTTGCAAAATTATTCGCTTAAGCAGTGTTGGGGGTCATTGTACTCTGCGGGTATTGCCATTCATGCCACCATGTCTACAGATAACTGTCTTTTTTATTTCTATTTATACAAAACGTGCATGTCTCCAGGTGGGATTAGAAAATCAATTGAACTGATGCCGGTTTTGAAGCGCTAATTTTGTTTTTGTTTTTTTAATTTCATCATCATTTTACAATATTATCTAAAACTTGAGGGAAAAAATGTTATCGTTTAATTTAATATTCATGTTCATTATTCAGTTAATTTTTGATTTTCAAAATTGCTGGTGGCACTTTTCAGTGCCATTTATATGCATACGTGGAGATGTTAATATCACTCGTGCATGTCATCATGCAGGTCATTTTGACAGGGCAAAAAGTGTAGGTACTGCAAAATTAATAGTTGATTTTTACAGTAAATTAATTATTTGAGTGCAAAGCTCTCATGATCGTAATTTCAAAAGGAATTCAACGCATAGTTACTATGCATGCTTGTGTTCGTTTTCCACCTTGCAATATACAAATTTCACTAAATATATAAGATGGATTATAAATGCAGCTGACGAAATAGAACATTGATTTGAGAAGAATTATGGCAGCACAACTCAACAAATTTGTATCAAAGCCACAATTGGCAATTACGTCCAGTATTTCTATATACAATTAGTTTTGCCAAGAGCTGGCCATCTTTATAGTAATGGCTACTTGTCAGACTTTCTAGCGTTTTCTGGTCAGTGCGATCTGACATTTTAGACAACGTTTGAATTATTCGATAATCTAGATTAAATTTCGTATAGTTTATATCGAGTTATGAAACTATTTTTTTATGAATCGGTGACTGCTTTTTAGTTGCCCCTGACAAACATTAGGCAGTCGTATTGCGCTCTTTAGGTCAATCCCTCCCCTCACCACTGCCTCAGTCTTGCTGAAAAATGCCCACACATTACATTTATTCGTATAAAAAAAAACTTGACACGTTTTGTATTAGCTGCTACAAGTGAATGTTGAGTTAAAATTAGCTAACATTGGCCAATGATTAATAAGCGTTACTTTGAAATAGGTGCATGGTGCCATTGTTATTTATGTGCATAGCTTTGGTAAAATAAGTGTTGTGAATGAGGTATAAATTTTAACTTCAACTAGGGAAACCAGTTTCCATAAGAAATCCCATTGACTCTTATTACTGATAAAGCAGTCCAGGTAAATTGGCAAGTTACCATAAATGTTCAAAGCTTTTCAAATGACCTGACCTTACTTTGCCTTTGTAACAATCTGGAACTCATTTTTTGAGATTTTTAATTTGAAATGACAGTAGTTCACCAAAGGCACTCGTTAATTTAATTCTTGAATTGTCAAGGAATTCTGGATTTAGTATTTGGGTACGATTACAGCCATGAATCAATTGAACATTTATTGTAAATGTTTTTAATGTTTAAAGAGTCTTGCCATTTCATGAATTTTCAATTTCTTTGGAATGAACTTTATTTCATAACAGACTTAGTGTTTGTGAAATAAATTACTTCATACCTGAAATTGTCAGGAAAATGAAGTTCTTAGAAAAGCCGAATTCTCGAAATGAGTATTCTCATTTAGAAATTTACCATTTATAGCGATGGGATATCATTGACTAAATGTATTACCTTTTAAAATATATTCTCAAAATCGTGCCTGCCCTACGTAGGTTTAGACATAATAAATTTGAATTTGAGAAGTACAACATCTTCGGTTCTAGACAAAATGCACAAGCAATGTTGTGCTTAATTTTTGCAATGCCACTACGTTAATCCAAGATAATGAGAATTATTGTTTCAGAATTCAGTAAATATTGAAAGTTAAAATGAGCTTTACCATTTATGCTTTATTATTTCCAGCTTATTGGATTTATGGTTATTATGTCGATTATAATGCCAGTTACATTTTTTTTTAGACTTGGTTATTTGAATGTCTCAGCTATGTGCCAATTTCAGAGTCGAATTTATTGTGTTATCAAACAGGTGAATTTACTACTGCTTAAAACTGAGTATCTTTTTCGTTTGTTGACATTATTTTTTAAGTTCCATGTATCATGATTTATTGTTTACTTGTATTGGCCTACCTCAAATCATGCCTCTCCAAAGTGTTCTTTCAGGTTTGGGTAACAAGATACTATTTGTGCAATAGACAATTTTTTTTTCTTGAACTTTTATTTTGGAAAATTTTTCTTTGTAAACGAAAACTTTTCACTTCTTGCTATTACAACACGAGCATTGACATATAAAATTGAAAAAAACCTTGATTGAAAATCTTTTGATAACTGATGTTGGGCTATCATTTGGAATATATCAGGCATCTGTTGAGCTCAAAAGTTGGCACAAAGCAGCTAAAAACTGTTCACTTTTTCAGATAAGAAAAATTAACGAATGGTTTTGGCATAAATTTTTGGTTATATCAGTAAACTACTAATACTGCTGTTTTTAGGTCTGCATTTCAAATCAAAGATTTTTGATTTTCCATACATATGTATTGCCCATTTTATTTGTACATTCTTCAGCAAAACGTTTTGAACTCATTGTAAAATCTAAACACTTGATTTGTTTTTTGAAACCTGCTTTCAGCTTGCAAATGTTAGGGCAGGCCTTACGTAAATTTAGTACGTAAATTTGCACTAAGCATACATTTAAGTATATCTGTATTAATGTATATGAAGTTGTTGTGTTTTATAGCACAAATAAACGTGTAACATTCTTGACAATTTATGAGCCAGTGCCATTGATACCTTTGAATCCAGCAAGACACCACGCACGGCACAATGTAAGTATATTAGTAAAGGTTAGTAAAACATTTCATATATTTAATTATAGTTAAGCAGCAAAAGTGTGATTGTATTCTGTGACAGTGTAATAGTAGGGGTGGTCATGAAATTAATTTTAACCAAATAAAAAACTGGTTTTATGCACAAGTTTTTGTTTTTAATCAGCTAAAGTTAATTGCGTGATCTCCCATAATAACATGTAAATAAATAATCCTGTCGAACAGACATAGAATAAAATGGATTTTATTTCAATCATCTATAATTTATACATCTATAACTTCTGGGATAAATAATTAACAAAGTTCACACCATGGAAACTTATGACGTTGTATTGTTTTTTTCTAGACTAACAGCTGGTTTTTTGTATGCAAAACCACAAATAAATGTTGTCCATAGTGCTACTATTGCAGTCAGACTTATTATGAAGCGCAGGGCCCTAAACCAAGGTGGATAAAGGGTCAATGTCATATCACGATAAAGTGCATAACAGTGTCCACCTATCAAGCACAGCGTGGCTCCATCAGTTGGGACAAGAAGTGCAGACCAGCCAATTAAAGCAGGGGCTACAGACTGACCGAGTCTTTTCCAATTCACTGCAGTCAGTCCTTGATTAGCTTCAGACAACAAGTAGCCCCACTGAATCCCGCCCAAAAACGACAAGATGACAGCACCATAGACCAAATGCGAATTGACCAAGGCATCGCACATGTGTTGAGTTGAGAGAAAATAAACTGGTGGTATTATAAAAGGGACGAGCGCACCAAAACCAAGGGCCAGTGCAGGTCTTGGAGACGCCCTCAACTCTTTTAAATCTGATAAAAGGATCAACGCTTTTGATTGCTGGTTTGGAGGAAGCTGTTGTCTGGAAGTGGATGTACAGAAGACCTGACAGCCAGGTGTCAATTTAGACCTGAAGGCAAGTCCACATTTTTTATGTAGAAAGCAGGTATTTGTAGCATGTGATGATCGAGCAAAGAACCGCAATAGCATGGTTATTTATATGACGAATCTAAATTACAAAGTACAGTACAAGGTTGGACATTTAAATAATCGGAAATTGACCAAATAATAATGCAAAACGTGCATCATAACATTTCTAGCATTACCATACCACTAATATGTTATGCCAGCTGTTTTTCCTATTTTTCTGAGGTCGGCTAAAATTCGAGCCTTTAGCCGTCGGCTGAAACTATTATGGGATTGCAATGGTCGCCATGTTAGTAAGCGTGCTCGTCGCGTAGTTGAGAAAGGTGCATTGTAAACATCGCTTAAAGTCATCGTTTTCCCGTATTATTTTCGCTATTTTTGATTTTCATTAGCTTATCATGTTGCGGTGAGCTGTTTCGTTATTTCCTTTCGTCGTGATCGCCGCTGACAACTCCACATACTCTAATGAACTTTGAACTACAGTCGAACAAAATTCGAACAAGCAGCTGGGCTAGGCTCGAGGTTAGGCTTAATCGTAAAGTTTTAAGTTCTTATTTATGCCTTAGTTTCGGCGATTCGTAATGTGGAAAGGCGCGTTGCTTTATTGACAAACTCTTTGGGAAAAGCCTTCAGCGAACGAGATAGTGATTATGTCGTTTGGCAAGAGCTGTCCGTTATTATTTCCGTTCTAAAACCGTTGTTGATGTTGACATTCATCAGACCTGCATTCCCGATTTCGTGTCGATTTTTGAAAAAAAATGTAGGTCCTGAACACGCTTTACATCACGTAAGTTAAAACTGCGTTTAGTTTATTAATATCTAGTTCGATTTTGTATTGCTTTTTTTTTTTTTTTTTTTTGAAAGTTTGCGACAACTTCGTGGTAACTTTCCATTAATTTTGAAAGCACGTGTTTGTGTTCTGGCGCCCAACCATAATGACCTTGATGTAGTTAATCCGAGTAATAATTTCGACTTCAAACTTGGCTAAAAATATTTAGTTTCGAAACAGGGGTCAGTCAAGTTGTTACACGAGTTGCGTTTTTTAACTTGCCTGATTAACAAAGGCGCTAGGCCTAGAAACAAGAGAAGAGTGGGTCAATCTTAAATTTGTTATTGCCATGTATGGATGGGGCATTCAGTTACTCGCTTTGTCAAAAATTACACAAATTCATTTACGAAGTACATTTTAATTACGCAGCCGTGGGGGTTTATACCCGCCTTACGTAAAGTGCTGTTACACGTGACGTCGTTTGACGAGTAATCTTCTCGCTTTTTGGGTCACACGAAAATGTCCCAAACGCGCTGTTCACGTCTACCCTAATTTTGACCCATTGCTGAATTCGGTTTATTAAAACTTTAAAAAAAATTTAGTTAAATGCCAGAATAGTTTCTGTAGAATGATAAACATGTTTTAAGTTAAGAAGTACGTCATGAAGCGAACAGCATATGCAGTTGGATGCATGCAAATATTTAGTTTATTACGCATGTAAATGATGATTAATTTCAATTTTTAAAGGTATTGTGAGCATTTTTGCATAACCTAGTCTTTTGAAATACATAGAACAATTAACATCACTTTGCCTATGTAGGTCAAAGGTGGCAAGATATTTTCTTGTTGCATCATACCAGCAGATTAATAACCCTGTGGAAATTTACCTTTAATAAGAATCTTGCTTAAATATTTATTTGCCTGTTACTACCACTCGTGAAGTTAACATCCTTGAAATTAAAATTAGCTTGTTACTTTAGCCAACCAAAATGAGTACAAAGACCCTATGTTAATCATTGCATAGTTAACATTTGCACGTGACGAGCAAACTTCTTGGGCTAATTGATGTAAGCGTTTTGATTTTAAATGTTGGTCTAATGTTCAGTGTTTGGTGAATGATAGCTAAATCCTAATAATCTTACACGATTCTTGTTTATCCCAATTTAGTGACTTCATTCTGGCGCTCAGCTTCATTAACAGATAGTTTCTGAATGACCAACACATCAAAAATGTCAAGGTAGCACTAGGAGCTGCCCCCCACCTTCACTTTCATCTTTCAGTTTTCTCGTATTGGTTATACACATTTCATCGCCCTGTGGTGCCAAACGTAGCCTTTATTGCAATTTCTTCATCATCCCCGTCCTGTTTTTGCTTCCCTACATCTTTATTTGGTGCGAAGACTGATTTAGGTTCTCTGACATCAAATTGGTGTAAGGTAGGCATTTTACCATCTTATTAAACGTCTTTTTAGTGAAAAGCGACTGACATTTGTTGTGCTCAAACAAAATCTCTACCTAGCTGGGTGGCTTATTGTTGATGATATCTGTCTTGTAAACAGGAGACAAGTGTTCGATTCCTGACAATGGGTCGGCCATCCTAACTGTGTTTTCACAGTTGTTTCTAGTTTGCACGAAGTTATATGTAGCAACTATTATGTTGTTATGATGTCTGTGAGCCTTCAAGCTCCAATCAACCAAAATAAGCTTCTAATCATAATAGATGACAGTTGCTTCCTTATGAACTAGCATATTATCTAGTTTTTGCAAATTTATATGGAACTAGTTATTATGCTATTTGTTTGAACTTTTAAGACTAAACAACCATTGCAATATTGAAGTTTGTTCATTGTTACAGAACCTACCATGCTTGTGGCAGTTCCTTTATACTGATGGCGAGTAGTTCTGCTCCGAAGCATGATTTTGCACCAGCCTGGCTCAAAATTCCCACAAATGCTCAGGTAATTTCGATTCTTAAGTAGTGTATTTGACCTTTTTTTTTCTGTGATTGTGTTATTTGCTTTTGTGTAGTACCAATAAAGTGCATCAGTAATTTCGACCAGAATCATTTTGTAAGAAGCTATGCTATATATGAATTATTGAGAAATTTCTCTGAGGGGACAAGTAATCCTGGATTACATTTTGTAATGTGGGAATTCAATGAAGCAGGATTACACAAAATTCTCAGTTTTCGGGAAAATAGGATGTTGGTTAACTCGTTGTGGTTTTCTGAAATACCATCATAATTAGGGTAAAGGTATCTGGGAAGTATCTCCCAGTTCAAAGCAACATGTTATTTAGAATAATGATAGATTTAGCATAATGTTGCAATTCAATTATCCATTCTCAAATGTTAGTCGAACTAGCCTGACTTTACTAATCCTTCCCATCTTCTTGCTTCTTTTTTCCCAGCCTGAGTATGACCTGTAGTCGGCGGGGTCACACAATTACTCGGCTACCACTACTTAGCAAAGATAATCCTCTTTAAATGTCCTTTATTTAAGCTAGTTTGGTTTCCTGCTATCGAAAAGTCGAATAGTTATTGCAAAACTTACAAATAATTCTATAAATATCGCATACAAATGTGTTTCTTCCATACTTTTCTTAATCATTCTTGACCAGCTTTCAGCACCCTCACTTATCTAACAAACTTTATCCAACTGTATTTGTGTTTTGATACGATAAGCAAATATTAAGAAGAACAAAGCCCTTCAACTATCTGTAAAATCTTATGCATCTACCAATGTGCGTCAATGTTTTTTCTGTTTTTAATTTTAGCAGAGGCCATCTGGTGCAATCAGTGGTGAAACATCCATTCGTCGAGACGATAGTTCAAACAACCTCAATTCACACTTTTCATCAAAATCTCGTAATTCATCCATTGAGCAACGCCGTGACAGAGGACGTTCAGCTTTTTCATACCGTCATCATTCCATAGACACTGATGAGCCTCAGCATCATTCCCCTACCTACGGAAGTGGCGGGGAGTATAGATTAACTTCGAGTCAACGCCAGCAGTCTGGTTCCCAACCCTCCTTGGGCAGGCGGCCGCTTAGCAGGCAAGACTTTCGAGATAGTTCTTCGCCAAGTTTCTCTTCTGGGAATAAGGTAATTACAGTCAGGTTGATAACCGTTTTTCAATCTATTGGGGATGTCAACCAGGAGCTTATCCATCTTTTTTATTAGGGTTTTAGCACATACGAAAGTGCTGGTGATTCGCATAGGAATTCTGGGAGCAGTCATTGGGGTCGTCAGCGTAGTTTTGAACATAACCACAGCAGCGGCAATATCAGGCCAAGTGGAAGTTCAGAACATGGCAGTAATTCGGCCAAAAAAGATGGCAAATGGAAGGAAGATAAAATCGACAAATTCGATAAAGAATTTGTAAGTACCATGCAATTTTTTAGTCTACTTTTTATGTTGCAAGTGGCAACACGTGGACATGCGATTAATTTCTAATATTTTTCAGCCTTCTTTAAGAGGTGGCAAATTTGACAGTGCTTTGCCAACAACAAATGTCACCAATGGAAGCGTTTGGGGTATGTTTGATGCTATTTTCTGAAATAGTTTAAGTAACCTCTTCCTTTGTGACCATGTTGTGCTATTTTGCGATATGGAAATAACTTAATAGTACTCAATTTTTTAGATACCAACAAAAGTGGAAAAATTCATTTGAGTAGCAGTGTGAATAAAAAGATTCATTTAGTCCAGAAACCAATTCGAAACGATATTGCCAAATCCAACAGTAGTACAGCTGGTAGGACTTTTGCGAAACTTGTGGCATTTGATAATTAAGAAAGTCGTTTCACGTAGTGCATATTGTGATATTTTTGTTGAACTTTAATATAGGTTTGTCCACCAATGCTCCTAGTAATTCAAGTCCTAAATCTGTTCACCGTGCCACGTTATTAAAGCAGACTTCAAAAAATGTTAGCAATGCAAGTAATGCAACTTTCGTTTACCATACTCTGATGTCTGCTAAGGTAAGTTGTTACATTCCTGATTTGTTCTTGCTGCCTCAAATAGTTGTTTACATTTCCAAATACAGCCGGTCATCGACTTATAGACCATTATGTGTTTTAGTTACATGACTGCGAACTGCTCTAGAGATTATTAAGCTGTATTGTTTTGAATGCTTTTTGTTAGGGCAATTTTCTGTTTTTAACTTTACATTTATTACTTTTAGGGAAGTATGGTGCGAAGATCAAGTAAGGATAATGTAAAGTCGAATGGTCAATCTTCCAAGGTAATAAAATTGTTAATTCTTCATCATTTTAAGCAAAGGGATTTTCTATTTATAATTTGACCAACGTAATTTGTTTCAGCCAATCGTCAGACCGAATTCACCGCCTTCCCAATCTGATGTACTTAATGCACGTCTCGTTACCCAACCAAAAAGACTCGGAAATAAAAGCGAGTTTCTGAAGGAACTCAGAGACGATGGTGTTGGACCATTTAACTTTGGCTCCTCTATGGGCTACAAGATAGTGCAAGATGATAGAGACACTGAGGCAGATAGCCAAAGAAATATTCCAACCGTAGATGACAACGAAGGCGATGGATCTCAGTTTGATTACTTCGATTATGATGATAAGATTCATATGCAGGACTCCATTAAAAAGGAAGTGCATCAAAATGGAAGCTCAGACCATGTAAGTCGATTTATATTTGTAATTGCTCATATAACTACTAGAAATGGTCCGTAGCTGGACCTTTTTCCAATATGGAACCACATATGTATGAGGGGGGATAGGTGGTTGTAGCAGAATAACTGTTTTCATAAGTTGCAAAACTTTAGAGAAATTTATGTTGGATTTTCTGTATGACACTTACATGGTGTATCTGTGTAAAGTAAGGTGATAGCATTAGTCTTAAATGGTTCATTACTATGTTAATTTTTTTCAGGTTGACGAGGACGTAGATTGTGTTCATCAGCAGCAGACATTTAATGTTAATGGCATAGCCATTGTTAAACCAGTTGAAGAGGACCATATGGAATGCAAGGAATTATCAATATCGTTAGAAGCGGAGCGAAGGTATGCCTAAATGAAATCGTGCAAAGTTCCTGTTTGTTCTTAATATTTAGGCTAGAATGTTCAGTCTGGAAAGATGGCACAGATATATATATATTTCACTAATTGCCCTCAATTCTCCTGTTAAGATTTGGGGAATAAACGTATAACGATGATTATACATGTATCTCTCAAGCCATTGTTAACGATGGAATTAAAAATTTGAATCCATACTCTATTGGAAATTCTTTCATAAAGAAATCACTGAAGTAGTTAGTATGTGTGATTATCTGGCTCCCATATTAAATAGTGAGCATTCAAGAGAAACTTCTTTACGAACAACAAGAAAATGTTGTTATAAAATATTTAGCATTTGTATTTTGCTAAAGGAAATTTCCGTTATAATTTTTTTAGATTGTTATATGAAATGGGTTGGAAGGAAGAGGATTCTGAAAATGAAGCTGTGTATGCACCCTTAACTGAAGACGAAATGAAAGAATTCGAAAAATTGTCCAAAATGGTAATTTATGATAATTATATTTACTTTCTTATTCATTGCCATGTTAAATTATATTACCGGAATGTTAAAATGAAATCATCTAGGGACCTGGCAAAGTGTACTTTACTTTCAATAACAGTGAATTTATTTTATGCTTGTATAAATGACTGGTTAGTTGTAAGATCAGATGCCGTCAATGCTTGCGGGTTTTTTTTTTTTTTTTTTTTGTGGCTGGTTTGCATGTCCTGAAATCTCTCGGTTATTATTTACATCATAATTTGATTTCCGTTTGCAGATCCCCAAACGCAATGGATTTAAACGCAACCAGCATCAGTTCGTGTGGAGCCCAAAACGCGCTTCAAACATCCAAAAAACGCTTGATCTCGAAAACGAAAGCAGCGGTTCCAGTTCGACTGACACTGATTCCGACTAGATCTCCGTTAACCTACTACATTAGGAAGAATGTCAAGGTACGATTTCCACCATACTAAGATGTGTGGGCAAACTTTATCGTGTTTTCTTTCTCTGCATTTGTTAAGAAAAAAAATGCTTAATAACATGGAACAATTTGTGGGAAATTCTGCCACCATCATGAGCGCCTACACACCAAAGATCGTTGGATTTGTTCGTTTCTGTCCCTTCCCGGTCGTTTCATCTATAGCAATAATTTTGCTCCTGGCAAGCAGTAACGCGTCGAGGTGTTCTTTTTTTTCTTTTCCTTTTTTTTTTTCTTCTTTGATCATTTCAAACTGCTATCACTGGTGCATAGTGCTTCTTTCGTATATGCCCCATTGGTCCTCCCAGTTATTTCTTTTTTGAATATGGTTTTGCTTAATTACCAGATTGAAGTTACTATTTCACCTTCGCCTCTGCTTCAAAAAAGACTTGAACCACGTTTCTACCCCTCATAGTGTCACGAAACCGAGTTGGTGAAAAGGTGTTCTGATTGAATGCCGTTTTTAAGATTGCATTGAATTTGCACATGGCTGTGTTAATCTAAACATTGTCTACAACGATAGGACAACTTGTGTGTTAAAAACGTCATGATGATAAATAATTATGTTAATAAATAAGATGCAATTACCTCTTTTTGGGTAGGGCCACATTTTTATTGAAATGGTCCAGAGCTTTATCGAAGGCTCGGACCTGGTAGTTTCCGAAACCCACTATTTTTCAAGAAACTTAATTTTAGAAAAGCTTATAGTGGATGTTCCTTGACAATTATTGTTCAATGTGAAAATGTGGAACATTCTCCAAGTTTAAAGAGGAATAATAAAATACTTCCTTCAGTATTTGTGTATTTCTCGAAGAAGCATTTCCTTATTAACTACCACAAGTTAGAGACAGTTTAATGTAGTTGGCAGTTTTCCTGTGGGCAATCGCCCATCTGGGGAGTTTTCTATGGACGGTTTAGTAGGGCACAGAGTTTTGAATTCAATTGAAACGATTACACAATTACAGAAACTACCACAGTTTATTACAACTTAGTGTGATCATCAATACTTTTAGCAAATACACTGATAGTAACATGATCTTTTTTTTAAAAAAAGAGGAATGACCCATTGAATGTTTCAGTTCCAACATAACTGAAACATGTCAACATAAGTACACTTAATTAAATTTGTTACAAGTGATCATTTTTATCCTAACAATAGTAATTACAAAATCCCTTTAACAGGTATCATTTAATATGCATTGCACGGTGAATTATGAAAATCATAAATAGGGTCCCAATCTAAAACAACCTATGGGTATAATGCTTTCAAATTTGAACGATGGGAAAATAACGATTTTAATTATTTATCAAGCATAAAAACATGACGCAGCTCTTTTTAATGGTACAATATACATTTTCTTAAAAAAACGTCCGTGTAAATCATTCTTAAGTCCATTCTTAGTTGGAAGCAAAGAGAAATTGAGTCACTTCAGCCATGCCATTTTCTGGTCCTGACGTGTAGGGGGGAGCACACAATGCGAGTCAATGAAATGTTACCGGTGCATTTGGATGAAAAATTGAACACTAGTAACTGTCTAGTTAAGTTGTACTCATTTTAGATATTTGTTGCCCCATACCAGAAGGGTGTAGCACGGCTTGACTGCCGTCACATGGGGACGTAGTCAATTTGAACGTACAACTGCCTGACCCCCACTTGGGTGAAAATATTGTGTGTGTGGCTCAAAATATATTTGGCATCTGCATTTGCAGCAACTTCTAGCTTGATTGTCCCTATATAAACTTCGCTGCACAATGTCCAAAAGTGAGGCTCTTGAACTCCGTAGATTCCCTCCAACTGCATTACCTTAAACATAATATTAAGAAATTAAAGACAGTTCCAAAATGTATTTGGTTTCAATCCATAACTGGTTTGAAACGTACTTTTTGGTAACAGCCAGGCAAAAGATGGTCCAACTCTCTTGGCGTTCGTTGCATCAAAACATAAATGGAATCTCGAAGTAAGGGTAGAACGCTGAGAAGGGAAAAATTGAAATCTGAACTTCACACAATGTTATCATTTGAGGTATTGCAAATTTGTACCCATGCAATTTTTGGTAATTTGCAGTAACTCTTTTGCATACCTCAATCCAATCATAGTTGCAATGAACATTGAGCATATTGGATCAGCAATCATCCAACCAAATTGGCTCATCAGAATTGCAGAAATAATGACACCAACACTGCCAAGGGTGTCTGCCAAAATATGTAGAAACACTCCTTGCATAATTTGGCTGTTGTGTTTTGGCATAATTTCTTCTTTGTCATGACTGTGGCTGTGAGCGTGATCATGATCATGGCTATGGTCATCTAGTTTATCGAATAAATTATTTTTACTCAATGAACAATACATATTGTTTCAACCCAAATTTGCAATGCTTCAAAAGTGTTGAAAGTGTACCATGACTGTGGCCATGGCTATTATGGGAATGGTTCTCAGCTGCTTTCGTGGCTAGCTTGTCTGTCAGCGAGTGGGAATGGCCGTGATCTGAAATCAATTGGGAAAAGTTTAATTAGTTAAGATAAAAAAAAATTGGCAGGATAACTTGAAAACTTACTTTGCGAGTGAGAATGGCCATGATCATGACTATGCCCGTGAGCGTGTCCGTGTTGGAAAGCAAAAATACCAACAAGGTTCACCAAAAAACCAGCAACAGACACGACAAATAATCGTTCGTGTTTGACCTCGGGAGGTTCGATAGCTCGCTGTTAGGGAAACAAAATACGTAACCAAGTTTATAGCGAATCTTCTATTTAACTCATTCATTGACACTTGTTTTTAACGACATTGTCTTACCTCCACTGCCTCTGAGAATATAAAAAAAGCAATAAAAAGTAAAAACAGCCCATTTACAAAGCCTGCCAGGACTTCTGCCCTGACATAACTAGAAATAAAAAAATGCATATTATAGAGGAAGAAATAACTTTAAACATGTGTCAATCGAATTTAATATCATATCAGACTTGCCCATAAGAAAACCTTTCGTTAGCTCTCCATTTCATAATAACCGATGCGGCTAATCCTGCCAGCAGAGCCGTGCAGTCAAAGAACATGTGGAAGGAGTCGGAAATCAATCCCAAACTGCAAGTTAATAATTTTTGAAAATCAACACATTTTCTTAATAGTATGATTGCAAACATCCTTGTATAAACTAACCTGTTTGTCCATACTCCGTAGAAGAGTTCCACAAATGCAAATGAGAGGTTGAGTAACAAAAACAGAAAAAGATTCCGTGATGTTTTGTCTGAGAGAATTAACCTGTGATTAAATAGAACCAAAGTTAATGAAATTTGCGTAGCTTATCTGACAGCTGGTTTACCTGTTCGAATCTAGAAGATGACAGCGTTTGGATTCATTTCTAAACATTCACCAGTTATAAATGCTGACAGTAACAACGAACACTAAAGTCTCTTCAAAATCATAACATCCTACTTTCTTCAACAGAACGCCTTCATATTGACATATGATAATTAAGAGGGTAATGCACTGCTTTGAAATTCTTACCTTAGCCATCCGAATATTTTGTCCTTAATTCGAAATCGTCCACTTTTATATCCACTCTCGTTTGCATGTAGAGGAAGCATTGATAATGTACCAAATTTATGCTTAACTTGTTTAGAAGCTTACTTAAAGAATAATTTATCAGAATCCAAAACTGACCAGGTGGCAAACTAAAATCAAAACCACATTGCTGAGGATTTCCGGTATCTCGGTGATGTCACTTTCTCGATAAAAACAGGTACCTCGGCGTAATCGAAAATTCCGGTTTGTGGCGCTGCCTACATGGAAATAAAACTCAGTTTTCCTGTTTACGTAATTTCATATAATTCGGTTATTTAACATGTGTATTATACATTCTTGTCGATAAACATTGCCATATTTTTCGTATTTTCAAATAATTTAAAATAAAAGAATGTCTATTGTATTTTTTTCAAATAAGGATATATTTAAACCTGCAAACAATGCGTAGAAAACCAATGGAAAGCTGCTTGGTCCTACCATGTAACTAGCGCCCCGTTCAATCGTCGCACTTAAGCAAGTAAGCCGACAGAAAACAAAATCCGTCCTGAAGCTTAGTTTACGTCAGCTTAATTCTAATCGGCTGTCGACTTACTTTATGTCGGACGTCGGCTTTCTTCGTTCTGCCCAAAGTGTTGTTGTTCCAAATTCGCGTATAATAATAAATATATTTAATGAAGTTATTAAAATTAATGCTTCTCTTATTACTATACTCCTAGCAATGTTTTGACGAGATTTTCATCCGCCTCAATCGGCCTAAGGTAAGGGATTTTATCCAGTTATAGCATGTAAATTGTGTTAGAATTGCGACGAAGCCTATATTATTGAACTACGGATTTTGTACCTTGCATTTTTTGACACGCTAAAATCTACTCCCAAAGCTACAATCATTTATAAAAAGGACGTAGGTTTTGCCCTGACTAAGCTTTATTAACATAGTTATTTGAATTTAATATTGTGCTATTTTCAAAATTTTGTGTGTATATTAATATGTGTATTTTTATTTTTTTTAAGAACGGTGTGCACACTGATCGTGGATAGACGTATGGTCTCATTTTTCCTCGCGATACCTCAAAACACTTCATAAATGCATGTAACCGAATATGTGAAAGCTGCAGACAGAATCGATAGGTTCACATGATTTTAGTAAAACACGTTTATAATTCTTCAACACCCAGGATTAAAGCTGAAGGTTTCAGACGAAGAGACGGAATCTCCTGAGTTGGTGAGGAACAGTTTTGTTATGTTCATTTTGTGTACATGTTCGTGCTTGTTTTATAAATTTAGAATTATGAAGTTTAGTTTACACATTGGTCTGAATGCACGAAATAAGTAGGCACAGTTAAACACGTCTAGCAGTTTGTATTATCTATTCGGAACAATCTATGCTCAAGAATGCAATTGGATTAGTCATGGTTGTGAAAAATTAAGGTGAAGATAAAATCACTTTTAGTAATTTTGCTTTTCTGTTGTATGAAAATTGACAAATGGCAAATAATGAACAATGTTTTGAGCATATGGCACGCTGGTTATTAATTGTGCCTTACCCTGGCATATGCCGAATCTACGCACAGTATATACCTATTGACTGGAGCCTTGTGGCCATCGTCACATATACAACTGCATACTAGTCATTATAACGAAGGACTTACTAATTTCGTCCACTGCGGCTTACACATAGGTTTAGGTAACAATTAAAAATTCGATGAAGTTTTTTTTTCACTTTTCATAGCAGTTATCTAAATATTTCGTTCCTTTTTTCGTAAGCTGTTGCTATCTGTAGTAATGCACCTTTTATGATATGCATACATACGATTAGCAGATAAAGTATAAATGTTAGTCTTTACTTGAGAAACTTAATACAACAAGACCAATTTAAACTATTCCATTAGGTGATTTTGGTAGTTATGCTTCTTTATTTTAAATATGTAGCTAATGGAAAAAAATTAAAATTAAATTCTAGACTTGATGAATTACCAGGGCTGCTTTTAAAGCTACTGCTCATCATTATACAAATCTTGAGTAGTATTACTACCTACTGGATTTTCTTCAGAATCACTCTTTTCGTATATTTGTATTTGACTTTATCAAACTTGTGCAATAATTGTGTTTAATTCCCTACCTCTACAATTCTTTATTGATTTCAAATGGTATTCAAGTACTAAATGTTATTGTCATTTTAGGGGCAAACAATGAGTCGCCAGGCTCTGGCAAGTGGCACCAAAGGCCGAAGCCATTCGTCAGCTACAGGTAAGGCATACAGATGGGGTGCTAAGTCTCCGATAATTCCGTATACTGCTGGCGAATTGAAAAGGTTTTTACTCTTGATATCAACTGGATTTCTATATTGCAGTTAATCCAACTGCTAGCAGTTCAGATCTGGCGAGTCTGTTTGAATGCCCAGTTTGCTTCGACTTTGTTTTACCACCAATTTTGCAATGTCAAAGTGGGCATCTGGTCTGCTCAAGTTGCCGACCAAAACTCAGCTGTTGCCCAACATGCAGGGGACCGTTAGGTAAGTTTTTAATGATACTATTTTGGCAATTGAAAACTTGCTATTATTTTCCTTGAAACATCATTGCTTGTTTTATTATTAGAGTAAAAGTATGTAAATATTATCAGAATAAAAACGTGAATGATTACGTTTGATTCCCTAAATGGAAATTTTGTTTTTTCAAAATCTGCACAACATATTTATAGCTCTGTTTCTATAAATTGCGAGTATTCATTATGAAGTGTATTAATGCTCAATGTTTTTAAAGGAAACATCCGTAATCTTGCGATGGAAAAAGTTGCATCCACTGTGACGTTTCCATGCAAATACTCATCATCAGGATGCAGCGCAACACTACTTCACACAGAAAAATCAGACCATGAAGAAGCTTGTGAATTCAGGTACTTGAAGAGGTTTATTTTAAACGTTGCTGCAGTACACATTCATAAATTAATGCAGAGTAGTTGGAAAATATACCTTTGTCTTGAATTTTCTGAATCGTAAAAGAAGCATTCTCTGGATAAAAATTATTCCTACAAATTTGTGATATAGTTTCCAGCTAATGTGAACATTGGTAAACCCTATAAATGTCAACAGTGGCTACTTTAAAATTAATTTTTAGCACAATTTCAATTTTTACTTTTTTTTTCATTATGTTTAAGGCCGTATTGTTGCCCTTGTCCGGGGGCAGCTTGCAAATGGCAAGGATCTTTAGAGCAAGTGATGCAGCATCTAATGCAGTGCCATAAATCTATAACAACATTGCAAGGTGAGGTTTGGTTTTAACTCGTGTTCATTGAAGGATCATTTGGAAGATGCATCATTTCACACGTATTATTTTCCAGGCGAGGACATTGTCTTTTTAGCAACCGATATCAACCTCCCTGGTGCTGTTGACTGGGTAATGATGCAGTCTTGCTTTGGTCATCATTTTATGCTCGTTTTGGAAAAACAGGAAAAGTATGACGGACACCAACAGTTCTTTGCTATTGTGCAGCTGATTGGATCAAGAAAGCAAGCAGAAAACTTTGCGTACAGGTCTGTTTACTATCATATTTGTTTTAATGACATTTCCTTGCTTGTGCCGATCGAATGAATTAGGGTATGCATCTCCAGAATTTTTTGATAACTTCATTTTTAAGTTTTGCAAAACTTAATAGGGTTAATACATTGGGTGACTAATTATTGATTTGGTGAATATTATTGCCTGCATGCACTGTTGTGCACACGTGTCGAGGGTATTGGCAATTAGGCCAAAGTTAATAACTATTTTTGCAACCAACAGATTAGAATTAAATGGACATAGGCGGAGATTAACTTGGGAAGCAACACCGCGCAGTATCCACGAAGGTGTTGCATCCGCTATTCTCAACAGTGACTGTCTTGTTTTCGACACTAGCATCGCTCAGCTCTTTGCAGACAACAGTAACCTAGGAATCAATGTTACCATTTCCATGTGCTAAGGATAGAATACACTTCTGATTGACTGATACATCAAACTCAAATACTGTAGTTATTATTTTTGGTTCATAGGTTTCAATGTTAAAGCTGGTGAGTGACTGGTTATTACAAATTTTACTATTTTTTCCGTTTTATTTAATCTTTAAGCAGCGTTTGAGTTGTTGGTGGCCTTCTGTACTACCTCTTCTTAAATTCACAACCCTAAATGCAAACCCTTACAAAGCAGCATACGCAAACGATTGTTAGCTACAATTTCAAATTTTGAGAAATTGCTTTCGTCGATTTAAGTAGTTCATATGCCAACAAGATAATTTGATTGACAAATATTTAAAAAAACAAATGCAACACAGGTTTTATGGGTAAAGGACAATATGCCAAAAAATGACATTGGCTTTGAGTATACAATTACATCCAATAAAGTGACATGTATTTGGAAGATTGTACATTTTATCCCATGAAATGTAAAGCAAACAAAATTGTAATTTACACACCATTAAGATTTCAGATAATTTTAATTTAAAATTTCTAAAACTTTGTTTGTCGATTAGGTCCTTCTTGTATGTCTAAGTTTACTAGGATTTTCATTAACAGAAATTTAAAAATAACTCCGATATATCAACGAAATAACACAAATCTTTTCTACTTTTTACGTTATAGTAAATGGAGAAATACACAAAAGATAATACATGTTTTTTTTTTAAACAAGGCAATTTTTCGTTTATTTACATTCAACCAAATGAAATATTAATCAGTATGATACAAAAATAATGCACAAGTGTTTTTATACTCATTAGAATTTGCTGTTTTGAAGATTTTTCTATCAAAACATAAAATGGGGATATAAAAAGAATTTTGTTGTACTTTCTGCAAATGCTTAAGTGGGTGCAAATGTTGATACATGCAATGTTACAACAAATTGACTTTTTCCTGATTTTCGGAATGATTTGTTTGCCAGGTATCTCGACTTCTTAGTACATTTTAAATTTACCTGCTTGTTTTTGCTGTAAATAAATGGAATAAACTAATTTGAGTTCCCTGGCAAACAAATTCCACCTGTGGAAAAGAAAATTTTATCTAATAAATTAAAAATAAGATTGTTTTAGCATTGTAAATGTAACTTTTGCTTCTTTGACAAACAATGCATTTGTCTTTCATTATGTAATACATGTAATGTCTGTTTCATATTGAATGCAGAATTACATGTAGTTTTTGAAAAGCATCTTCACTTGATTAGTTGTAATTGTATTCTAATTATTTTACACAAAATCTTCAGTGCTTGTGGTTGATCTTAGAATTTTAGAAATAAAAGGCATTGAATTACTTCTTTTTTTTCCTATGCAAAAGCAATACTATTGAAAAACCACAAAGGTTTGTTCCATAACTGTGTATTGCATGAAACATAAAATTTGAAACAGAAAATATCCAACTTGAAAAAACGGCATTAAGTTTTATTCAAAGTGATTTCAATGAATTGAATGAGTAACTGATAAGATACAGACTCTGCTAGGTTTTTTTCTCAAAACGTGTCTTGCACGAGTCTTGACTCAGAACATTGCTTATGATGGTAACTGTGATACTGGCCACTGTTGAATTGTTTATCTTTCTCAGAGATTTCTTGCATAGCCCTATTTGAATGGAAACGAGGAAAAGTCCGATGTCCATATTCACCAACCTTATTCTCAGTACTTTTCTGTATGCATTATCCTCGCTCTTGAGTGTCTGGTAATCACATATAGTAACTTGGAAATGCTTATTACATAAAGTGCTAATCAGTTGCAGGAATATATAATTTAGAATCGTCTGAATCAAATACTAGTTTTGGTTCTGGGTAACCCCATTATAAAAATTCAAATTTAATTTTTGTATTCTTTAAGAAAAAATTATTTATGCCATTAATGTAATACAGTATGATTTTTTTCTTTCAGTAGCTTTGATTTCCACAATTTTGGACTGAAAACTCAATAGTATTTATTTATCTACACTTATTTTTTAATTGATGTTCTTTCCAATTTATCAATTGTTTTTTATGGTAAAGAATCCCGGAAGGTTGATGCTTCAGTTTTCTTAAACTTGTATGTTTAAATTTTGAAATATTAGTTTAAACTTTAGTATTTACTGTATGTGGAAGATCTAAACCTAAATGTGTCAAGTTTTGTTAAAGAAATAAAGCTACTAACTTGATAACGTGTAGACATGCCTACTCCGCCTATAGGTATACCCAGAGATTATATTAATATTGTAAGCTTTGAAATCGTATTATATTCTGATTAATGAGATGGCTTATTTCGTTTCTTTTGATTAGTTTGGGTTTTATTTACAATTTTGTAATTTCCGCTGATTTAATGAGGAGTTTTTGATATGAGACAATTTTATATGTGATCGATGCAGCGACCATATATTAAACTTTAAATCTGTGTACTGAAGTTTTAGATACATATTTAAAGATGTTTACATAATTTTCCTTAATGCCATAGACGTGACACGTTGTAATCAATATATATGTACTCCCGATGAACATAATGCAATGTCTGCCATTTAAGTTTTGTTTCTTTACGAAAGGGCAAAACATGATTCAAAGTAGAGCGCCCTTTATAAGTTACCTGTTCAATGACATTTTGGTTAAGTTTCTTTCTTTTTTTTTTAACGAATTATGGTTGGTTTTGTAAAATTGTAAATAGTGCAAGAATATGCACATTGCAAAGATACTTTTTCAAGATTGATTTCTTTCCCATGTAAATAAGGCATTTACTTATTACATTCTTAATTTCAATTTAATGATTTTGCCAACAGTGTGGTACTTTTATTTATTTAAAGGCCGGAACGCGTACTACTTTGCATTCCTAATACAGGGGAAGTTTGGGCCATATGTAGAAGTTGTCACTATATTTTCAATAAGAAAGCAATGTGAGATTTGTAGACGGAATGACGACCTCACAAATTGGATCAACAAAAATTCCTGTTTACATTTACATGATAATTGTATTTCCATGATTGTATGGAACATTAAACATCCATTATGTATCATTGTATGGAAACGTGTCCTATGTCGCTTGTTCTAAGCTTCCAAGAGATAATAATATTTATATTAATTTGATGTCGTTTATTTGTAAAATAATTGCAGGATTGAATAATTGAAATAATTGTAGTGCTTGGTTTTACCCCTAGGCGTCTCCCGCATCACACGTTATATCCGGTTTGGGGATATTTTTGAGGTATGCGTATCTGGCAACACTAGACTACATGAGGTCGCCGGGATCAGCTGGATGTTCTTCGAATTAGTTTGGTAAGTAGTTAATTTAAATTTTTTATTTTATTATATTATTGTCAGTTAATACATTATATGGACAAGACGAAACCTTTTAAGTATTGGCCAGAATCGTTTTGTCAGATAAAGTTGTTAAGATTACTAATTTTCAATCGGCGTTTTAAATGTCAGCAGAGTGGCAGCCATTACTGATGACGTAATTTTTGAGTTGCCATTAATTATGCATGCATTATTTCCGTTAATTCGTGGTATTTAAATATTTGGAACTCCAGCGGCAGATCATAATGTAAAAACTGATCTAATTAGAGCGTACCGTAAGAACGAATGAAACTGCTTCGAAAATTCCATTCATAATTTTTGCATTGACCTTAATTGTAATCCTATAATGGGCATTGGCCATGTTTTCCAATAGATATATACTGGGTGTTATAAATAAAACTTGCAGCTAGGGTGCTCTTTCAATAGTTAAGGCATTTTGAGAATATTTTCAAAGCATTCCGTTTTGGGAAAAAAGTACACTTGAATCAAATAAGCATTACATATTTATTGCTTTGTGATACACACACTCACACACACTTGCTATTTAAAAGCAAAAAAGTAATATTAATTAAATTGTGCAACTCGTTTTCTAAACTAACTTACATTCACAGCTTGTATGAATGAACACATTGACGACACACTTCACGTATTTACAAGACGAATAAATCACGATTTCAATACGCATAGCAAGATAAATGGACGAAAATCTGCTAAAGATAACATTTAAGCTCAAATGCAACGATTGTAATTATTAAGCTTACAAGACGCATAAATCATGCGACACTTCAAACATTATACAATAATTAAGGGGGAAATCTGCACGAGTGCAACTTCTAAACCTGAAGTGCGAAAATAAAAGGCATTCTTTGACACCATCTGTCTGCTCAATGGACCATAGTCATGCTGTTCTATATATTAACGAAATTTATTTAGCAAGAATTTCAATGTTGGAGCTTTTTAAGTTTTAGCCCAGCTGCTATGATGTTCACAAGTCCAATCAGGTGAAGAATTCTAGATTGGCCTTAACACTTTATTTAATGAACACACACGTTACCTTTGAATATAGACTTGTAACATATAGTTGACGTTGTGAGAAGATGACGACACACTCAGATGCAGGTAGAGATGTTTTACCATTATTATGATTGTTGGGAAAAAACATTCAGATTTGATTTATAAGCAATTTTTGCAGAGGAATGTAGAATAACGATGGGATATTTTTTTTTCGAAGAAAAGAAAAGCAATATTTATATAAATAAAACAAGATTCATTAACATATCAAAAAACAAACGCTCATTAAGACTCTGTACCCATTTGGGTCAACATCCCTCTAGTGGTGGATATGCCTTTAACACGGTATTTCATTTCCAACAGTCTCGCGTGATGAGACCACTGACATTGCTTTTCCACACTGCTAAAGTCATATTAATCGACACCGAGGGATGTTGAATTGTCTAAATCCTTATTTGCTCAACGTCAATAATTTTCCAATTTTTGGAACAAATGCTCAACTGGCTCTAAGCCAAATGCTATTCTATAGCTTAATAACACTATCACTCCATTATCCAAACCTATTGAATTATTTGCCTAAATCAAAGGAAATTTAATCCTCTTAGTCTTTATCTTAAACACTTGAATAAAATTCGTATACCTAATACAAGTAGAAAGTACAAGGTCAGGTAATAATATTTTACTGTAGGCATATCGATCAACTTTAACGTCATAATAACAAGTCGATATACCGGTTAATCATTCAAAAACTTGGTATGCATTGTGTGCTCATTTAGTGATAGCTGGTGCAGCGTTTGTATAGCTGTCTGTTACTTGTGGATGTACACATTACACATTTTGCTGTCACCAGTTGTCATATCGTTGCCAAAATTGTTGTCACTTGTATTCATCATTGAAATTTGTGAATCACGTGGCATATATAGCCTTCAAATATGTAGGCTCATCTTCTTTCTTTTGGTATTGGTTGCTAAGTAATCCACCATTTGCATTGGCACTGTCCTGTAGCTCTCATCATCTACACGCTACAGCTTGTTTCTACAAAGTAAATTGCAGTGGAAAATTTATAATCTCTTAATCCAATATTTCGTAAGAGGTCGATTCCTGTCGTCCATTGTGGTAGCAGAAAACAACAGCTTATATATTGCTAGTTCTGGGCTTATGATTCTATTTGAAAGAAAGTCTTGTAATTCCCAACTGGATTCTTCTCAATGAATATAACTTGCTTGATCTATATTTACTGATGCGTAATTGAGAAGGGACTAAGTTTTGTTTACAAGTGGTTTTTTTTTTGACAAACCTTCCCTCAATTCACGTAGAAATAAGTTGGGGAAACGACGATGGGATAGGCCTATAATATTGAAATCTGTTCTCAGATAGGTCCATAATGGTTGTTGGTGATGAAGGCAAGCAGTTTCAGGACATTGATCTGTCAGTTGATCTGTCGGAATGGAATCCAATGAGCGTAACGTTGGAGTTTGCGGTTGAGAATAGGTTTTCCTTCTTTCCTTTTTTGCCTCTGGCTTTTCGAGTATTCCTGCCAATGGAAGATTGAATGGCCGGTCCTTTGTCAACTGAACTTCCCCTGCTCAAGAATGGTGTGTCCACCTTGAGCGTTCCATCCACCACCATGGATTCAGAGACGATTTTCGGATTTGAGCAATCCAGTCCTTTGAACTTGCGGACGGCCTTCTTGAAGGCTGGAGAATCTCTCGACCACTCCATGATGAATGTAGGAGTAAGGTTCGTGCCGATTTTCTGTCCCATGATAAGGTAATGGGACTTTGCCTTCTTTCCCACTGTACCACAACACTCGTCCATGTTTTCCAGGTCGAACTTAGGGCGACGGATGAGACGGGCGTCTTTCTCATCCAGGTTCTTACCGCGTTTGAAGACCTTGCTTTTCTTGCACACAATTCGGGATTTCTTGATCTTCTTTATTTTTGTCTTCAGGGCTAAACAGGGGAAACAAGATATTATTATGAGAAGATGTATTCAAGAAATGCTGTTGCAATAAATACACTGAATCTGTTTGCAATGCTTTGTGATCCACTCTACACAAAACACCTGACTTGTTGTTTGTGTCCAATGAATGTTTATGAACATTTTCAATCTTCTATATAAAAACCCATATGTGAAAATCTATGTTACTTAGCGAATTCCGTTGTACTCCTTATTAATTAAACACGCATGCTTCTTAAGTCAAGTTTCCTTTACAACTATTTAGTATATTTTTTTTTTCTCAAGTCATACTAAATCTAAATCAAATTAGTATGTTGGCTAGACGATGACAATTATTTGGTGTGCAAATTCAAGAGGTTAACAATGGGTCTTAACGTTTACTTCATTTGCAAGCGCATTTTATATGCTAATTATCTAAGAAATGTAAACGAGCCACGTCTTTATATTTGCCCATATCCTTATACCGGTTTGCAGTAAAACTAATGTTCACGTACCAAGAAATGAATGTCCAATCATGTAACCTTGAAAGTAATAGGGCCATTTAAAGTCGTTGAATTAAAAGAATTTTAAATCTTGTGAAACTAGTTTTCCAGGGGATTTGAAAGCACTTGTCTATACTTACGGTATTTTAGTGAGTGTTTTAGAATATTTATGTTGACAAACTGATTGCCAAAGCAGTTCTTGTAAAAGACATGCCTATTCATTTACACTATAGGTTATCCTTTTTTCGAGAGGGCATTTACCCCTGAGCAACAGAAATTTAAGGAGTCTTGAGGGACAATTTTCACGACCCAAACTCTTCTTTGAATTTTTATCGATATTAAGTATGTGGTTTTTAGCGATTACATAAGCAGGGCGTATATGGTTTGCAGTTTTCTGAGGTCAGCGGTTACACATGCGGTTTATGTATGCGTGGGGGAAGTGTGGAATTTCAAGAGCTTCTTAGCTACTGCTTTGTAGTGAACTTTTGGTTTCGTGAAATGCATGTTTTGGACATTTTAAAAACGGATTTTTTACATTACATGCGCTTAATTCGCTTATTTGCATCCAAACTGTCATAGCGGATTAAAAAGTGCAATTTTCATCAGATGTATTCATTGATTTCTTCTGGCGCATAAGTAATTAGCAGACATGCAATCTACAGATTGTAATTTAATATGGTTTACTTCAGTTCCAATTAGGCAAATTAATGTCAGATGACCATCTGAAATAAGACTTTCACAAACTCGACTTTCAGGTTTTAATTGGGTATAAGAAACAATGAACCTTTTTTTATCAATCTAATCAACTTAAAATGGAACTGCATGCAAATCGCGTGTTCTAAATACATGCATTATTTAAATTATGTTTTACATCTATAGCATGACATATCACGAGAAATGTTAGCATGTAGGACATCTAAACAAAGATATATAGAACCCTTCATAAGTTGATTAATATGAAGTCACAATCTTACCAAAAAGGACAATGGTGAATAATACCATCTATAAACTGAGGATGTTTTAAATAATTTAGATGTTTTAGAAGTTAAATTGCATGCATAGAAAAATACGTCTTAAGTCCTTCACTAAAATGCATTTGACAACTTGTCTTCATAATTTTTCCAAGTTTACTAAACAGTTCTCATTTATGTGTTACTTAAACGCTGAAATCTTACCGAAGTCCGCACGGCAGAAGTTATCCAGAATGTTTTCATAAGTCTGGATTTGACGACAAGCAGAACACGCTGAAGTGTCTGAAAAATAAAATAGAAGCAGTTTGTAAAAAACAAGAAATCTATATATTGACATTTTGTATAATCTGTATTCTGGTTGAATGAAACCAGAGGTTTTTTTTCTTATTCCTAAAAGCTGCCACAATGATTGATCATCTACCCAAATCAGCTAAATATCAGGGACTTGCATTGTTACATCTTATGCCATTGCCTCAATGAAAGATAAACTGGCAACATCTTGATTTTAACCCTTGTTGAAAGGGTTGCTTTGGCGAATAAGGAAAACTGTTTGATAGATATAGTGCATCTCAGTCCGCATATGTTATCACAAGATTTCATTCACTGCTAAAATATATATAATTTAACTCATGTAAAGAATTTTCTAACAGGATTCTGCGGGTTGTGTAACCCTGCCAGAATCAACTTTTCTCGTACATTTTAGGATTTATTTGTTAGTTATGTCATTTAAAATGACAAGTTGTTGCATTATAGTCACTCGTGAAAACATCACATGAATACAAATTTCAAATTATTAAAAATAATACTACTATAGGTTTAACATTCTATAAAACAAAGTTGTCTGCAGGGACGCTTTCCCTATAATACGAACAACAGACTAGAAAAATCCTTTACTAATGTTTTTTTCCCTTTATTATTATGCTTTTATAATTGCCAGTTTGATTCAGTGATATCCCACATATGTATGCTGGCCAAATAGATTATAGAAAGTAATGAAATTTAGACAGTATACAGTTTTCTATTAAAAATACCATTACAGAAGACGCTTTATAACCTAATTTCACCAACTTATAATAATGCAATAACACTATCATGGCAGTATGGATTTTCTCAATTTTCCGTTAATATAATTTTTTGTACGAAACGAAATTTAATCCTCTCGCTGCATGTCTAGACACCAAAATAGTGTTTGTAGAGAGGAATTAATTTGACAGCAATAAAATTTAATTTGATGCATGTGGGCGGAATATCATGTCAAACTTTGTTTATTTTTGACCAGAAGAGGCGCTGCGTACATTTCCAAACAAATCGACTCCCCTTCTTTATTCCTGCCCACATTACTCCCTCCAGTTTTGGGGCAAACAAACGCGTCTTAATATTATTATCCCCTTAGTTTGATTATACACATCACCGAGATAATTTATTCACTTTCTTTCAACACTAGTTTTTGACAGACTCTTGTAAAGGCCTTCAAGGTTTAAAGCTATAATATTACTGGCAATTTGTTACACGAATTGAAAACTGTCAAGCTATGGCATCTATCCCATACATTACTTTTTTTTCTACTTTTGACAAGGGATGAAGATTTATTTCTTAATTTTGTGGGTTAGAAGTCACCTGTCTTGTCATGAGAACAATTTCCCTGAAAATGAACTTTCCATTTTTGTTTATTTTTTATATATATACTTGTAATGAATACATGTGTCAATCTTTCGTGAACTAACGTTACAAGCTAATTTTCTTTCAATTTTTTTAAATATTTTTTTTATAGAAAATTCTAATTATCAGTATGATTTGAAAAGCTGAGTTTAATACA
This sequence comes from Ophyiulus pilosus, assembly GCA_033995625.1. Classification (NCBI taxonomy): domain Eukaryota; kingdom Metazoa; phylum Arthropoda; class Diplopoda; order Julida; family Julidae; genus Ophyiulus; species Ophyiulus pilosus. Next base: position 103,272 of record JAUJYV010000006.1, on the reverse strand, counting down.
TAAGATACTAGCTTGAAAAATGATTAGTTCCATGCAATGTCAGTAAAGGCCGACCCTTATAGGTCTGGGACGAAACTTAAATTTTGTAGACTAATTTTAGTTCTGATTTCTCTAAAATTCAATCTTTCCATTTTTATTCATTATTCTCATGTCAAATCAATGTAAGCACACCACACACGTAGTCTTATTTAGGTTGCATCATGCAATTTCCAGTTATTATGTACTCCGAAACTTGCATACGTTACTCGAAATTGTGCATTACTGAAGTCTGTACTTCTGTAACCATTTTTTTGGGGAATTATCCAAATAATATAAAATTGCAAATTTAACAGGCATAGGCTCAGAAATTCTTAATTTAGATCACCGAATTAAAATATATCAAGACTCTGCATGTAACTAAACAATATTGTTAATTTCGCATCGATTGACCATAGGCAATATTTTACAAATGTTGATATTGACGAAAGTACCCGAATAATATTTAATAATTGATAGTTTCACGATAAAAATACATGATTGTCTGGAAACTATAGTGTATTACCTCATCTGCGAGGGATATAATTTTGAACCATGGATAAACGCCCCTCTTTTTAGCATTCCAGCCATCGGACTGGCACTTAAAATAAAATTAGTCTTAGACGTGGTTCAAATCTCAAGTGCACACATTTTTTGTGGCATTGGGGGAGGAGTGTGTGTGGTGAAGTGGAGGCAGGCTTATTATCCATAATAATAATATTCTTCGGGGATATAAAAAATAGGAAATTAAACCCTCTTGTTTTAGCCTGGAGGGGACCCACGTGTGTATACCAATAGACATTCATTTAAGGAGGATGGAGATCGATAGACCATAATATTATAATTATACACACGTGAAACGTATTAATCATATTTATGGAGTTGTATTAAAAAATCAAAGGAATATGACAGTCGTCTAGAAATTGGGCAAATGTTGAATCTTGCACTATTTTGAAACACTGCTTTGCATTGTTTATCTTAACCAATCTTAAATAAGTTTTTTTTTTTTTTGTAAAATAGTTTAACAAATTGCACAGCTTATTTTATCCGCTATGCTTAGTTAATTAAGTCATAAATAATAATTGCTTTGCTAAATTTGCAAATTTCCGATCATTTATGCAAGACATTGTTTATAATTAGAGGCGCCCAGATCACTTAATTTTCACAAAGTGCATGAAAAATACAAAACCAGTTTATATATACGAAATCGTCACGTTTTCCCATTGCTACATCAGGGCATAAATTGTAGATTACATATACAAGAAATCACATTTGTCAAATATAGGGTAGAATTCAAAGTCAATACGCAGTTTTTCTTGTCACTCACTTATACACTTCTGAACCATACTTAAGCTAGTGTGTTTGTCAGGAAATGAATGAAGATGTGATGATATTCAATTAACATCCCATTTTTGTCAAACATAAAATAAACCATCGAATGTACATAGTATGTAACGGTTTAAAACATAGTACTATACTTTAGATTACGAGTATGTACATACAGAATTATATATCTATAAAAGTTGTATGTTCTTATTATATATAAACATTCTGGAAAATGCGACTGACTATTGATAACCGGACGGTGTTGACAATTTCAACAGACTAATCTATTATGGTCTAGAAATTGCCAAATTCTGAAAATACGTTATCACCATTCTCACTGTACAAAAATACAGTTATGATCAAATGTTAAGGCATTGTGGCAGTTAGTGTCATAGCCCCAACGAGGACTATTCTTGTCAGAACTTAGAGAACCTATACATGTACAAAACAATGATGACCATGGTCAAATACTAAGAGCACCGTCTGAAAACTTCGTGGACATTTTTTATTGGAACATTCACCGCTCCTGTCTGGAAACGTACTGATACATATCGAATGTCATTGTTTATGAGTTCTGAGAATTTGAGCATCCAATTTAAGTCTTCATATGAAATTGGGAATTGTTAATCCACAAATTTCCATGGCCTTTTCATGTCTGCCCGCTGCAGTAAAGAGCTGACGAAATTTCGCCCAATGGGAATGGGGCTTAAGTTCTTGAAAAGCTTCTTAAAAGATAGGTCCAGTCGAGTAATTTTGCTCAAGGGCGTTCAACGAGGCATTTAACAAGCAACGCGAGGTTTAACAGAGTTCACGGGGTCAAAGAGCGTGAGATGTGTCAGTATCTGGCACCGGTGACGTCATGTACGTGCACCACGCATGAATAAATAATTTAAACGAGTTGAAAGCTGCTGACAAGCCAGTTTTTAAACTTGCGTAATTAGCCAACATAGACACGATCAAGATTGAATTACCAGCGAAAGGGTTAAATGTTGAGTGACAGCTTGCATTTCAAGAAGGCCTTGGAAAAGACATAACAACGAAAGTGCATAAAAAATGAACGTACTTTTATTTTTATTTGTGGTCACTGATCATTCACTGTAGTCAGTTTTTTCTGACTGCTGCATACATGATCTATTGTAATTTTGTTACATTTTGAATGTAACAATTAAACGCGTGAAATTTTATGCCCACGCTGTATTGTCATACTGTATAATGGATGATTCAAGTTTTTCTAAAGAAAATTCTATTTACAAATTGTAGTTGAGAATATTTATTTGTAAGGTCGAGTGATTTGGAAAATGTTTTAAATCATGTGCACTTTTAAATACTTTAATGGCTGTTGAATATTTGTAAGTACAAATACAGTATCAGAATTAGACGTCTACACCTGTGTATATGCATATGCAATTAAGATTTGAAGAAGTAAAGTCAGCAGAATGTTCTCGATTAACGGTCCATTTACACACATCCGTTAAATGTAAAAAGTGCTGTATGAACGAAAGTTCCTGTGCCAGCATGTGTAAATACTCTAGCAGAATTCAATTTATTTGAACGATATTTTTCATCAGTGTTACTAAATTCCACTGAACGGAAACGGATGCGTGTAAATGGACCTATAGTTTCCATATTATGTACTCGCTAAATGAGCACATAAGAAGCAATTTCTGTTAATGATCTCTTATTACATTGTGCATTAGCCATATACATAGTCACGAAATGGATTTAATCCTAGCTGATAACCGATTTGGATAGAATTTTTGCAAACTGCTTATTCCGTGACTACAGCTTGTAATACAGTAAATGCAATAAATAGCAAGAAAACAGACCTACGTTATATGCAGCATAGCAATTACTGTTCAATTATTTAAAAAATATTCAAAGGTTTTTTTTAAAAATCATTTTTGTTTAAGAAGGGTGTGAGGCCTTTACAGTAGAATACCGGTAAATATCACTAGGGAAGCGCCGACAAGAATGCTGGATAAAAAAAAAACGGCTTTGACTTTTAAATCTTCTGTTTTGTACATTTTCTTGGTCTTTGCCGCCTCTATCGCCCATGAGCCCATTGGAATTAAAAAAGTAATGCCTTGGCACCTAGGTGTAAATGGATTTTTAGGCAAGTCCCCATGGGAGTCCAATTGGCCTTCCGACCTTAACATCAAACATGGACACCGACATGTACCTGTGTGGCTTAACCCTCGGAGTTGTCATGGACTTGGATCTCAAACGGTCCAATTGACATAGGAGGGAGGAGAAAAATGAGGAAAAAAACTTTTAACACAGTATAACGAAATTACACTAAAGACCTACCAAGAAAAGGTGAACATGCGTTGCTGCTTTTTCTGGCTGAAAAATGTCACAGTTGCTTCTTAGTTAACTAAGCACACAGGGACAAGAATGTAGGACCCACGCTTTCTTTGGCGCAAGTTTCAATAGGGTTATTGGACTTGTTTAATTAACGGTAAAATGCATTGGGCGCATTTGACCTCAAAACACATTTAAGTTCTTGTTATTTATTGAAGAAACCGACATTACCACAATTGTCCATTCGTAAAGGAAAATAGTGATTACACCCATACCGGTATATCAGTGTGGAGGCTGTGGTTTTCAACATTGTTCAACCTACGGCAGACTAAACTAGGTCTTTAGGGCCAAAAATTATCGAGGCCCACCAAGTTTTACTAGAAACAATTGTCTTTCACTAAGGAATTTATTTTCTTAAAATGCGTTGTTTAAATAAACTTTTCAACCATCACCCCAAATCCCCACGACACACCTGGGTACCCTTGGCGAACTTCTTGAGAATATTAGGTCTATAGGGTAATAAATAGTATAGGAATAGAATGTTTCAAAATATTCATTTGAAGAAATTTCTATGTCTTGTACATTTTACAAGACATCGTGTAAAAACAAGAGCTTCCGTTTTATACCATTATATACCATCCATGCCAATATACAGTAAGAAAATCTCAATATTGAAGTTGGATAACGATATTGCGTAAGCAGTGGAAATAAATCCGTAATGTTAAGTTACGCAAACCTCATGGGTACTTAAGTATTTTCTAAATTACTGCTCAAGTGAATTTTCTAAGAAGCAGAAATTATTCAGAAACCTTCAACGAAGTGGTCATTCGAAACTTTCTGTGTGGAGCTGTCACCTAAATGTAAACGCAGTATTAATTTGTTTGTTTAATGCCATAATAACAAGACTGATAATTCTCGTTATTTTAATTAGTACTGGCGGCTAATCGCGTCAACATTGACATGAGATTAACGTGTTTATATGCCATGCGAGGCGTTTAATTCGCAGTAGTTGGGCGGTACTAAAGGTCATTATTCACATTCGACAATTCATGCGTTCTCATAAAGCATGCACTTCAAGAAGTCAAGTCCAGATAAATGGTAAAAAACAGAATACCAGAATCTAATTTAAGAATGATTGGTGTACTAGGTAATGATAGAGGCTTAAAACTGTACAAATACTTATTATGTTCTCTCTTTGAAATTCCTTTTTGGAATCAATGTATTGATTATTTTAATGTGTCTACAATGTTTAGCAGAGGCCTAGTTTTTCAAGCCTACGTTGTTTTTTGGCTTTTGTGCTGACCCATCTGATTTTTAAGCTGGCTACAGGCCAAGGGTTCAAGAATCAACCCGCATATTTAAGCTTGAAATTAAGCTTTATATTCAACGCTCGAACGTTGCTATATTAAATAGCTTGTCCTATATAAGCAATTGTCATAGATTTGTGGACTGCCATGGAGAATCCATGAGATTTTTTGCTTTGGCGAAGCATGCAGGCTGAATGCAAAGTATGTCTAAAATGCATGCACTTAAGTAGTTTTTTTTAAAACTCGTGTTTCGCTACTCTTGATCAAGACATCAATTACCAGATCGCCAATATTTTTTTATAAATAAAGATTTGCCATTTTAGACACGGTTTTTATCCCGGTTCACTATTTTTAACCTTAACAAATTGCCTAATTTGTACACTGATCGTATATACTATACGTACAAAGTTGGAATTTTAAGATCCGTCATTTAAATTTTCTACTATGCCTATGCATCAAATTAATCACGGCTTAAGACAGCTCAATGTTACGATATAATTACTTTTTAAGTATATGAGAGCCTAATCACCGTTATAGATGGCTACACCATAAACTGCTGGGCCATAATTTTTCTCTTGTCACGCAATCAATTTAGTTTAATTTGGCAATTTAAAATGTGCTCAGCATCATCACTCTTCCCGGTTTTTTTTAATGAAATAAGCGTTTCAGGTTCGTAGATCCAAACAGAAATCCAATCCTTGACCATTTTGTTGAGATGAATGACCATTTGATCCTCTCTACTTTTGCCTGTCATAGACTTGTCAACAAAAAATTAAATTAGTTGGCATACTGATAACCTCGATACATTGTCACAGAGCGCCACCTGTTTCGCAACACTTTTTTTTTTCGTACAATCGAGTTTGAGAGATTGGTCACGGAAGTTAACAATTTGCTGAATTTTTCATAACCAAGCTTTGAATTTACTTCGCAGAAAGCAGAGATTTTGAAAAAAAAAAAAAATAGTCTTATTCTAGTTCAGCACCTCCTGGTGGCGTACGAGCATCGCAAATCCTAAATGCATTGCAGCAGTCTTGCGCTACAACGAGTTTAGTAATGCAGCAAAAGATACCCGCTTCTGGAATCAAAAGTCTTGTTGGAAATACCATTCTAAAAGTCCATACGCCACCAGGGGGCAAAGCACCGAAATTGCAAAATTTGACAGAATAAATAGCCGTAGTAAAATTGTAGCTTTACGGAAGCAGTAAGGACCATCTGCTTCCTCCCCCTATGGTTTAGAGTTACCCACTTTGCCGACAGTGTACAAGCATTTCGCCGACTAACGTTACATCCCAATAGACAGGTTTCGCATGTCAACGTCTTTATACTTACCTTAACTTTAATAACGGGAAGGGGGGAACCACGCATGCGCACCCATTACGTTCAGTTAGTTCATTGGGTAGTTCAATGCGTGGCTCCTCCCTTCCCGCCATTAAAGTTAAGGTAAGTATAAAGACGTTGGCATGCGAAAACTGTCTATTATTAGAATAATTTTACGTTAATTTGTTATGTTATTTTACCCACGTTTTGCCTAGCATGCCCTAACCTAACTAAATTATTCGCCAATGCATTAAGAAAAAATCGTCGGCGAAATGCGCTGTCTGCAATGTGGGTCGATGCCGTTCCAACACTGATAGTGATCATGTGTATTTGGTTATTTAAGGTTCAATTTGAAAAGTATACATGCTTCATGTGCATTTTTTGACCATTTTGCGCGTTGAAAATGTTCACCTACGTATACAAAGGTAAAACATTTGTCCTTGTCTGTCAAAATGCTGGTTTGCTATCCCCGACATGTCCAGAGAAAGGGGGTGGCATTCCTTCACGACTTTCACAGACCATAAATTTTAAAGGAATCTGCGATGTTTGCCCATGCTCTGTATTGTTCAATGGATCAACTTCTTCTCCCCATTTTTTATGATAAGCCAATATCAAGTTTCACTTCCTTGTCGCAATTTTTTTACGGCAATTCACAATTATTGGGGTGGGACCAACGAAAAAAAATTTTTTTTGGGCAGTAAAGGTCAGTCTCGAACGTTTCAACTGCTTGCAATCACAGGAACGTGTATAAAAATAACAAAAGCGTTCAAAAGTCATTTTAAATTTGAATATCAGTACACGTGTGCATGAAACATGAGACCTTTTATTGTGCAACCTGTTATCCAGGGTTACTGATTGGCTAATTCGTTGTTGACAGTTAACTAAATTTGCATGTTTATCGTCGCATGATTTTCTATTACGTAATCGGTATACATTTTGGTGCTATATAAGGACGGGTAATGTTCATAACACCAGTCGCCTTTGTGGGCAGGTAACCGGTGGATGAAAATTAGTCAAGTAAGTAAAAAACGGTTTTTGAGAAATTATTTGGTCTACATGGACATCGACAAATTAAATTCCAATTATTTTGTGATCCTCCCTGTTATATGTGCTGTAATCGGTTCATATACAAAATGCATAGGTTAAATTTGGCAAACTAATTCCTAAACCTTTATTTGGGTCTAAAACATTATAGTGTTCTTAAAATTTCGCTAAAATTAGATATGCATAGATAAGAAGGTAATTAACTTCCTTGGTACCATGGTCAATTAAGGCCATTTCAAGTAAGTACTTAATTGAAAATGTTAAAAACTCACCTTTTGGGTTTTCGGTGCTTTCATCATTTTTGGTAGACTGCGGGCTTATGCACATGTCATTGTCTAGTGGGAATTTGTCACAGCGGAACATTTCTGGCCAGGGGTAGCCATACTTGCCCATTCTTGCCTCGCAGCCGGATTTGACCTTTTCACAAAGTGACCGACAGGGATAGATGGGCCTGTCCAAGCAGACGGGCGAGAAGAGTGAGCACAGAAACAACTGAGTATCCAAGTGACAATTTATATTTAACAGGGAATTCCAGGGCTGGGCTTGAGCCAGGGCTTCGGACAAGGTGTCGTGGTCAAGCAGGTTGGGCAGACGCATTTTTTTGTATCCGATACTGTGGCAGAGGGACATGTTTTTGGGAATCTCGACGCACGTGGGCTGCGTGGGCCGGTTGCCCATCGATGCCCAGTCGGAGAAGTAACCGTCAAAGTCGGCCCCTTCTTGTAGGTAGCCATTGTCTCCGGGCACTATGTCTGTGCCATCGCAACAAACTCTTTGCCAGAATATCACTGTCAGGAGAACGACCCGAATGGTCCGCAAATACCAGCACTGGTCAAACATGGTGGTTTCTGGCTTGCTCGGATACCAGGAAAACCTAAAACAGCGTGAAAAACAAGTTTAGGTAAATGAATCATCCCTGGAATCTCGGAAACACGAAAATGCTAAGCGGACTAACAGACCCTATGCTGAGTTCGACCTAATTTTATCAAAAATGTGGATTGCACCTAACACTAGGTTTGGTGGTTTAGGTTTTGGTGAAGAAAGATACATTTTTCCAAAGCAACCTATGCTACTTTGCATTTCTGAACTTCAAGGATGTCATATTCATTGGGCACATGTAGATTAGATTTTTTTCCCAAAAACACTGAAGTGTTCTCCAGCGAATATTCAATCTGAATTTCTTCTATAAATTTAGTTAGTGGATGCTATAGATTCAGAATGCATTAGTATAAACTTATCTAGACCAGCCAACCTAGGAAGGAGATTCGCAGCCCCATGGGCATCAGTGGTTATCAATTATCATGGCTAGTGTTAGATAGGGCTATTATGCCTCAACCCTTCTCAAGCGCAAAATACAGTGTTAACCAAAGTTTTAAGAAACTCCAAAAGAAATATATAGAGAATAGAATGTATAATGACCCTGTGGTTGCTCCACCGACGTAAAACCAAGACCTGGTTGAATTTTTTCCTGACAGAAGAAGTGACCCCCTGGAGTGGACCACAGCTGGCTATTCTTCAGAGGAGCATCGAAGTAATCCAATTTTAGAAATGGCAGGGACCTCTAGTAAGGCACAAGGACGCTAATGGTGTTAATCCTGGCTAATTCTTGCAATTGTCCTGGAATTTCGTTTGAAACAATTTCAATCCACATTTCGTGAATGGTGCCAGAGACGAGCTTGTGCAGTGCTAGCAAGAGAGCTGCCACTCACCGTGCTCTCAAGTGAGTAATACCCCGATGATCTGCGAGTGCCACTCTCCTATCCTCTCTATACCTCGGTTTTCCACTACTCAGCTGAAGCTGACCAAATGGCGCCAGAGGGAGCTGGTGGAGCTACAAAGTACGCTCCTCCTTGGCCGTATACTGCTGCAAAACCTTCCTTTCGGAATTTTTATAGCCGATTTCAAAATTCCCAGTTTAATCACCGATTAATAAATTGGCGAGTAAGGTTAACGGTCCGTGCAGACTCTATTTCCGTCTAGCTAACGTGTGGCGGGTTGCCTGCCCCATTTAGGAAGCTCTTAAATCGGTTGCAGTCAACAATGAAAATTTAAAGACCGGTTAATCGACTTGCGAGACAGTTGTATGCGATAGTTTATTTTTGCAAAACGCTGAAACCCGATAGGGGCAGCACCAGCGCTTGACAATCTAGTTTACTGGTGACGCCATCTGTACCCCTCGAAGTTATTATCGTTTTACACACATTTTGTACGTGCACATCAACGGTTTTTTAACTTATCTCTAGGTGTGCTGCTAAAGTGTGTTTGGAGGGTTGAAAAAGTTATCTTCTATACACTGATTGTATATAATAAACATTAAAAACATTGGCTCTCAAAAAATTACTCTCAGGTGAATTAAAAATTCAGAGAGTAGATTTTATATATATTTTATGATAAAGACATGATTTTTATTTAAAGAGAAAATCTCTTAGCTATACTGTGACAATTTTGACTATCCATATAAGAATTTTAAACTATATATTGTGTGTAGTGAGTTGGAAAAGATTAACAAACACCGATTGTCAATATAATATCGATGTAATCTTTGTTTTAAGGTTATCATTATACTGTGAAACCATTCACAAGGCCATGCCATGTATGATTATGATGGTGGCCATTGATATTTTAATTTTTATGCAAATATTGTTGAAAACGTAGGTGATTCAAAATGGCATGCAATATTTCACAATACACATAGTGTGAAAACTATATATAGCTCTTTAACAAGTTGCATAAAAGCATGCCTCTTAAGCAAATTTTATTTTAAAGGGATTCTGACATTGATAAGGCACCCTATATTTTTAGATCCGAATAGTTAACTTAAATTGCTGAATAGTACGTGCTAATTGCGATGACAGTTTCAGTAGTTCCTGGCCTACAAAATGGCAACGTTTTTGACTTACTTGCCAAAAGAATCCGATGCATGTAAACTAGTTTATCATGGTGACTGCAATAACGGCAGTAAAGACCACACAGTCAAGAATATTTCTGCTTTGCCAAACAGTTTTGGGGACAAAGATCTTGGCAAATTTACATTCCTTGATGATGTTAAGCCAAGGATAAAAATTCCTCATCATAAAAAAACAAAGCCTATTCATTGTGGAAATAGAAGTGGAAGCAGAACTATCAGTGCTGTCACAGGTTAGCCAATTTGCTCTAATATATTTAAAATTTATTCGCACAGGTGTGATGATGTTTTATACATGTAAGCAATAAGTGAGTCAATATTTCACTGTTTCGCAAATGACTTTGTTGCCTTGATAGATAGTATTCCTTGTAGATATCGTTTTATAACGAGTAGAACAAATTTCAAACATATTGGGTATGAATAATTCTGCGAAATCCTGTACTGTACACAATACGTATATAGGCGCCTTTGAAGACATTCCAGGTTAAAGAATTTCAGTTTATAACTAAAATTGCTTATAAGTCCCTCCAATCCCGAGAACATAAACATCCATTAATTTTCCAGCCTGTAAAAGGCTATATCTGCAGCTTCTTTATTTTAAGGCCTTGTGCTCAAGCTCATTCGTTGTTTATGGCTTGTTTATTTATTTGTGACTCTCCATCCAAGTTTTTACCTTCTAAACAACGCTTTTTTTTTCATTTTTTTTTTTCAAAAACACATTTGCATGCCTGTCTGTTAATAATTCACTAAAAACAGCTTCTAGGGTTCAGGTATGGAGCACTCCCGTTGGCTGCAAAGCCATAGATTACTTTAACGAATATTCCCTGCTGGAATTGACATTTCCATGCCCGGCCCTGTTTATTTTTTCACTTAGATCATCTGCTCTGGTCAATTTGTTTTATTCAAGAAAACATGACATTAACTTTGGAAATTCAACGTAGATGTTAAGCAGTTGTGTAAGCGCTCTTTTTCCAAGAAAAGGTCTTAAAAAGGTTTAACTCTGTCTTTCATGAGAATTCAATGCCGTAAGTCGTTTTTAACACCCTGTAAGAACAACGAAGAATGCGGGCTTAATCCAAACTGATGTCAAAAAATGTAGATCCCATCGGCGTACAAGTCAGCTGATGTTGTCTTGGCATGTTCACTGCATTTTGTATGTTGAAGGTATGTAATTGGTCAGCTAGCATCCTCTGCCCTGCTTCCCCCAGGCTCCATCAAAGAATTGTTAGCCATGTTTTTTTCTCTCCCGAAAATGGGATTTTTGTTTCTTGACCAGTTGTAGCACCGTTTTTTTCCCTCTTTGCCACACCTCCCTTTATCTTTGGCACATTTCGGGTGAGAGTTGACCATGAAGTCACATTATTGAATTTTATCTGTCCTCGCATCGAATGAGTATTGATCAATCCTCATGGAATTTGTTGCCTTCTCCTATTTCCGCAACGTCATTTATGAGCAAGGGGGATTTTATTTCTTGTCCAAGACGTTAATATTCTACTGCCTCGGTGTTTAGGGGAAATGGAATCGATTCTTTCCTGTAGGCTTGTAGTAGAGGATGTCAAGTGCCATGTAGTTTTTCCCATTGAATATCACTGCCATGAAGGGCCTATGGAAGTTTTACTTGGTATACCTGCATTGCATTGAGGTCAATGGAATGATTTCACCGTTTTTGAGTGATTTGTATAACCAACCAGAAATGCATATTACTAGTTGTAATTACTAAAAATTATGCATTTATTTTGAACTTTTTTCCACTTGTGTATTTCTTAGAAAAATTGCGTTATAGTCTTATAAATGTAGATGTGCCCCTTTGTCTCCTAGCTACCAATATTTGTAGACCCGATCAGCTGATAGTTGTTTGGCTGTTCGAAAATGTTTGCGTGTAGTTAAATGTTCTTCATAATGGCAAGTAAGGTCGAGTGACAATATTTGTAGTTAACATGATGGTGTATGAGCCTTAAGCATAGAATTTCCAACCTTTTACTCCAGAAATGGCAGCTACGAGAGGCTAATAGCTGCAGCCGGAAACGCTTGATTTTGGCGCATGTGAATGTGCGCATGTTCACATCCACGAAATCAACGTTTCCGGTTAGAGGAGGCCACGCACGTATTTTCAAGTGTACAATATGTACTCGTACTCGCACACATTAGTTATAGTTATAGAATCTATGTCGTAAAATCCATATTGATTAATAAGTTAGGTTTCTTAGGTCCTTAGTGAGGTTTAGCGAATACAGAAAAGATAAAACAATTAAATGTATAGGATTTTCACTCTTAAGCGTAATCCACATTTTTAAGCCAATCATGTTTTAAACGCCGTGAAGTGCAGTTCAATGCAACGTTAAAATTGTATTTATTTACAGTATATTTGTTTATTTACTTCTTACTTATTTTGGTAGAGGTGTATGGCTTTTAAGTTCACTAATCATTGGGTGAAAATGACTAATAAACTCCGTATGCCTCGAGACAAAAGTGCGACAACCGTTTAGTGAAACAGAAAGTAGTTTGTTTATAGAAAACGACAGCGTTTGATTTTTTGATAAATGCCTTGAATTAATTCTATACAGTGCTTCTGAGGTAAGAAGACACAAGTTTTAGTTTAGAAAAAGGTCTAGATAGAACTAGTTTGGATAAAATACTTATCATACGTAGTATGTAACAGAATTACGCAAGATTCTACAACTTAAATTGTTCGAGAAGGCATCAGTTTCACATCAGTTTCCTAGAATGTATCTGTTAGTTCAACACATTGTAACAACGTTTGCGGCTTCAAATTCGCCCTCACCCTCGTGTAAAATGAGCTCTCACAAACTGATAAAAACTGGTATCTGTTATCCATGAACATGGATTTGCTACTAAACTCGCAACCAGTCTGTTAATGGCTAATTGCTTTCTTTAATCGTCCTCTTTACTTATTGAACACCAAATTATCGTCATTATGATGATTAAAATCAGACCAAACCAAACTGATGAAACCACTGTTTTCAATCAGGTTTTTTTAGTATCAATTACAAAATAACTCAGAACATCGTTTTTCCATTCTTGAAAAACATGGAACTGAGGAATTTTCATTTTTAACTAATTACATAAAAACTAAATTTCTTGTTTGCGTATGCAAATGTTGTATACATATAAACATCACTGCTTATAATGCATATAGATAAATCTAGATTTCTTTACATCCTTTATTTGCATTTTCAATGGTCAGAGTGGTCAGGGAACATGTTTTGGAAAACTGAATAGTTAAGGAATTTGAGATATATACTTCTGGGGGAACCCTATGTATTATCTCCCCCAATCCGCCCTATTTATTATCATCGCTGACAGGTTTTTGAGCATGGTTCTCCCTAATTTTCAAAAGATACTGTCAATAAGTTACCTGAATAATTCTTAATAAATAGACGGTGTACCAAGAAAGGTTTTATAGTCTGACATTCCAACCACTCTAGGGATGTCATATCAGTTTGTGAAGGTACCTTAACAAACTTGGAATTGATCTGGAGCAAAGTTAATAAAACAATACAGAGGGATATAATGCCATCGTCGCATCTGATTTTTATTGGGTGTTTTTCTTTTTCTTGTGTCTTTCATTTTATTTGCTGACAAGACCGGCGATAACATTCTCTTTGGAGGGTTTAAACTCGTCATGAAGAATTTTGTTTTGTAACGTCGATTTTATATGGGCGGACATGTAACAGCTTTTCCATGTTCTAATTTCTATTAATGAATCAAGGGGTTTGTCCTAATATATAATCTAATGGAGAAAACTAGTTTGACGCGTTAGCTGGTGAGGACAAAAAACCTGTCAAAATTAAGATCCCCATTATCTGTCTTGGCAACTAAAACATAAAAAGAGGTCTATGCGTGTTGAGTAACCCTCATTTACAAATTTTGTCATTGTCACTTTTAATTAAAAAATCGTGAAGTACGCAAGTAGGCCTGAGGGGGCCATCCATAAAGAACGTCCTGGAGTTTTCACAAAATTTATACACCTATCTTCGGTTCGTTGACACCCCCTCCCCTAGCAGAAAAAAATAACGTTTGGACTTGGAATGCGTTAAATTTTCTGAGAAGCAATTTAGCGAAAATACTGCGCGTACCACATTTTGGGATAATTACAATTGTGAAAAAAAAAAGAATAGCACAAGAAAAACCTATGTCTTGTTTATTAAGAGAAACGTTGTATCCATGTTTCTTAGTAATAGCTGGTTTATTAGCTTTATTTAACGACACCTAAGGCCAATTGTGCATGACCATTCTGACTGCAGGGTAAGGGACACTAGAAAATGACAAGAATGCAGACGGTACTAGGGGTATGAGAAAATCCCAAATTTCAAAGGTCTCTATTAGTAGTCCGGTTGCTGAATAAACTAAGGTCTCCCTTTACTAAATCTGCAACGTTTTTTCATTACAACAAACAATAATAATAAAAAAGCCACATGAAAACATTTACATTTTGGACATATTGAGTTCCCTTATCGCCCTCGTTCCCTCCCTTCCCCATATCTCTTTTATGGATGATCTCTTGCAACACCCCAGTCTGAGGTGTTTCGTCCATCTTATACTATCTCGTTGACCTGAGGTAAATAAATGAGGGCTGTTGTTTTAAACGATGGATGACACATGTCTTCTTATTTGATCAGTTTTGTAGCTGATTTGACCTCTGGTCCTTCTTGTCCTTCTGAGCCATGTCCATTGCTGGGACTGAAATATCGGAATATCGACTCGTGCCTTTCGTAATTACTAGATTGTGGGCTAATTAATGGATTTGATACAATGTGGGGATGAAGGGACCTCTAACATGCAGTGCTTGTCATGGGGGAAAACAGTTTGCAAAAGGGCTGTCACGAACTAATTGTGGTAACTGCATTCTTGAATGACAGCCCGCTGAGATGTCTTCTCAAGACATGCCAGCAAAAATCTAACAATTAAGGAGCCCCCGTCACTCATGCCACAAGCTGAGGTACAGGGTGCTTTGAAATTTGATGAAGACTGTAATAGTGTCTACTGAAATCTCGAGAATACTTGATAGCATTAATTTGGACATCTTAACACTGCAGTAATCGATATTTCTATCACTACAGTTGTAGGGTACTGAGTTGATGAGATATTACAAAGCATTTTTCCAGATTTGTGTTGTGGTTACTGCGTATATTGTGAGATGTAATAGATGCAAAGATGTAACCTGTACAAATTCTTGTGTATATACAGTATATGCAGTTATGTTATATTTTCACGAAGTCGGCTATATATATATCCTTTGGCAGCTGAATGTCATAGGGAAATTAAAGGGATATGCAATATACATACATAAGCTGTGCAATTTGCAAAGTATATAATTTCATTGACGCTAAAGATATAAGCCGCCTATTTTAGGATATCTATTAAATGCATGCGGCTATACAACTAAAATTGTTACAACCCGATGAGTTTTCATATAGTAAAATAATCTCTCTAAAAGTTGTAAGCTCCATATCTGAGCTTGAAGCTAATTTCTAAATCTATTTTGCATTTTAAGTATCATCTCTGTAATCGTCAATCTCCAACTCGTCTCTTGAACAGAATTGTGTGATGCATGTGGTGAATTTGAGATCATATCTATTTGTTAACCATCATTATAGAGTTTTAGTTTGAAGGGGATTTTCCGAGTGTTTGTGTCTGGTGCGTTGAACTTGACGTCTTGAGCTGCTGTTTAGAGGACATCCAATGCAACCTGCATGGCTATGCATTATTAAAACAGGATTTGCATCCATTCTATGCAGATTGGGGGCCCCCTTTACACGACACTTTTGGCATACCTAATGAGCTGGCAATTGTGTCAAAAGGCAGGAGGCCATCAGCGATGATGAGTTTGGATGTCTCGTGCAACATCAACTATTTAGGCTTATTTCTTCTTCAAATTTGAATTCCTCATCCCGACTAACTGCAACCATTCTTTACAGGTGAAACCTGTAACACACGACGTCTATTAATGGCAATTTACATGCAATTAAGTTTATTCTGAGAATGCAATTTACACAAAAAAAAGGGCATTTTTGCACGGCTGGCGACACCAGTGGGTGTCCATGAGCGTGTTTGGAATAGTGATCAGCTGAAATTTTTATCAGTTCCGGTTACTATTCGTGCGTTATTATTATTGTACAGGGTGGATGAAGAGGGTTAAAAATCCTATGCTTTCACAAAACCGATAAGAACATTATCTGGATATTGGATAATCAGATCACGATCGCAAGTACATAAAACATATTTAGGGTTTATTTTCCAAAATTACTGGAAAAATCAGTTCCGTCGTATGCGCACATTCACATCCGCCAAAATCAACGTTTCCGGTTGGAGCTTTCAGCTTCTCACGTGAAGGTACCTATCGATACATTTTCTTTATGCAAGGCAGGCATTCAATTATACGAAGCTTTTGTATTAACCTTATTCTGGTTCAGCACCCCCTGCTATAGCATTCATTTTCAACATTATTCTAGATATACGTTTGCTACACAGAAATTTACTGAAATATAATATGCAATGCTGTATACATCTATGTATATATAACAATTGTATATTGCAATTGAGAACCAATGGTCATCGTAGATTGTTTTACTGTATTTCATTATTTATAAGATGCACTTTTTCCCCCATGGAAATATTTATACCTGGATTCATGTGGTCAACAATATTGCACGTCCAGCTCTATATTTTTTGTTTGCTGAATATGTTGGAAATATTATAACTAAGTTTCACATGTGTACATTGTTTAAATTGAATGTGTTTCCTTATTGTTGTTGTTAGTAAACTGGAAAGGTAAATTGTAAAAGATATTCTAGGCAATTTATGTTTTCTGAGAAGCAAAGCTTTTTTTCTTCTGATGGTTGTACTGAAGTTATACAAACGATGGCATCTTATAATTGATGAGGTACGGTAATAAAATGTGTATATATATTTTTTATTAAGTAAAATTCTAAAAATATCTACGTTTTAGGCAATATAGCAAGTCTAGTGAACACAGATGATCCCCTTATCGTTGCATTGAAACATCTGACATTGACAAATCAAGAAACGGGTCTCATTCATGCCCTTCGTTACTAAAACCACTGAAGCCTCCAGCAAACTCGTTCGCTGCTCTGGCGAAGGTTTCACCTTTGACCCCCGAAGTTTTTCGTGGAGTTTTGAAAGGTTTCCAATAGCCCGTGTGTGTCCAGCGTGTGAATTCCACCTATTAAAGAGAGACACAGAAGGTGTTTAATTTCGAAGAGCGAGTTTGGTTTCGACCTCCCGTGGGTAAAACCCTAGCGCCCGGGGTTGAGCGAGGGGTGGCGGGTCAAAGGTCGAGCCATGCGTGTCACTCTCCCGTCGTGCGAAACCAAAGCCTTTGACAGCTCAGTGGAAGGTTTCGTCTAAGAAAGTATTTAGGAAAGGGGCGGACAAGTGCGGATTGTCTGCGCAAACAAACTGTGCTGTTGTAAAGGGGGGTTGGCCAGGGGCGGTGAGTTTTTTTTCTTTTTTTTCAGTTCTTGTCAGGGTAGATGAGGGTATGCTGTCTGTGGGACATAAGAGCGAGGGGGTGGTCCATAATAGGTGTTGTTACCGATGACAAATGGACCTTGGCTCAGTTGGGTGGCAGACGAGCCAGACATGAATAGGACTAGGTGAGGGTAAATGCGAACTATTCAAGTTTATTTTAGCTGCTTTTGACACTCGCTATCATCTGCACTGAATAAAGTGAATAATAGTGGCATTGCGTGGGAGAACGAATGGATTAGAATTAGGGACATTAGGGACAGTGGTAGGGACGATGCACAGACAGGCCATCATAAATCTTCTGCGCAAGTGGGCTTAACGACCAACAGACAGACGTAACTCCGGGAAAATGGGAATGCCAACATCTGTACGGGCGCACATTACCAGAAATAATTCATATAATTTGGCGAAGAGGAGAAAAAAAAAAGACACTGTGCGTTTACGAGCCTGTTTCTCGTTAAAAATCTTGAAATGGGTAGGTCCCATGTACAGAGAGACGGACATCTTGTAGGAATGACAAAGCATCTTGGAAAATTGAGTGTCATTTCATGCATTTTGGAAGCGTATTATTTAAATAGGTATACTGTGTGTGATTGAGGAACTTGTTACTTGGATATTTCATCTGTAATGGAATCTCGTGTTGCTTTTTTTTTCAAACTTTTAAAGTTTATGTTGAATAGGTGACAGACTGACAGTTGAACAATGTCTTGGACTCTTGGTGCATCTACAGTTCTTGATGTACCAAGCGACCAACCACCAGTTTTGTAGTGAATTTAGCAGGAATCGATATGTTGTATTGGTGCCTGGATCAGACTCTGATTTTTCAAAATTGAAAAGAAAAATGAAAAATTATAATGATGTCTGCTCTTCTCAATTTAATGGCGTTTCTAAAATTGGCTTCAATTGATATCGGTCGACCAATTTTTGCGCAGCAGCTGCGAGCACAACAATCTATATTTATCTGGCTCTAGGGTGATGAAAGTTGTTGTTGTCATCATCAGCACTCTTTCAGAGAGCCCACTGTTGTCGCCAAAGCACTTCCAGGGTAACAATATTTTTTTCCTCTCCCTATCCTATTAAAATATTTGGTCAATAGCACTTCGGGTCTCGTGGAATTGAATTGCTAGAGTACAACTGAATTTCAAAGAAAAAGAAAAACATACACCAGTGGGGATTGTACCCATGGTACCCAAATTGAGCGCCCAACGCATCCTTTGACAGATTCCATTGTACCAATGGATGGATTTATTCCGGAAGTTACATGCCACCACTATAGCACAGTGCATTAGGCAGGTAACCATGACAACCCAACTGTATGGGCACCATGCCAATGGCGAACTCCTTTTGATGAGTCTTTTCAGAAATATCGTGATATTTCATCCTTACCTCACGCTGACCTCTATACCAAACATACTTAATTCTAAAACGCACTCCGAAGTGTAAAGTAAATAAATTTGCGGGCTTGCATGACTTGGCATATTGGCAGGTCTTTGTTTTTCGCAACAAATATGCATTTTTATGTTTCCTTTGCAGGGGCGTACCAGTGATTTTGAGTGGGAAGTGCATTTGAAAGTTCAAAGTTCAAATTTGCATTGGTTAACAGGGGGTTAGGGAGAGGAGGGGGGAATATATGTATGTATATGCAATGTAAGTTGGAGAATAGAAGCAAGCACTGACTTGAATATTGTGTGTATTATTATGCATGGTAGCTACATATCAGAAAATCAAAAAAGCATGTTATTGTGAAATTACCAATGGGGATATTGAAATCTGGAAATAAAATAATGCTTCTGTAATTCCCCAAGAAAGTTTAATAATTTTTATTTACAATTGTGTGTGCTCGATCACGCGAGAGGCTACTAGATCTAGCCGGAAACGCTGATTTCGGCGGATGTAAATGTGCGCACGCGCACGGATTTTATTACCTGGAAAGATCATTGCGCTACATGAATTTGTTTTTCATTCAAAAAAGTGATAAAATATTGAATCGCGGCTTCTATTAGTCAAATTGATTTCAAAATCTGAATTTTTCATAATACGAGTCTCGATCCTCAAATTTAATGGTATTGTTTGCTATATTTATTCTACATGTATCCATCCAGGTGATTCCATCGCTATTTCTACTGCAGCATTTTACCATGGCATCTTTCGAAGGCTGAAGCGCCGTTGAACTGCTGTTTTTGGTGTTCATAGTCGCTCATATAGTGCGGGAAATTTGAAATGTTTTCAATATCGACAAATTGAATGATCAAATGTTCAAATGATGTAAATAGCGATGGAACCTAGCACGTTTTTATACAATAGACTGATGGAATAGTGCTGGATCTTGCACATTGAGTATAAATTCACTCCGTATGTAATTATTCAGGTAGAGCAGTAAAATTTTAATTTACCAGAAACACGAATATATTTTTCTTTTTAAAAAAAGCATACTTTGCTCTAAAAATACCATTGATTAATTTATTGTTTTCGGGGAGATAATTTAGCAGTCACTTATTTTTTAGTCATGTTCTACCTTAGATTTTGCATTTCCCGTTTCTATTTTTTCTCAATTCTTTAGGAACATTAAACAAATGCCAGATTGAATTCGTATATCATTTTTATGCATGAACAACAGACATGCATCAAAAAACAATTATGATATGCCCTCGGAAAATAACGTGTCTTTAAATTAGAATGAAAGAAGCTAGTTTTTTCGCAGAATGAGCCATTAGCTCAGAAAAAACTAACGTTTGTATTTCTCAAATATGTTACTCACATTGCATCAAACTAAGAAGCTTATATCATTTTTATACGCAATTCTTAAATGCTTACATTTGGGAATTGGGTTGGAAATTGTGAAAAAATAGGCTTCTAACAATAATCTTTGAAAATCTTTGTTGATGGGATTCAAAGCCAAGTAAAAGCTGTATTATTTATAGCAGGCTATTGATAGAAATCAACAATAAATGAGTCGATACTTATTTAGAGCACAAGTGTTGTTGTTCCAACTAAAGAGTTCAGTTAAAGCAACCTACCTTTAAAGTATCCAACAAAATGATTTGGTTCGAACAACAGTCTGATGTAATTGTGAATTATATTGTAAGGTAACAAACTGAAACATTTACATGAAGCATGCATGACATTTTTTTTAAACATTTTTTTCCAAAAACTGAGTTTCAAAATGGCTGCCATTATTCTACTTGAAATCACAATTTCAGTCATTGATACCATTTGTGATGCTTGCTTGTTGTTAAAACTACGATAATTACCCAAACATTAATTACATTTTACTGCATGTTTAACGCTTTTATTAGAACTGCAGGCCTGTATAGATGTCATGAGCATAGAAAATATCAGAAACTTTTAACCCAAATATTTGCGCATGAAAGGACAAAAGGACATTTCTAATTCCACTGACATCTTCCCACATGACCCAACAATCCATATTAGCGATTATAATGCAATGGATTGTCTTCCTAAGTAGTAAACACAATTTTTAATCGATTTATCTAAATAATTAATCTTTCGTACTTCGTGACTGACTTCCAATCTCTGGTTTGTAGTGAATCTGCACTAAACACGACTTTCGTGTTTATCTTTTACATTATTCAGTGCAAATCTATGAAACATGATGTATTGTACTTTTATTCTCTACGAATACAATGTAGTAAGTTGCTACAGGTGCGATGAGATCAAGATGAGAAACAAAAGACTTGCTCTCATTTCAGAATTGTGTGGTTAGCATTTTAACATTTGCAAACGGTTGACTCCAAACCTGCGGAAAAATCAGGTTAATTTAAGAGATATGGATGAATGCGAAGCTATATTGGAGAACGTAGGCAGAGAGTCTATTGGGTGAGGGGGGACAACCAAGGGTTCAATAGGATACGAACTACTGCCGTATATGGGGTTGCTAGTCAACCACTTTTGAATAGTGCAGAAATCCTTAAATGTAATTGGGCAGGAGAACGAACGGATTGAAAACTATGTTCAGTGTAATTTGAATTATCAACCCATGCTTGTTAATTTCAGTTTTTAACAGAACAATTTTAAATGATAAGTTTAATTAAAGAAACAATCATTTTTGGACTCTCAACTAAATGTTGTTTGTTGTATTGGTAACACATGGGTTCTCTAATAGCAGCTCTTTCGCTATTTATG
This sequence comes from Ophyiulus pilosus, assembly GCA_033995625.1. NCBI lineage: Eukaryota > Metazoa > Arthropoda > Diplopoda > Julida > Julidae > Ophyiulus > Ophyiulus pilosus. The sequence goes on along the minus strand of JAUJYV010000006.1, from coordinate 81,405 downwards.
AAATTTGTAAATGTATGCCGGCACCATGTGACCCAACGACTTTAATTTAAAAAGTCGATCTTTGGTTGTAATGCAATATTAGTAATGCTTTATTTAAAAGATACAATGCATAGATAAGGTAGACGCTTGCAAACACCTGTTTAGAGCTCTAAAGTTTACGAAATCACCAGTATCGAACTTCAATTTGTTGACAGCACATACTTACAATTAGACATCCTTAATTAAACGGTACGAGATGATGTGAAAAGGAAAGAATATTTAATTTTGATTAATTACCTCAAATGTTGTATATTGATCCTACTTGTATAAGGAGTTCATTAAGTTTGGAATCTGAATTTGACTTGGGGACATTGATGGATCTTCACTAGAGAATGGCAAATCAACTTCACCAGAAATGCTTTTGGGTGCATGTACCATTACGATATCTTGCTGGCATACTCATATACTGTCTTCTGTAGTGCTATTTATGCCACAAACACGGCATGGTGCATCCTCGTCCGACTTTCATCCGTTTTTCATCCGTTCTGTGTCGATGGCTGTGTTTTACTAGTTTCCCGACGGCTGCCTATAGTTATGTATTATTAGCTCGTTCATAATACCCCTAAACGATCGTCATGATCCCTCGTCGGAATCACGTGATTAAACGCTACAATGCACGACACTCACCTGCCGTTTCCCTCTTTGAATATTTCTATTGCCGAGATTGACTTTAGTCTGATGGAGACACAGAACGTCTGCGGCGAATTAATCTGGATTTGTCGTACCCGGAATACCAGATCTCCCGCTGTCACATTCCGCACGAGGCTTTCGGGATTGTGTTGAAACACCGCATCATCCGAGTTCAGATTACCGGCAACCGCAACTTCTAACCCACGTGTGAATCTTCAATGCGATGATACACTTGTTGCACGATGTTACTCTTGTTCTTCTTCCCTTGTTCTTACTGATGTGATTCAACGAATTTCTGGATTGTCAATGTAGTGACTTGTTTCCCTATCTGCTCACGTTGAATGGGATTAAGGAACACTGTCATGGACAATTGGGAACCGTCCAAGGTAAGCTCGTGATGCTGCGAACACGTGTTCTGGTGTTGTTTTTGCTGTCTTCTTTGTCATTGATGATATGTCCTAGTGCAATGGATGCATCAATAGACTTGAGTGGACATTTACTACATGTCACGTGAATTTCTTTACTTTTATGGCAGAATACCGAAATGGTAAAACTGCACTTTACAACAATTGAACCCGTAATCTACATTTTTGATTGAGGCTCAGATTTATGAAGCAAATGATGGGATTCCAATATAAAATAAAAATAATGGACCGTATTAAAATACATTGCATATTCATCTAATGGAGAACAAAATTGGTGTCTGATAAACCACAGTGATAATTAACATTTCTAACTCTGGATAAGTGATTTGTTATATATTTTGGATTGCTATTGTAACATATTATGAAGTGTTAAACTAGGTACAGTGTTTGGTAGTCATTTCAAGGCAATACTAAGTACAATACCACTCTACAATCGTTGTGAAGTGTATTTATATAAACTTAAGGTTCCTGTAAAAACCAGCTTTTTAAAGGTCGTATTATAGCAATTGTCTGACAAAAATGTAGTTTTGTATGGGTGCGTGTAAGCATGTAATAACGCATAATGTTTAAACGTTGTAAACTTGTAATCTATACAGCTTATATATCTAATAATATCCATGATGCACGCAGAAGCAGGAATAGCTAAATTCACCATGGACAAAACCTTTGTGTCTGAGGCGGCATCTATTAAGCAAGCATTATTCCCATGGCACATGCATAACTAAATTCCGCCTTGTGTGCTTAGTAGATTTTCGAAAAAGCGAAAAAAAAAATATATCCTGCAATTTTCCTCTAAGCATTGTTCCCAGTTTACGATTGAATTAGTAATTAAGGAACTAACAGGGGAATATGAATTCTGGGATTTCTCAACGTGCTAATTTCCATGCATGTTATGAGCTCGCGTTATATGATATTCGTATTCCGTATAAACTAATGAACATGCTTACATAAATTTAACATACGAATAAGCCCGGATTATCATTTTTTCTCTCCCAGAAATAACTTGACCTTGTTTTCGTAGGCATTCTGTGGCCATAAATATCATGTACATATAATATGCTGAGTTTTATATAATTATAGGGTTCTCCACGCGACCGATTTTCTTATTTTTCCGAAATGTTTTTCTCAAAATTGATGCTTGGATCCTTAGTCATTTTGCATGCATGCAGCTTCCGTTCCATTCTTAATGGGATCTCCCATTTCCCTTTCAATTGCTAAGCTACGGATTCTCAAATTTTTGCGTTTCCCAGGGAACTTTTAATGGCATTATGTAGATGCAATCGTTTTTAATTTGATATACACATACTTTACTTATGTATCTAGCCCACACTTCGCCCAAGCCCTCGCCTTGAAACATGAAATAAACACGCGAATATCTGAATACGCTATGCTCGATGTCAATTTGGTTGTCAATATTTGTTTTTGCTAATAAATTGCGTTTCTGAGCAGCAATTTAATGCGACAGTCTAATTTCGAGTACTTTATTTGCTAAAGGTAAAGAGCTATGTATATTTTGCAATCAAATATTTATTGTGAAACCTACATATGCTAAGGGCAAATATGTTGAAAATGCGCAATTTTACTAAATTACTAAAGCCCCGTCTAGACCAGCCGATATTAAGCGGAAATACGAGGACAAGCGATGTTTCTTCCTCCATTCTTCATGTCAGTTGGAAAACATGAATATGAGTTGCACGAGCATTTGATTTAACGATAGCAAATATTTAAATATTTAAATATTTAAAACTGCTCTTCTCCCGCATATAAACTCAGTCCTGTGTGGACTGTTTTGCCTATCTCTGCTGCCTACTTGCTTAGTCCTCTGCTGGATAGGTTGTGTCCCATGTTTGTTCTGTCTTCCCAACCCTTTCATTTGGAGGAATATCCATGTATGAATATTGTATATAGCCTACAACCCCTATATATTGTATTATTAAATAAGTAAAGTTTTTAGGGTTGCTTTAAAAGGATTTGTATTACTCATCATATTGACCATTCTGGAATCAATGGATCTTGTATCGTTAACATTATTTTTTTGTGTTTGTCGTTTCTGTAGGATGATGGTGGAAGTAGCAGTGAACCTTCTTCAGCGGGTGTCGGTCGCAGAGTGCGGTACTGTCGAATCGAAATCACCCACGACGAATCCACCGAATACGAAGCTGGGAGTGATAGTAGTTCTGGTTCTTATCGTACGCCTTCACCGGAGGAAAGACTGTGGTATCGGCCCATTACGCTTAAAATACGACCAAGGATCTCAATCACTCCGCAGGATGGCCCAGAATGGTAAGTTTCTCTAACTTTGTGTGGGTTTATTACGAAAAAATATAAAACTTCAGGAAAAAGTGGCATATTGCAAGGCATAGAATACTTTGGAAGCTTTTTGGAATACTTTTGGGAACAAACGTAAGATGCTATTTAACGTGTCGATACCCAAATGCTTAATAAGATGATATTTGTAGATACTTGTACACTATGTTAGTAGTACAACTATAGAAAATACCAAACTAAATAACGTATTAGTTTGGTTAAATCTTCCAATGAAACTTTAATTAATTGAAGATGAATTTTGAAGCGTAACATAATGGGAGTAATTTCCCCTTCATCTAGAAATTTATCATTAAATACATTATTTCAGTAGCTTAAATTGTAAAGCGCGGTTATTAACTTGCAGGCAACGCGCTCTAGTGGATGTTGTATGAATATTTTCCCCGGGCGCATTTAGTTGTCGTAAAGGCGCTAAAGCCAATGGCTTCTGAAATGAATGATTTTTCGCTAGCGAGCGCTTGAAGGTTTGGTTAATGCCTCGTGAAGGTAAGCGCTGCAAAGCACTACCGTTCAGCGTAGCTCGAATGCGATCCAGACACTGTTTCCACGCTTCGTCCAACTATGGATATTATCGATTTCTGGCATTATTTAATGCATTTTGAAGATGTTTTTTGATTTGTAAATTCCTACTTTATGTACATTTCTATGAAATTCATATTGAAATGGGCTTATCCGAAGCTTTAATACTTTTAAAAGACGTACGAGTGGAATGGTTAACCACTAGGCCGTGCTTCACGCTCTGCATAGACATGGCATCGCGAAACGTGTTTAAGGTAATAACTATACTTCACAGGATCTATTCTATAGTTGATTGTGAAAGTTATTTGCTTCCAATGAAGCACCATTGGCGACCACGATGAAGAGTGGAAGCGATGACTCCTGAGCGTGAAGCCGGTCGGAAAACCGTTCTTATGAATGGGCTTTCTTGACCATTGATGACCGTTCTGCTTGACTTTCGGGTCTTGTAGAGGGAGTCTTCGCATTCTGAGTGGCCCAAACCCCTTTTAAAAAATTAATTTCAGAACAATGAGGGGTACGAGAATGCATTGCCAATCCAATGCGTACTTTCAGATTGGTTGTTTGGAATATTAAATGCCAAAAATGACATCTTTATAATATTCCAAATAAAATTAAACTACATGTTTATTTTTTTTTTATTTTTATAAAATTTATTTTATACATAAGAAATGTATACATAAGAATGTCAAGTAAATACAATAATAATAATAATAATATGGCTCAAATAGGAGTCGCCACCTAGTTGGGCATATATCACGAGGATACCTTGATATGTAGCTAACCAGCCTCTCGCGTGAAGCCGAGTTTACCTATGAATAGAGTTTAAAGAAGGTTCACAAAGTTCATAATTAAAACAGATAAAAAAACACTACTCTCTCTATGGTCACAATTTCTCATGTCCACATTTGAAATATCGCGACTCTATTATTATTGTAAAAAAACCCAAAAAAACATGTGCGTGCTAAGGGGCCATTCAATATAGGGAGGAGGGGCTTGGAATAAAACGGACACTGTGTGGCCAGGGGAGGGGGTAGGAGGTGGTGCTTTTTTGAAGGAATTTCGGGGACCACCTTTTTGAATTGCCCCCAAGAATGGCCATGAATCACTTGTAGTAAGGCGCTTACGCTAAAGAGCTTTTTTGAATCCCGCCATTACTTAAATTTCCTTTTTTTCCGATTGCCTGCTATATACAAAACTGTCAATTGATCGTGGCATAAAATTGCATACTTCTAAATTTACTTTTAGAACACTTCCACAGACATTCCATTAATTTATTTTAAATTAATATCCCAAAAATTTAAATACAATGAAAGCAAAAATGTATGATGTAGAGTTATTTTTTTGACATAAATCTATGGTTAAATGTACATAAACCACCGTGTTACATGTTCATGTTGAACTACACAATGAATGTATTTAACTACATGATCTGTGCTCGTAGGAGCAAGTACATGTAGGTAAAGTATACAGAGTAATAATTTAAAAAATAGATATTCTACAGCTCCTTCTGAAGGAATGTTTTTTAGGTTTTGACTAAGAAAAGAAATCTATTTTTTTAAGCCGAAAGGTACAAACAGACTTGTTTTGGAATGCATTCCAGGGCTCCATCCAGATCATTTAATATTTATTTTTGAATTACAAACGAATTCTTTTGTTATGAGAGCTGCATGTTTGTTTTAATATTTATAAACATCAAAGGTAATATAATGAATGACGAAGCATTTTACCAACATTGAAACCGTCGTGTAATGTATCACGTACACTATGTATGTACATTTTCACCTCTGTGTAGCTGTACTTCTCTCATTCTTTACTCATGCTCTTTAAAAATCATATTAATGAGCTAAATTATCGATAGAACAAAATATGTTAACCCCCGCTAGGAGATTTTAATTATATGAATATGTTTGCATGGAAATTGTTTTTTAGCTTCATTGATTCATCTCCATATGCGTGCACATACTGCATACATGTATATTGTGCATGCTGAGATTTTAAGGCATTTTTATAATGAAAGTAGCTTACATGAATTAATACATACAGGGTGCGTCAGAAAACTGTATTACAATACTGTGCATCATATAGATTCGTTTCATTATACATGTATAATAGACACTAGTAGGTACTCGAAATTTGACAGTAAAAAATAGACAGTTTGAGCATGCCAACGTCTTTATACGTTCCTTAACTTTAATGGCGGGGAGGAGCCATACATTGAATTACCCAATGAACTAACTGAACGTAATGGGTGCGCGTGCGTGGTTTTTCCCTTCTCACCATTACAGTTAAGGTCAGTATAAAGACGTTGGCTGGCTCAATCTACCTACTGTCTATTAATGGTTTTATTTAAAACGTTAAAGGATTATTCTTCAAAAAATTCGTTTTTAGAAAAATTGCATCAGTGTTATTGTTCTACATCATACAGTATGATTAATAACAATCACTCAACCCAATTTCCAAAATAATAACATTAGTCGATTTCACTTCGAAATAATTTTTTTTTAAATGTGCCAATAAATCACTTGGCTTTAGAAAAGTAACATAAAATGAACATGAAAAAAACAACTTTCTGAACAATTCCCTTCTTTATTTGAATTTTGCAAATCATCTTGCTGAACCACCGATGATTTTTTTTCTCAGAAGGCATGCATCATTTTATGTTGACATTACGTCGAGGACATCCATTTCATCGAACTGGTTTATATGTATAAGGCTCTTTCTGATACATCAACCGTACTTTTATTGCATGCTAAGTAAATCAAAGCATCTGCTTATAAAAACAAATTTAACTCTTTTTGCACGCCTACTCGTTAAAGCATCATTCCTGTGCAGTTTATAACATATATTTAATGACCAAGTTACTATTTTTGAAAGAGCACTTCCTGGAAGTGGAAGTATAATCTGTATAATGTGTAATTTTGTGGAAAGTTGAAGAAAGTGGATTTCTTCTTACCAATCTCATCTTAGATCAAATGTTTTTCCCCTCCCCCAGAATTTATAGTCGGAAAACTCGATTAATAAACTTCTGATGATTTTCTAAGTTTTTTATTTATAAAAGCTTTGCGTCCATGAGTGAATATCGGACATGTCCATCTTGAATGACATTGGAGGCGATTTTGCATTCGCAGTATTCCCATTGTCAATCTCGACCCAAATCAAATTGTGCATTACGTTGGCAGGGCATGTCACACGGAATGAGTCCTTTATTCCATCCTGCCAGAATTTGTGATAGGATCAAGCACTTTGTCTTGTCCTATTGAAGTAAATGACTTATTGAGCCATAAGATCTAGCGATATGAGTGCCCACCAGGGAATCATGTCGAGTGTTAGATCCAAAATGAAAGAGGAACTCAATTTATAATTTTTGGGTCGCTTTCAAAGTTTATACATTTAATAGGAAATGTACGTTGATGTATGTAGTGGAAATATACGAGCGTATATACATGTGGCTTTACTTAATAAATGTGTACATCCAAAAAATAAGCGAGGATTGCAAGCTAAGTGAAAATGCGTCTATTTTAGTCTTGGACTACGTATTTGAACAAATTATTTCTTCTGAAGTGAAGATAATGGTGTGATGTCAGTTAACAAGAACCAACCTGATACTTTCCATACGTGCTAGCGGTTGTCTACTTCCAAAATAGGAGATTATGCGTGGTTTTAACTAAATAATTTAACTCTGCCTATGTGGAAACGGATCCTATTTCATTGTTGACATTACAAAAAATAATATAAAAGCTACTCTTAGCGTGCATCTATTTCAAATTTTCTGGTTGCCAATGCTTTTAAAATTCGTGAAATAAATATAAAATAGGATTTAGTTCGATGTCATTTTCCTATTTCACATTCAACAAATACTTGACCTATATGCACCTTACCAATTCAAATTTCTCTTCATGAAGCACTGTAAGATGATATTGAAAGACACACGTGCTTAGGTTAGTTGAACCATCATTCATTTTTCATTGCGGAATTTTTTCAGTACGCATACATTTTATTTTTATTTATGCTGAAAGTATGGATTTTTTTTGAAGATTGGTTTGAATTCACTAAGGAACAGATGCGGAAGTTTCTAAACTTTTTTGTGAATAGTTTTGTGAAGTGGAATCAGAAACCCACAAATGCATTACATTAATTCATTGAAGTGTGATCGTTTCCAGTAGATTTATCTCTTTTGGCAGCCTATAATATCTAACAATTGCAATAGATGATGTGTCACGAGAATCAACAATTATAAAATTCTAATGCAAATTTAGATTGTAAAAATCACAGGCTTTTGTCTAGATTGATGCAATAAACAAGGGACTGAAAAAATAATTATACTGATGGGTTTTAGGATTTTTGGAAAAACAGATTTAAATGATATCTGGTGATAATTTAGAATCAGAAATTCGGAGAATTGGCTTAAAAGCATGCATTTCATGCGTATGGTTGCAAAGAACAGCACAATCAATAGGTCCTATCTTCGAAACATTAATCTTTAAGATATAAACCTCATTTTAAGAGTGAAACTTGCCTATACAAAATGTCCATATAACAAAAATGAGAACTTTTAAATTTCGAGTCTATAGATAAGACACGAACTTCAGACTAATTATACTGGGCACGTAACTACTGTTGTGACAAACATTTACATCAGAAAGCCTATGTGTTTGCAGTATAATATGCTGTCAACATAAATTCGCCAGCAAATGAATAGTAATTAGTTTTCGCTAAATTTAGATCCTGTCCCCCCCATTCCTGAGCAAATGAAAATTAGAATGAAATGCACATATTATCGGAAAATTAAATAGAAACCTTCCAGCTTTACAATTTGTTGCTCTAAAAATAAAACTTTAATTTTTTTTGCTGGAAATCCATATCAAAACATGCACTGACAAATAAGTATATGCGGAAACATGTAAGTTTATTCCCAACGCTTTACATATACCGTATATGTGAAAGTTCATTAAATGTCAGCGTGGAGCTTATTCCAGGCCCCTTGCAAGTTTAGTTTTCAATGTTTGTTTCTACAAGATCTTGGCAAATTTCCCCCCAATAGCAAACGTACAAATAACAAACAGTATTGGCAAATTTGCTCACGACTTTTAGCTGCGTGCAGGTGGTAATGATTAGATTAAACCGAAATGTAAACACAACCTGGGGCAACTGTTAATTGCCATACAAGAAACGCAATCTTGCTAATAAGCTGATAAGACCTATAAATGACCAATAAGCTTTTACGTCAACTTTTGCATGTTTGTTTGCGTGGACGACTTGTACGTTACGCCTTTGAGCTTATGATATCCAATCGCATACATTTATCGCCTAGAATTTCCATTGTTTTTGTTGTGGTATTTTTTTTTTCTCATTATCGTGACGAAAACCTTTGAATATGTCATGTAAATGTCACTTTGAGGGCGCGTGGTTAATATGGATGCACTCTGCTGTGCGCTGAAGTAGATCGGAAATTGCTGTCGGCCTAAAATCGGTGATTCGGAAAACTCGTGCACTTTCAAACTCGAAAAATGGAAGTCACGTTTTGTTTTGTAGTAAATTACTTTGTTGTATATACTGGCCATATTCCGAATCTCGATGGTGGGTTCATTCAGGTTTGTCTGTGCCTATGTAGCTCACGGTTGGTTAGTTGGAGGTTATTCCGGATTTTTTTTATTTGATAGAGCGTAAAATTTAAAATGATTCGCTTGCTCTACCATGCTCTCTTAAATAGATTTTAAGTTCCTGAGATTTTCAATTCTAAAAACGTGAAAATGTTGAACATGCATATCGTACAACACATGGGTGATACGGTTAATAAATGTAACGTATCTTTAGCTGTGGTCATGAAATGAATTTAATCCACGATTTATCCATTGGCCCATTTTGAAGTCCTTAGTTGGAAAGGAGTCAACAAATTTAATCTACACTTTCCCGCCAAGAATACTTTCGTTATGAGATTGGTTATAAGGTTGGCGGGAAACAATACATTCCTTTAAAAGTATGCGTCAAGCTTATTAGAATCACATTCCAGAGACCTCATTAACAAATTTAACCAGACGTTGGTCACAGCACTATTTTCCATTCGGAGGCGATTCATGGAGGTTGATGAGGGTTGTTTGGAAGAAAACTTCAGCGAAATAACGTCCGTTTTGATAGAAAAAGGTAAAAAGCCAGAACATCTCAAGACAGTACCTATTTGGACTGCCCTGAATCGTTTATTTTTAATGGATAACACAAGCAAACTAAACATTCGCTTAGCATTCATAGATGGTCGCTCAATCTCAAGTAGTTCGGCGGAAAAGCCCAGAGAACGGCAGACATGTTTATCTATAGGATTTAAGTCTAAATAGATACCATGTCCTTTGATAGACACTAATTTTCGCTGAAGAAGGAATGTACAAGGAATGTGGCATTCCGTTGGCATACCATTCTAATTAGTAATGACACATGCAACCACTTTGCAGTCTCTGCATTTTTTTCTGAATGCACCTTCATCACCTTCTTAATTTTCAACTCCAAATTCTCCGTGACGTCTACTGAATAACGGTCAGTTTTGGGGCGCCAACACTGTTGACGTGACGTCCTATGTATATTCGAAGTGAACGGCATCGCACACAGACAATTTATGAGTGGCCTCGGTCAAGAAGAAGCACGGCCTCGGTCAAGAAGAGGAACGGCCTCGGTCAAGAAGAAGCACGGCCTCAGTCAAGCAGTGATCGTGTAGCCATGGACAGCTTTAAACCCTCCCGCAGCATCTAGCAGCTGTGGTGCAGCGTGGGAGATTTCGGATAACGCTTATCCAAGGAATCGGCTATTTTATCACCCTGATGGCGCTAGTCGAAGAGCGATGAAACGCACGTGCGCTGGGCACGTGCCTCCTCCGCTTGCTCACAGACCAGAGGCGACGCTGGCATCACTGCGTGACGGATGCTGCCTTCTTCTCTACCTGGAAGACACGTGGAGCCGCCATTATTGCTCTCGTGTCATTCCGATAATAATCCATATTGAATGAGGAGAGCGCACGGAGCTCGCTTGCCCTCACAAGCGTTCGCGGGGAAATAGCGTGTGCGTGCGGCCTTACTACGCTCTGTCTTTTTCCATAACGCCGTGGCGAACAGATCTGTCCGTCCATCGCCAAAGTGCTCGTGCTATTTTTTTATTTTAAGGAATAACCTCTGACCTCATCCACTTTGGAATAAGGAAGCATTCCTCTGTCTTGGAATAATCTGGGCCCGACCCTGTTCCACCCACGCTTCCGGTTTTAGCCGGAATCTGTGCCTCGGTTATCGTTCCAGCGCCCCCGTGCGGCGAATCGCGAGTGAGTATCGGTGACGTCAGTTGGGGGGGAAATAGTTTTGCGGATTCGGAATATTCGACGCGAACACGTGCGGCCATCGATGCTGGGCGGCCGAGAGGGGCGAGGTCAAAGTTGAAGCAACGGGGTCCGTTTACAGCAAGTATAACCAGTTGAAGAGGTGGATCCCCCAGCACTTCAGACTTCCTCCCCGCTCCCCGGAATCATCGGAGAACGAGCGCCCGCGGATGGACGCCGCGGTGGCGCTGGCCCCGGCCCCCTCACCGTCCTCACTGCCCGCAGTTCGGCCTCAGTACGTTCCGCTGGTCGACATGGAACCTGGTGGAAGGCCAACCAGTCTCAGCGATGGGCCCCGCAACCAGCTGCAGAGCCAGCACCTGTGGGCCCATGGCCATCGCAAGCTGCTCACCCACAAAATGTGCACTAAACACGTGTCCGCGCCCCAGTTCTCTACCACCAAACCTATGAGGGGACTCGTGCTGAAGAGCAGGCGATCGTGGCCCTCCGCACCGCCTGGCACTGTTGGGTAAGTTGCCCCCCCTTTTCAACTTCTTGGAATGACCTTGACTTTTGACAATGAACCATAGGTGATCTTTATTGAGAAAGTCAGAATTGCTGTTGGTCCAGCATGTAATGTTTGGATTTCTGGATATACTATCTGATTAGTGTAGCTGAAACTAGACAGAAGTACTGGGGATGGTGATGGGAATTTACCAAAAAAATGTGAAGATCAGTTGTAGAATACTAAGAATGTCACGCCTTTGAAATACTTGGAAATCTCCATCCCAGGCCTATGTTGTTTTGGAAAACACGCATTAAGAAGTGACTGGTATGGCAAATCAGTGCCATAGGTGTGACAAATACTATATGTATGCGTATAATGCACTTGTTTTTCCTTTATGATAAAATATTGCTATCAAATTTTGAACCCATATAGTGTTAGTTAGTTTCTCGAGTGTTCTAGACTTTGGAATGGTCGGAACACACACAAGTCGAGACGGAGGAGTTTAAGTAAGGGAGCTTTTGGGAGATGGACGTACGGTGCTACGCGTGTGGTGTGTTCTTTTTAAAAGTATTACGTCAATGGACTGTGTTTCTAAATTAAACCTATTTACTCCAATTTTGCGTTTACGACATTGAACGTTGAAGATCAAGACTTCAGTTTTTCCCTTTGGATTTCAAAATTCTTGAAAAATCTGGTTGAAAAGTTGCTAACCAAAAATGGCCCAGAATTCAACGATGTTTTCCTTGGATGCTGACTGCTTTATGGTACTGCTATTCTCCTTTCTCAAGCTCGTAACTTAGACGAAATCTTTTCCACTTTGCTACACACGTTAGGATTGTCTTTGATTTTTTTTATGTCTGTCGACGAGTTTGCTGCAGTGAATGGTGTTTGCCATTTGGTAACACAAAATGTAGGCGTAGAAATTGCGAGCTTAAATTGTTTTGAAAATTGTAAGTTAGGATTCCTAAAGGCCAACAAAATTAATTGAAAAATCAACGAAGCTGACTGATAAATTTACTGGTGATTGAAAATTCGCTAGTTCAAAAATTATAACAGCTTCATTATACTTCTGTTAAATTCAAAATGGAAACAACCACGATAGTTAATATTAACGACTTGGTTTGGATATACTGTACACTAGCTTGGTCACGGAATGAATTTTATCCTAGCTTTGCATAAAATGTATTCGGTTTTCAGCTAGGATAAAATCCATTTCCATGACCATAGCTGCTTACAGTATTTTGACTCTTCATAATTACATCTCCATTATATTGGGCATCGTTTTCAGTGATTTGAAGTTTAGAACTACACGTATGAATAACCCACTAAATGCATTGAATAATCTTTATGATAAAATTTAATCTAATATTTCAAGGACATTTATTCAACTCTGTAAAAGTAAACCTAAACTTTTAGATCCAAAGCACGTCTAATGTGTCCGACTGTCAATAAAACAGTAACACGTTTCCAAGAAGATTTACGAAAATACCGGAAGGCCTCTCACGTCATTTCTGAGACATTGCTTTGAAAACAGGTGATGCTGTCTTAGTTTATTCATCCTTACTGAATATATGATGACGTGACATGACAGGTCATACTGCCGCCAGCAGATTTTTCGCACGAATGCCTCCATCTTGCTTTTCCAAAAATCTACTGTACAGAAAAATAGAAACGGGAATGTATAACTGTCTAGGGTAGAAAGGCAGAAAACTTTATTACGACTTGTGGTTTCGACCATATTCGTTCTCATTTGCAAAAGGTCAGTGCACCAAGCGTAAATTGGGCTTAGCCTCTTCCGGTATTGTGTATACGGGTATTCAATGTAAAACTTTAAGCGCCATTTTTTATTATTACGGTATAGCGGGAATGCGAGGGGTTTGGATTTCTATTGCTTATGCATAACTGAATCTAGCCAAATATGCAGCCTATATATCTTTATTAAAGGTCTAAACCCATTTCGTAAATCCCTAGCTACCTGCAATATCTTAAATTGACCTGATTTTGAGATACCGTGTACCTAGCTGTGTTTAGTATTTCACTAGAAATCCACTGGAGACGTCACGTGATCGAGGTCGTTTCGCTTTTTTTTGCTAAGAATTAATCATGGCAAGATAATGGTATATCGTATATACAGGGAGCGTCAGGCCATTGTTTTTATTGAAATGCGTGTAATTTGGTTATAGGGCTACCGAAATTTAAATTTAGAAACTACCATGTATACTTATTGTTTCTGTTCTGGTTTTCTGACCTGCCAAAAATAGTAAAATTACTTTGGATGAATATATTTGATTAGATATGCATTAATTGGATTTGGACTTCCAAGTTCCACAACTTAAAGAATAGGTCCTATAAAGATCTTAATTAAATTTTACAATAGCGTCTGTCCATTAGTTTATAAATATTTGTTGCAGGCCACTATTACTATATACATTGTACATGTGCAGAGATTTACTCAAGTAACACGGTCTTCGCTGTGCTAATATTAGTTCAATCCTGAAATACTGGCTGCAAATATGCATGGCGTTTTATGTTGACCCATCATGTCTTAGCCAAATATTGGCCGATGCTCGGCCACAACTACGGAAATTTCATTGACACAGTTTTGGGAAAATATATAGTGGCAGTGTAGTGGTCTTTAAGTATTTTATGGTGTTAGCTAATACTGGCGTCGTAAGAGCATGCCAATATTATTAGTTTACTTTTGCTCTCAAACACTTAATTTATGGGTCTGCCCTGACTGATATAAATATGCATGATAGTAAAACATTAATAAACATCTGCACGCCTGATTTTCCATCCCTAAGGATGTGAGAGGGCTTAGTAATGCATATACTGTGCATGCAATACATTCAATCTGTTCAATAAATTTGATTTTATAAAAATGGATTACCACAATAAGGTTACACATTTTAGAATGCTGGACTGGAAAACTTTCCATCCTAATTACGATGCTTTTCATGAGCTTCTTAATGCGTTGTTTATCTCAACATATGTTTAGTTTATTTAACATTGGGGAATTTTACATTTATAAACATATACATATACTGTACTTTATTTTGGAGGCGAAGCTTATCATTATCCTTCTTACTTGTACCGGATGCAACCTACCGCCCTAAAGGTAATGACATTAACCATGGCAACCAATATGCATATTTACTGTTACTGTTTCTAAACTGAGCATTTCAAACAGTCCACCCATCACGAAATTTAAATTGACCTTACTCAGTCGCTATCTAATCGGCTAAATTGGTAGCCAAGGATCGTTATGCTGTACATATCGGTTGCATATATATTGACCCTGTAAATGCCATTTAATCAATGCTAGCATTTGATGGCTCTAATTTATGATTGATTACCTTTGGACTTGTTTAGCCCTTATTCCGAGTGTATATATACTCTCAATAGACCCAATCGTTATTATCGACAATATACGTTATTCCATTGATGTCCAATAAGAGCAGTGTTTCTATCATATGATTATCGGGGAGTAAAACGTATTCAGTCGGTCGTGTATCTGTTGGCCTGATAATGTCATTAATAAGGGGGATGCGATTTTGATGTAGACATTTCGTAATTTCTAGTAGCATGATATGGATTTTATTCAATAACGACCTTTCGTAATTAATTTCGAATTCCACGGAGAGATTGAACTGACTTGTCCAGACACCAATAGTATTCCCAATGCAGTTTCTGCAAGATGTTTTCCATTGGTCGTCATGCCTCTGTGTGTATTTATGCGCATCATTTGCACTGTTAGATTTGATTACCTGTGGGGATTTATTTGCCAGCCCCCGTCTTCCGACAAATAATTTGATTGTCATCCTTCCTCCATTCTCTTCTCTCCACTCGCTTTACAATGTTCCTCGCAATCAATACTGGCTGCGAATGACCCCATAAATTATGCATGCAAAATATGACAAAAAGTGTAAAATTCGGGAACTTGGTTCGGTGTGCGTGTCTGTCTCCTATAAATATTGATTCTTACCTTGTTTCTTTTGTTTCCCCGGCAATGTTACCGGAGTGATATTGTTGTTCAACATTTCTGTGTCTGACCCATGAGTGTAGAAGTGCATTATTATTTTTTTCTACATATAAAAAAATGAAGTTGTGTCATCATATCAGTTTATTCATATCTATACCATATGCATTCGACTGAATTTTCTGGTAATCATCTGGTAATCATGTGCAGCCAATACGGACATGGTTATCGAGGTGAAGCCATTGAAAGGAGGAGGAGCTTTTAATTGGACATGAATGGCATTTCAGTATTCCCAGATGCAAATTTTGTGCTGAGCTTTCATGCGGTTGAATTAATATACGAATGTCGCTCTGTAAAATTAATGTCAAGCTAATCATGATGCCACATGGGGTCATTCGCCAGCGACCTGAAGCATGATAATTAATGATGAACAAAGCATCGAATAGAACTGATAGAAGTCAATGTATTGTCTTGGGTTTTGAGGTTAGAACAAAGCCACGTGTTCAGTTTCCTGGTAGAGATTTTGCATTCACTTCAGGATAGATCAACTAAATATCTGATGTTAATTAGACGTGAATCGAAAGACGAGATTGGAGAAATTTCAAGATGCGCTAACTGTATCGCTGTGCGTAAATCACAGACATTTCACATATTTAAATTTTCTTAAATGTCCCTATTTTGGATTATTCGTTTTCGGATACCCGTCAGTGTCGCTCAGGGGCCGACGAGCAATTTTTACGGCTATTCGAGAGTGATCAACAAAAGCTTTTAAGGTGACATGTTTATTTATCGAGGACTATTTCATGCACATCTTGAAACGTTGTTTCGGCACATAAAAACAAGGAAAAGGTATCGGCACGATTGCAAATTTAGCTTTCTAGTTGCAGGAATTTATGGATGCCATCAATTTGGTTTTTATGCTAGATGTTTTTCCGCTGTTGCGAACTTCTGTAGTAGACCCTCGGGGAAAATGCAGCGACTGCAATGCGCTGCCCCTGGATGTGGGCAATCTCTCATGACAGCAAAGTGAGCAGTGTTTGCCTACATTCAGGGTAACGTTGCAAAACTATGTATTGCTCTCCATAGGCTTTTGCATATAGTTATTTTGCTGGATTTTGGATTAAGTATTATATTGCGTTAACGAAGTCGTTTATGCTCAAATTGATGGCAGGTAGTTTGTCATAACGAGCGGCGGTTAATTGAGAGGCTAACCGCCAATTGCTGCGCCAACTATAAACGCAGATATAACCGCATTATGACGTATAGTTTGGATTCTGTTGAATAAAGGCCATGAAAGCTCGAAACTATGAGATCCTGTAAACTATTCCATTGTTCGAAATATCTGAAGCTTGGATAGTACATGGGTTCATTTTTTATATTTAAAATCCACCAATTTGCTTTGGACCTAAGTCGTTGTCTTGCATATAAAGTGCCGACCAGCTTCCGGATGTTTTCGTTTTCTGACCATTACCACAAAATCCGGCATCATTGTTATCGCAAAATGCATCCGGAGAAATCCGTTTATGACCCATTTAACCGAAGATAGTGTAGGGGATGATGAATATTCAACCAGAGTCATCTAGTGACGGCTTATGCAAGTCTAGTCAGCTTTATCACGATTTTTGAGTGTTTTAACGGTCATCTCAACAACGTCATAACTTTTAACCATGACCTCAACAAGAGACAGTATTAAATTATTGCTCCAGAATGATCCTCTATATCAGAAGTCTCGAGGTTTTTTATATTTCCAATGGAGACTTTTCAGGACTGTCTTCATTTTCAAGGTCCTGTATGAGTAGACAGTTGGTGTTCAGAACAAAGTATAGTATAGAAATTTAGTTTTCTTCTCTATTAGTGAGTTCACTGCCCCAAATGGAGTTATTCCGTTTTAGAAGTTTTCTGTTGTAGACAATGTGTTCTCATGCTATTTAGTAATTCCCACGATAACATATTGCTTTTGCATGTAATTGCTGTAGTATTAAAGTCATTTAACTCGCATTATTTTAATTAACATCAAAGAGGAGCATAGCGTGTGATTTTGTTCCTTTCATAAATTATTAAACAAGTAATTTTCTGCTCATATATATACGCACGCAAAGCTGAATCTGCTTGTACTAGATGATAAACACGAATCCATTTGTTTATTGTGTTGTTGTATATCCATTGTTCACATGTATGGAAGTTTGTTGACATTGTACTTCGCGCATAAAGATTCTATTTTTGGTAATTCGGATAAGATATCTTCAATGAGGTTGAGTTCATAATGAAATCCGTCAAATAATAAGAGTATACATTATCAGGATATATTAAGGACGATGAACACTCAACTTCTTTTGATAAAATGTTGGAAATAATTGATTCCTGTCTTGCCAAAATGACTTGAGCATTTGATTGGCAAGTTGGCTTCTGAACAATTGATCGGCACGTTTTGTCTATTAAACAATTGATTCCAACGTTTGATCTTTCCTTTATGACGACTGAAACTAAAAGGGAGTGTTTACAACAATGTCTCAGATGAAACCTTCGATTCCAGCTGCTAATTGTTCTTCTGATTTGGCGCCTGAACCCAAAGCTAAGAAAACAACAAACATACTGTTTTGACACTTTCAGAATAGATATACTGGGTCAAGCCACAATCGCAGAATGGACGTTTTGGATAATTAGAGAAACTCACTAGAAAAACTCAATGTTTGCATATATCGTTTTTTTGTTCGATTCAT
The DNA here is from genome assembly GCA_033995625.1 of Ophyiulus pilosus. Taxonomy (NCBI): domain Eukaryota; kingdom Metazoa; phylum Arthropoda; class Diplopoda; order Julida; family Julidae; genus Ophyiulus; species Ophyiulus pilosus. Next base: position 62,969 of record JAUJYV010000006.1, on the reverse strand, counting down.
GCACGATTAACTCCTAATTTGTGTATGCGTGTTACAAGCTATTATAACCGGTAACCGAAGCTTGTTATAAACTTAAATTTGTCAGTTAAATTTATCGTCTGGATGGAATGTTGTTTGTTAATGTGTATGCATGCCTGTGTAAAGATGCGATAAACAGGGCGTTACTGTTTACGTTAGTAAACAAATGCCGGACTTGTTCAGAGATAATGTACTCTCTGCAATGATGCACGTACTGTTGATACGTATCAACGCATATTTTGTATACAATTTGTTGCTAAAATGATGACACGCGCTTATCGCAAGTTATCAAAATAAATGGATGCTCGTATATCCCGAGGAAACGTACGTGTTTTGATCTCAGTTATTAATAGGAACATTTGTATATCCAATAATACAACACGTTTTGAACCACATGTGGTGTGTGGGATTTTGAAATACAGTTGTTTCCCGACTGTTCTACCTTTAACGAGTACAATGTTTTACGAAATTGCAAAAATAATATATCATACTAGTTACCATAAACACCATAAATATTGAAGCACAAAATTAATCCAACCATTTTCAGTAGGTGGCCTATACATTTATACTTATTGTGTATTATTAAACATGACCGTAATAGTAAGCCATTAAAGCACGCTTACATAATAATATAACGGATAAAAATCTTTAAAACCCTTTTGAACCATGCTCATGTTCTTGTTTTAATGTATATCATGGATTTCCTGCTTGGTTTTAGCTTGCATAAAGGAACCTTGCTCGCGTTTTATCTACGTTCGTCTAGATTTCACTTGGTTTTTTTGCTGACTCAAGGATGACAAATAACATGAGACCACTATGCATCGATTTTTTTCTCTGAAATTTCTGACAAGTTTTCATGTATGACTTATAATGTGCCTCGAAGACCCATACAAAATATTGGATACTGGCCAATGCCTTTAATCATTTTCACCTCCCCCACTGGCACATACAATTTTCGTGAAGCTCGCTGGGCATTTTTTCGCCTTTGCATTATGCTACAAATATTAAATATGCTATAGCTATATACCTTTTGCATATGAATGATGATGCAAGATGCAATGTGAATTACTTACGCGTTTCTGGATTTTTTTGTGTATTGTGAGGTACTGAACTGCTACTTGCATTCAAGCTGTTCAAAAATCTAGTTTTTTTAGCGGGTTCGAGCCGTTTAATCAGTTTTTTTTAACCAACAATCAATTATCAATTATTAACCGATATTATGTTCTTTCAAAATATGAAGCGAATCTTGATACCCTCGGATCAATTATAGATGCTCAGTAATGTTTCCCTTCAGTTTTAATATATTTGTTAACTTAATTTCAACAAAGTAAAAACATGTTAAACTGCTAAAACAAAATTATCCATGGAGATGTGTTAATGTAATATGATCGTCATTTTGAGGAACGGTATATATGGTACGTTAGTATATTAATGATCATTTCTGGAAATACTGTACATGTCTATGTGCATGTATACGAGTACGTCCATAAATGCCAAGATTTGCCCATGCAGTATACGCCCATGCACGCAGTCATATTTGTATAGATAAATCTCTTTGTTTGGCCATTTATGCTGTCAGTCAAAGTAGAGCTTAAAATTGACGATACTGTTTGTACGTATAACATTCCTGGCTTATGTGACCTCAAATGGAAACTCAAAGGCAAAGAAAAGCCCATAAATGGCCATTAAAAATCTGTTCCATATTGGCTATACAGGATATGACTATTCAGTGGTTAAATATAGCCCTTACATGGCTGTATTGTGGCCATTAAAAGGCTGAATTTGTCACATACAAGCACATGTATGGCTATAAATGCCAAGATTTGTCCATACCTTTATTTGGCCATGTATGGACATATACTGTCAGTCAATGTAGGGCTTAAAATTAACTATACTGTTTGTACACCTTTCCCCTATCATATGTGACCCATATATGATATATGAAAACTGAAGGGCAAGGAAAACCCATACATGACCATTAAAAAGATTGTGCCATTGGTGGCTATACAGTATATGGCTATTCAGTGGTTAAATATGCCCCTTGCATGGCTATATGTGGCCATTAAAAAGCTAAATATGGCACACAAGCTCATAAATGTCAATATATAGATTTTTCACCAGGGATGGCTACAACTAGCACATACAAACTTAATTATCAGCATACCCCGCACAATGTTAAAACTATTATTCTCAAGGCTACTCTTAATTTTGTACAAGATGACCAAAATTAATCCCAGCAGTACCAACTTCTCCAGATTGACCAAAGCAACTAAGGTGCACGCTCGGGATTCATTCCTCTCCGACTCGAGCCTTGATGAAGTCTGGGGTCGTGGTCAAGGCTAGATGTCTATCACAAAATAATTGTTCTGTGAATTGCATCGGTTAACGACGTTCGTGACAAGACTCCAGTTCACTCCCATGGAGTTTTAAGGGTCATTGAAAAATCTTCATTCGTAGATGAAGCACAGCATTGAGTTGATGCAGGTCAATGAACACTGCACTTATACCGAGCAAGAACAATTTGCACGTACTGTAAGTGCCTCTTGTAGTCTGAATTTGTTGAGGCCTAATTCTTGAACGTTACACGCAATGTTGCTGCTGATGTGTTGCAACGCCCTCATGCTTAGGCTAATGCACTAATGGTCAGTCGCTTCTTATTCGATTGTTATAAGTTCGTTTTTTTTGCAGATGGACAATGGAGATGGGAGGCTGGCTAGATTCTTTAATGGTGAAGCAGCAATTGGCCGTAAGAGGGCTAATCCTTATCGCTCAACTCAGGCGTAGGAATAACGCGTTGTTTGTCCGGACGTTATTTTAACTTTGATGGTTATTAGACGTTGTTGCGATCAACGTTTTCTTTATGACCAACCGTGTATACGGTCTCATAACGAAAGCTACACCCAGGCACCGATATTAAAGTACATAGTTTGGAGCACTTGTTGTTATGCGGATTTCTGACTGTCGTTAGGATGGCAATAAAAATTTCTCCTCTCATCTCATCATCTAGTTTACTGAGATTGGGGTGAGAGCTGATATCTTTTAAGTCTTCCCTCGGGCATCCAAGATAATCCTTACTAAAACATTAAGACAATCTTTATATTTCCTATAGATTTATAATTGACATTTTCCTGGTATACTAATCCATCTTAATGATAATTGGTTCGGGTGCAGAATATATCTTAAATAATTATGTTGAGGATACCTGCTGAGGATTAATTGTGGTGAACTGCAGGTTAGGTGCGTTACAGAAAGCTAAGGAAAGTAGTCGTGTAGATATGCAAAATAGTGCATAAACGTGCATAGATTGAGCAAATATCCTAATAGTAAAGCAGGGCGTCCAGTAGCCTTGAAAATTGAGAAATGTGCTTGAATCTTATTTAAGCTCACTGTGGGCACCACTGCGATAGTCAAGAAAGGAACTGCAGAAAGTAGTATCGTGCCTGACAGCACGTGACACGCCCTTGGACATATTTTCCTAATATTTGATATGCCCATGCCTAATGGATAATCTTGCATATTTGGAATTGTCCTCATTTATGAAGATTTCAATACGTTTTCACCCTTTGGGAACCTTATACCAAGTTATAAATCATGCATTCCTAAATTAAGCCAGGTAGATAGTTAAAATGTTATTTTAAATATAGTATGCATTTACTAAATAGAAACGCTCAATTTTGGTGGGGGAGAAAGTACCCAGTAATAGCCTCGTTGGCGCTAGCACGAGTAAGGCATCTCCACACCCGTAAAATAAATTACTTTGAAAATTAGTCCCTACACGTTACTCCAAAAACATACGTAATTGGTTGCTTTTAAATGCATGTAAATGCAAATCCGTTAATAGGTTTGTTTGAATTACCCTCACCCATGTTTGAATTACCATCGCTCCTATTCCAACGTTACCGTGTTTTACTGCAAAAAACGTACATTAGCTTACTCGAAAACAAGCTTCGAATATAATTAACTTTATTAATGAATTTTTTAGAGGAAAATATTGAAGTTGATAATCTGAATTTCTGATACTTGCGCAGGTTTGCTTTGCCCTTTCATACAGGTTAAATAGAAGTTGGCTCCATCATAATATTTAAAAAAAAGTAAACAAATTATCACCAAGGCAACAGCTTTATGAACTTTTTTTATTCATTATTATAAATTGTAATGAAGATATTTTCTATGATGATATTTTCTATGATAATATTTTCTAAGATTTCCTGCAGAGGTTTAAATTGGCTAAGATCAAGTGTTTATCTAAGGTTTACGTCTATACTAGTTTAGTTGGTACTCTTTAGTTCAAATATATTGTGATAGTTTCCACCATAAAATGGGTAGATAGTTTTATAAAAATACTCCTATTTATATTCAGATTTGTATGTGTGTAAATGTACTTGCATAAGCAAGTTTTACTGAATGTAAGCCGTTTCTGGGCTATTCTGGGCATTCTATTCTTATCAAAGTTATTTTACTACTTAACACTTGAATGACAACATTAGTAGGATATGTTTATATATTGCAGTGAAAAGTTCATGACATAAGCATTTTTGGATCACCAATGACCCATAGAATTGTCTGCATGCTTGCATATTTTTCTATAACTGCTGTTATTATTGAATTTTCATTTTCGAAAAACATTTTAATAACTATTCATGAAAAGAGTATTCATTGAGTGCACCATAGCAGCACTGTACTGTAATAGCTATACATTAAAGTTGTTAGTGCACTTCCTCAATTGAGACACACCCAAGAACTGATTACAGCGTTATCATTAAACATGCTTTTGCCATTACCAGACAAAACATCGCCTGACCGACTTATACCGATATGTGTATAGGTATTAAACACATATACGTACAGCTGTACATGGTTTCAAAACTGTACTGTGTAAACAGCCAGTACATGTTTACTTGCTAAACACATGCATTCTCTTTGTGTTTTTATAAGTCAATGTGTGTTTATGTATCATTACACGTGATTTTGAGCTAATGATGTTGCGTGTCCAGGCAGTGTTATTGATTAATTTTCCATAGAAATTTCTCGTACATTGTAATTGACTTCCCAAATTTGTCCGGAAACCCGGCTCAATTCATCACGTGGCAATTACAGAGCTTCATTTGGCCAAAAAAGGAGTTCCTTCGTCACTGAAATGGTTTCAGTATTTCACTATTAGAGGAAGGAAGGTGTTTTATTCGTACATGTAGGCCAACAAAATAGTCCTGAAATTCTATCACAATTTTTCTATGTCGATGCTAAAATGTATCTCCCTTGTCGTTAAAAAGGGGTCGATACAGTCAAGGCATTAGGCGATTGAGCGAAATCTTTACCCTTAAATTTATTGCATACGTCACTGTGAATTTAATTGGATTTCGAAGCAACAGTTGAACCCCAGAGTTGAAGCACCTAATGTCTTTGCGATAATCCATATATACTTGTACAGTTTCTTACGTATACGGTTTGAATTTGTCAAATTTGAACATCTTGAACATGCACATATTGGGTTAATTGTCACGGCAAGATTCATACTTTACAAAAGCTCAATTTGATTAAATTTATCACAATAAATTGTAATTAACTAAATTAACGATATTCACTTCTACACATTCTAAATATTTCTTAAATTAAACAACCGTGTTGGGGGTCAGCCAACTCAATGTATTACTCAATGAAAATAGCAAAATAAAAAACAATCTTTTCAAATAAGACTAAAAACAAAAATTAAGTTTTTATAAAAACTATCACGTAAGTCTAGATTTTCGCGGATTATATACAATACCGTTGCAGTCTTTAGAAAGACCAGATTGAATTAATCCCCTAAAGCATTTCTTGGTAAATGTTTAGGAGCAGATTTACAGAATCGTCTTATAAAGTAAAGTATAAAACACGAGACACGAATTCTTTTCATAAAAAAAAAACGCGAACTGTGTTTTGAGCTCTTTTGGAGTCGTGTTTCAAAAAAAAAAAATAAGATGTAGCCTATAAAACACTAGGTGAGCTTACTTCTGGAGCTCTTCCCAACGTTGAGCTGGACAAATAAACTTCTCCACATTCGTCGCGCATTTGACAGCGATTTGCCAGCATCAAATGGTGAAAAAAAATCGATAAAAAAAAGTGCAGCAACTCGTGTGACATCATATCCTGTGATGTACGGTTTTAGTAGACAGCGAGATGTTTTGCCAACCTCTCATGGCGTTTTGTGCACTCATTGTAAATCCGTCCTTACTCTTTAGATAAACGCTTTTTATACCTTTCATAACCCTGTTTCAGACCAACCAATTTCCATTGCCATTTGCTAGGTTGGCTGAACCTGATTTTCTATGATGTGTGGGATTTTCGTTTCTTGCACGTATCGACTTAAGTTATTATAGAGATTGAGCCAGCCAACGCCTTAACGTTAACCTCAACGTTAGAGGCGGGAAGGGAGGAGCCACGGACTGAATTGCCCAATGAACTAACTGAACGTCATGAGTGCGTATGCGTGGTTCTTCCCTTCCCGCCTCTAACGTTAAGGCGTTGGCAGGCTCAATCTCTCTAATATTGCTTTAAACGTTTGCAACATACTGCATTGTTAAAATAAACTACTGCTATTTACTGTGTACATACATTTATAGCAAACTCATTGTTATTATAGTTTCTAAATGTATTGCACGCAACATGAAGTACTGAAATTGAAAATCTCATTTATTGCTCAATTTCGAGAAATTTGTATTAAAATCCTAAATGCTGTGAATTCAGGGAATCGAGAGTGCCATCTGATGGAATATTTTTGTTTAGTTTCGAAATATACGCAATCTGAATGACACTAAAGTCTTCCCTAGACCGTGTTTATAAAGCATGAAAGCACTGGTGCATTAATGAAACCGGTATTTTAATCAATTTAATTTGGGTTTTATACGGTCTGTTTGGCTTACTAGGGTTTCCATGCGTGTTGTGCGTAACTTTTGATAGCGTTTAAGTTTTTATTGCTTGTTTGAGTAAACTATAAATGAAACAATGTCGCTAGTTCCAGCTTTGCTGTTATATACAAGCTCTTGCGTGATCCTATATACACGACCTTTTTAATTAAAACGGGCCATTCTAAACCACATATGCTCCTATGACACTCGTATGTTTTGAACGTGTTTTTTAAAAAAAATGTACGCTCACATGAACACACTCTAGATTATCATTATGTATGATGACCACGATATTTGTTTGCAAATGTAAAGAGTTCGTGCCGTTTTTTATTTTATGTCATACACATGTGTTAAAAAATTGGATGAAGCCTAAAACAATCTGAATAGTGAAATTCAGCATTTGCTTTGAAGTTAGTCAACTTCTTGTTGTGTTAGAACAAAAAGGCCAGGAAAGCATTGAATGAAATGTGCAATGAAACTAGCAATGCTAGTAGTTTTTACTAAATTTGTTCTAATCGAGGGCGTTGAGGCAAAAATCAATAAATCGGAAGGAAATGTTCAACAAAGCGCATTGTTTTAACATGGCGACGGAGGTGAAACAAGCTTGATAATTGCTCTTGCTGCTGAGCAAACAATGTCGTCATACGAAACCCAATGCGAGTTTTTTTTTGTTCAATATTTGAAGTCTGATAGTAGTTGAGGTAATTTCGCAAACTATTTTCGAAGACATTTCTACAAACACATTAAGTAATAAATATCCATAAATACACACAGACTTTTTTTGAATGCCATATGCGTGGACACGTAATTTCTCTTTTGTTGCAGTGACATATACTCAAACAAATTTACTTAGCTTCTTTAAGCGTAGGAAGTACTTGTTACATTTATAAGTTTCTTTATTATTAACAATGGGGTTGGATACACTTTTTCTCCTTAGTACTATTTCATCCATTTATATTTTTGGGATTCGCTTTTCAACGTTTTGAATGTGTGCAAAATTGTTTACTAGTCTTCATGAAGAACATAATCAAATTACTTTAAAGATGTTAGAGGTAGGGGAACTGTTCCTCACTCTGGTTTCAAGAAGGTTGTGACAGTATTGAAAATCAACAGGTGGTCCAACACCATCGTAATAAAGATGTGCAACTGAAATAAGTGTTTGCACTATACACTGGTCAAGTGACCGTTTATTTATACACCATATTGCCTATACATAATATACCTGTACCAAATATGCAGAGGCAAATAGTCAATTTTATTCTCCTCCTATCATAATGTGCATGAATTCCAACTATGACTAACTATATCACTACTGATTTTTATATTTCGATGGTGGTCTATTTGCGTGTAAGGTTGTTGCCAACCTGCAGAAGATGTATACTTGAATCATGTACTAGCAAACGACACATTGCATAAGCCTAACCCTGCAAGGCTTCCTTTACACTGTACTATAGGCTCAGGTTCTAAGGAAGAGAGGTCGAGTATCGACCTCCATGATAAGGCAGCACAGTTGCTTTTTAATAATTCAGGTATCTCCAAATATACGGGTAAATAATAGATCGTAAACAAGCAGGCAATATTGAATATTTTGCTGGATAAACATAAAGACGTTTAATGTTTGTTTTATCGCACGAGGGTGCTTCTGCGTGGAATTATCTTGGTTACTGTATTTGTAAATGATATTCATAATGAATATAGTTGGGTATTAAAAGCAAAGATTCTTGGTTTAAAAATAAATATATCGAAGATGGATATGCTTTCAATAAACTAATGCGCCGCGAAATTAAATAGTCATTCTTAATTTTTGAGAAAATCTTAAATCTGTCCTTATTTGAAGTTCAAGATTTTTTATCCAGAGGGGAAACTTATTCATTTTCGTAAATTGAATGGTAAATATTTGTAATTGGCTAAAAGCATTTCATTAAGTATTAGAAGAATGTATAGACATGTATTAGCTAATTTTCACGAAAAATTAGGGCGACTTAAGATCCTTCACCTTTGACACTGGAGGCAGTATTTCCTTTGAGATATAAAACAACATTAACTTAATTGAAATGTAAGAATTGTATCAAAGTACATTTTGCAAACTTGTAGTTGTCTGATAATTTGTACAGTACAGTGTAAATCTAGATTCGTATGGGTATTTAATTGTAGTAAGATCGCGAATATTTTACATATGACGACCAGCAAACCAGCACATCAGAAATTGATTTTTTAAACTTTCTGTAACTTATATTCAAACAGGTTTGCAATTTTGTTACAAAGGCAACAAAATGTTGTGAAAGATTTGTGAGAATTTTATATACAGTACATCCATATGGATTAGGATTTTTTTGCAAGAAACTTGACAAGACTATTCCAACATCCGTAAATTAATATTGATAGTGTTTTGTTTTTTACATATGAAAGTATGAAAAAATCATATGCATGTGATTTACAGAAAAAATTCGAATGGCGTGTTTTTTAGACAGTTTTCCTTGATGCGTTTCTCTAGCAAGATAAATCAAATTTTGTTTTTTGTTGACATTGTAGAAAAGTGAAATTTAATGCACAACAGTACGACATTTGCATGTTGCTTTTTATTTGTGCAACTCTAGAAAAAATTCAAAGATCGTCGTTTCTCGATCCATTTAGCTCAACTTTTAAAAAGTTGCATTCTTCTTGAATTAGTTTGAACCAACACTGTAAAATTAAATATGTTTTTCAATGATTGCATGGGTATTACACAATTATTTAACTGAAATAAATATGGCAAACGATATTTCACCTTGGGGAGCCTTCCATGAGGGAATTATGTTGAATTCGTAATGGTGGCCATGGAGATTTTCCTCTGGCAGTCTTCAATTTTCATATTGAAAATCTTTGTTTTTGTTTGATAGTCTCTGATATATTTTACCTGGAAACGAAACATCTAATCTATAAACAAGGTTGCAAGATCAGTCTTAATATCGGTCTCTATAGCAACCCGATGAAGCGTAACTTTCTGTTGCATAATAGAAAATTAGTCTTAGATACCACCCACCATCATGCTAGTTTATTTTCCATTGCCTGTTTTAATGTTTTGAAATAAAGTGGCATATTAATTAGGAATAACACTTGATAATTGTTTGGGAATTCGTACTGAAGGATGTGGTAATTAATTAAATGATGCTCGCGAAACTTCAAATTCTGCGAAATTATACGGTGTGAAGTAATTTATTTATTTGTTTGTTAGTTGCAATGATTACACCCTTGTCAAATTAAACGCAAAATAAGTTAAGCCTAATAACCATTGAAGCAACATACCCTCAGTGTTTAATACAGTATGTAAAACACGTTTTGTGAAATAAACTGGACAACTGCAAACTGAGCGGACGTTTCCTGGTATCATATTCACATCTATAATTAACAATACTGAATATCATGTACATTAAGCATCTGCTGTGTAAGACCATAGCCGTCTCGTATGGATGAAATATTGCATTACATGGCAAGTGTCCCTTGCACTCTAGTGAATCAAATGAATGCCATATGGAAGTGACAGTCGGTTATGTCTATTGACATATCTATATTTATAATTTAGTCTCCGTATAACAATTACTAGGCTGCTCACAATGGTATATGGATCATGGAGACTCAAATATGGTTTATAAAAATAATTCAACCTGGACGTAACATTTTTTATCCTATTTATTTTTATGTTTAGTCGGTCACGGTGCTCTCTTGGAGATTGTTGAATTATTCGTTAATAAACCTTAATAGACCAAAGAAAAATGACAAATGAATAGTATAGCAACTACATATGTGATCGCAACTTACGTGTATAAGATTATATTATTTTTAAGCCTTTCGATAAAGTTACGCGAGAGAAAAAACAATTTCTTTGAACTCAACGAGAAAAACAAGTTTAGGCATGCTATCATTTAAATTTTTCTAAACGTCTAAAAAAAAAAAATAGAAAGTCAGGGAAGTTAAAAATATCGTGCAGAATGTTTATTTTCAACAACCATTGGTTTATTACATCATCATCGCATTTCGATTTGTATAGCCATCATCATCATCTCAGATACCTTAAAAATATTTGCATAAAAAATGGGAACGAAGTTTGCATTTAATCCTATTAATTAATAATGAAATTATCCTATGTTTTCTAAAATAATATTGCTTACACCTTTATTTGGATTAATGATTGAGATAACTTTGTTCATTCCTTATGAAAATATTTTGTAGGGAACTTGATGATACCTATATTAGCCGAAACGTGCTGATGCAGTAAGTAATTTTGTGTAAAAAAACACAGATTTGTACAAAATTAGGAGATTAGTATTCTGGCGGACGATCCATTATAAATATACAAGATAATGTTTCACAGGTAAAACCGTGCATGTGGCCATATGAAAATTTTAAATGTTTCCTGTTATTTGATATAAAATCTCGACTTGCAACATGATGCACACATAACATGCAATTTAAGGTTTTCATCGATTACAGTTTCATTGGAATTTCTTCTGCCTCATTGGTTTCCAATTATCCAATGAAATTGAAACACGTGATATTCGTTAGATTTAGTAAGAAAATGCCCATACCCTCACCAAATTCTTCCCATTCCACCTTGATTTAAATTTCACCCTTAAAGCTTACAAGGGTTGATTAAGGTTCCAGCCGCGCCAACTTTCACGCCAAATTGCAATTTACGAGCTGCCTGAATCTCATAATCTTCCAAAAGTACCATCATTGTGAGAGTTCTTTTATTTAAGCTGAAGCATCACTCATCTTCCAAGTCTCATTCTCATTCCTGTATAATTGCCATTTCTTCTGGCTAACAAAATAAATGTCGTTACCTCTCTTTATATAGTATTATTACGCGTGGGGGCGAAACAGGCCAAAAGTGGAATCTTATATTTGGAAAAAAACCCGGATATTTATTCAGTGGCAATTTGTCCTTTTCGCTTCCACAAGTTTTCTTGTTTTTTTACGAAAGGCATAAATAACCCTTAAGCGCTGCGATCCAACTTGTAATTCGGTCACATATCATGACAACATCCCATTGTCTCTCTAGGCTACATGCTGTATTTTTATTTATTTGTTCAGTAAATGTGCCCATTCTTTTGAGTTCACTTATGCATGATGATGTACACTATAGAAAATTCGTTAGGACTTATAGGTGGTTTCAATCACCATGGGCTATTTTCTGAATCCATAAACGGTGAAAACTTACCTATCGGCCATTGTTTAGAATGTCAAAATTGTAATTTTGCAAACAGTTTGCAAAGACAATAAAAGCTTAATTTGCATACAAAATATAATGAATTTGAAAGGTGCCTCGAGAATAATTGCATCTACGTTGTGGGCAAGCTTTGCTTAGGTTTCCAGAAATTTAACATCAAACCTGGTTTAATATCTTATGTTAAAAAATGACGTTTCTGCTATTGCAGTGTTAAAACATTGAATTTGAGATGCAATAAATCTTCCCGTAATTTGAAAAGGGATAATAGACAATTTTAGCATGACAACGTCTTTATACTTACCTTAACTTTAATGGCAGGAAGGGCGGAGCCATGCACGCATTGAACTAATTGAACATAATGGGTGCGCATGCGTGATTATTCCCTTCTCGCCATTAAAGTTAAGGTAAGTATACAGACGTCGACATGCTAAAACTGCAATATTAAACTGGTCTGAACGTTTGAAAACATTAAGTGGTTATGTTAGTGTATGGTAAGACTATCTTAAAACCATACACTCCCTATATAATATTTACCTTAGCATTTGAATATTTGAAACAGCTGCTGCAATAATTAGGACCATATAATTCAGACTATATAAAAGAACTAAAAAGAAACCATTGTACTGTGTGTACTGTGAATCTTGGTTTCATTTCAATTCATTTTAATTAGTGAACGTATATTCAGCGTATTAATTTTATCGAGCACTTTTTTATACAAATAAACATGCCCTGCCTGACTTCATTTTTATTAAGTGGACTCTTAAGCTTGCAATAGGAAGCCTCTAAAATTCGCTTAAAATAATTTGATATTAATTTTTTGTTCTGAATTTCAGATAAAGAGTTCTGTTTACATTTTTGATTAGCTTCATCTTTGTTATCCTTAGCATCAATTTATAGAACCCTCTGAGCAAACAGAATGAAAAAATATAGATACAGTTATTTGAAAACATCATTAATAAAAATGGATTTAACCGCGAAACAAAGCTCGAATATGGAGTTATTATTTGAAGGAGTTAGCAAAACACAATGTAAAAATGCAATGTTGACAATGCAAATTAAGTGTAAACACACAATAACAGAGTTTGTTGACATTGTTTGTTATTCTTCTTACTCGTGAATTAATGATTAAAAATTACCCGACCTTAATTTCACTCGCGTACAACTCCTTAGACATTCTTGAGTGCACAGATGTGAACTCTCATTTCCAGTAAATCTATGTTTATCACAACAATTTAAATAAGTACACAAAATTAGCAGAAAATAGCATGTGTAGACCTGTTTGTAGGTTATTTAGCTAATGTAGGAGATTGGTTTGTGTCATTCACATTTGTTAACGGGAAATGCAATTGGTTAAACAAAACTGTAGTTTATAATTAATTTTGTTTTCTATTTAGTTCTGTAATTCCCTCGTTTATTTATAACCTATTTGCATTTCATATTAATTCCATAATTGGTTCTATATAATTGATTTTTATCCGCGGAAAGCGCTTTGAGTAATTGTGTATTATAGCTTAAGCTGCTTTAGTTTAAAAAAAAGAGCTTTTGAAAATGAACGAAGCTTGAGATCCAATTTAAGACGGATGCGTTTAAACATTCATGAACTCGAGCAGGTGTTCAAATTCTCGCTGATTTTGACTGAGTTTGTTATATGCAAAATTTCCCTCCTTCCACTTCAGAACATCCGCTGGAATTAAGATGAAATTGAGACGCTTTAGTCTATTATTCTGATTAAAGGACTGTTATAGGTTAAAAAAAATTCAACCTAAAATGGAATTAGTGTTGTCGAGATATAACGAAGATAACCGCTTGGTTACTTATGTTTTTAGAAATTTAGATTCAGTTTAAAAAAAACGAAAAAGGCCTGCTTATTTATAAAGTAAAATACCGCAAAATATCCGCGGGGTTTTCTTATTAAATTTGTAGAAACATCAATTAAGCAACATGTCTGTTTGAGCAGGCAGCATTGCTCAAAGATTTGATGTCCAATAATCTCGTTGGTTTCTGCGGCTAATAACGTGTGATTTTATTTCGATATAAGAAAACAGCTCAATAATTATATAAAATTTTATAAAAATACGTTTGCTTAAGAACAGGCTATAAAGCTTTGCTAATCCACATCTCTTACTAAAATGTTTAAGCATTTGTGAAGTATCTTCTGTTTCTTGTTTATGTACGTTTTTGGTTTAAAATATTTATAACCCAATGTTTTAAAAAACTTTGGTTTGGGTACAGACATTCCTTAAATAATTTTATACAATGAAATTTTACTGGCACACCAACATATCGTTGTCCAAATCGATATGGCATGCAATATTGAAACTTATTCATTCCTAATATTCGTTTAATTTGCATGTGGAAATTTGTTTCTAGAATTGTCTAAATATAAGCCATTGAGAAGTTTGGCTTTGCTATATATGAAATTACAGAATGCTATCAAATTAGGCAATATCGGCATCGTTCATTTCAACAACCGCAAACAATATTAAATGAACTTTGAAAGTTGAGTATTTTTACTTTTGGTGAAACCTTTAGAAAAATTTCATGAATTCAACATACAGTACAAAAAGAGCCCTTCAAGACACTTGTTTACTTCAATAGTGTGTATAAATTCCCCATTTGCTGTAACCCAGACCGCCTCCATCAACGAACCAAACTGGATGTACTTTGAATTGTAATTTGGTTAATATACTCGATTGATACGAAAAACGTGCGCATATATTGAACCCATTTATGAAAAAGCAGAAAGGCAGTTTATAGTATAGCCTTTAGGTATAAACCGTGCGCGCCGAATACTTTCAGCGAGCTTTTGTCCCTTGAGTCCACACTGAAGAAACTAAAATGCTTACTTTAAAATGCTCCTGCATATCGATTTATACATGCGGGCACATAGCTTATTTGACATGTTTTCTACCTTTCTGTGTTGAGAAAGTTATAAATGTGCTCTTAATAGTAGATACACAATGCCTCGTAACATATATTTTGTCTTTTTTTCAACAATTTTCCAAATGATTTGTAAAGGAATCAGACGGTATGAAAAGATAAGAATTAAATACTATGTCCTAATCACAAGTTAAGTTAAAAAGTGTAGCTTTTGATCCAAATTTTTTAGATACATATGTAATTGAATTGTTATTTTGGTAATACATTTCCATACGATCAATACGCTCACTTTTTAACTCTGTGATCAGACTTTTTCATTGTTATTATGTCTGGTATGGACACTTATTTGGATGATGGTTACTGTTTTTTTAGCAATAAAGTGTTTTATTTTAAGATACGCTCATTGTTTCAGACATAATGTCGTTTTACATACTTCATAGATTAGAGTATCGTATAAAATAAATTCTATATGAACCGGGAAGCCAAAACAAATCGTTTTATTGCGGTAGTCTGGAACCGAGCCTCCAATATATATACGTATCAGTAGTTGAGAATATTTTCTTTAAAAAATCCCTTGAAGTATGTATCTGGTACATGCATAATATTGTATATGTCTAATGCGTTCATTGGAAATCTTGATATTGCCGTCAGATTCCCTCAAAATGAAAAATAAAATAAAAATGATGGATCGAGGTATTCTATAGATAAGGTCAGATACAAACTATTCAATTGGCATGAATAGAAAATTTTATTTTCATGAAAAGTTTTTCTGAATAGAACAGAACTGTAGTTTCGCAACATATTTATAGCAATCGGAATCGATTTTTGAAAACCTTTAAATAATCAGAAATTCAAAACATGTGCTGCAGATAAAAAACAGTTCAGTGATTGTACAGTATCAATTCATTTTTATGCAAACACACGTATGGATTATCAAATTCAATTGAAACGGTTTTAAAAGAGGATTTGTTATACATTTTAAATGTCAAATAGCGATTATATGTAACCTTATAGTTGGTTAATATTGCTTATAAATTATTAAGTGATAAACGTTGTTGAAAATATAATTTCCAGATCTTTCTCTTAATTTGATGAATCCCATATCAGAGTATACGCAGTATATTTCACCCACTGGTAATTAAAATTAAGTACTGTTTTACCCATGGAATACTGAAACGTGGTCAATAGTGTCATTCGGGGTGCAACTGCTAATTTGCATCACAATAAGATATAATTTCCATAAACAATCACTCTAATTTGTAAAATCGTACAATCTTGTAAATATTTGCCAATTTCGATTAAGAAAAAGTGAAGATTGTTAATCCATGTGAAAGTGATAGTTATGATTTTCAAATTAATTATGTCAGAAGCATGCGATTTCATTATTGTCTTTATACCAGCATTGTCTGACGCAAATTAAGCAGTCTAGACAAAGCTGTTAATCAATATGACTAAGTATCGAGTTCTTTAAATGCGAATATAAAATCTCATTTTAAAAGTGAACTAATTAAAGAACAATTTCAATCTTGTGAAGCGTTGTCCTTTCAAGGTAGTTAGTACTTTATTGATTTATGGCACACTTGTGATGAATGAATGTGGAAGGAAACACGAGTTACTAGCGCAAGCTCATTTTTTATATTGTAAATTGAGTCTCATCTACCCATCAAGTAAGCTTTGTGTTAATATACACATGACATGGCAAGGCTAAGTTTAATTAAATAATCATTTGACATGAGCTCACCCTCGGCCTATAATTCGATGGCACTCAAGTTACTTTGATAGGAAAACTCGCGATGCTTGTGCGTAATGCATTATACTATCGCGTGAAAACTATACTTATCGTGAGTAAAACGTGGCAGATTTAAGTGAAGTCAACTTATCACATTACAATCAGGCACATTTTTTAAACTTGATGAATTTGTAATGGTCTTAAACATTATAAATAATTTTAACTGATAAATATATAAAATATTATGTAAAACCATCGCCTAAAATGTTTACGATGATGATAGTTTTTAAACGAAGTATCATCTCATGGGTACACCTATGCAAAATTCATGGGCCAATTTAAGGGTATTCGACCTGAGAGTAAGCGTAAAGCCTAACTCAGTCCGCAGCTAGCAATTTACATGGAAATGTGTAGGATTTATTTTGATATCACAAGGGTAACAAGAGGATATAAAGTTTTATTTTACCACATGAGCTGAATGCTAATGGAGAAGACGCTGCACATACTCGTACAACTTAGACGCTTGTCTTGAACTTGTGGAAGTTGACAATCTCTTAGGTACTTGAGGTTAATACCTTTTGTTCATGCTCGCACGTGTACCAACGGAGTTCTTCACAACAGAACTGAGTAAAAAAAACCAGGCTGTGCCACTTAAATAATTGCAGATCCATTCCTCAGACCTGTCCAGTAATGTTCTTTTGTTCATTTATTTTATTTTTTTCTTCTTTGGGATACAAAAAGACCTGAAAGCCTTCGTTAAAAGGTGTTTGTACCCGAAGGATACCAAAGTAAACTTTAACACGACATATCACTTAATGGACAGCCGTCCAGTCAACCCAAAACGGTGTTGACGCTTCACGGTGCTTTCTGTTGCTGGCCACGAACACACGTCTAAGCCACAAATGGTGAATTTCATTAAACATGGCGGTTTTTGTGCAATGTTTGCAGAGGAGATTATGCTTTCGGTTTTCTTCCCTCTGTCGTACTTTACTTTCATACCTTCTTTGGAATTTACATGCTAGAATTTACTGGGCTAGAAAGCAATTTCGGAAACTTCTTAGCATTGTATCCGAAATGATATCAACCACTCCATAAGGTTGTTGGGGCGAAAATTCAAGGTTTTTATTGACGTTGGTGAGGCTTATGGATTAGCAAACGTGTTTTTTGCAAACATGGTTTCTAGGGCTATATTTCAATGTAATATTTAATTTCAATCTCGAATTTCATCAATAGAGAGATTGAGCCAGCCAACGCCTTAACGTTAACCTTAACGTTAGAGGCGGGAAAGGAGGAGCCACGGACTGAACTAAATGAAAGTTACTAGTGCGCATGCGTGGTTCTTCACTTCCCGCCTCTAACGTTAAGGTTAATGTTAAGTCGTTGGCTGGCTCAAACTCTCTAATGCAAAATTGATGTTTGGTATTTATTGAGTTAAAATCGTTGAAATATTTGAGCCAACTTGTAAGCTGTAGGGCTCAAACATGTTCAAAACATGTTATTTCGTGAGCATAGCAGAGTGATTGGTCGTTCTGCAGGTTATTCCCTTGAAGAGGTACGTGTTCTGCGATTAATTTAAGTCGCAAATGTCAATCCCAACACAGATTAAATGCACAAGATGCGGGAAGGTTTACAGGTTAGCTGAAAACGAGATTGCATTCATGGAAACGACGATGCATTAGTCAATTAGCAGACTATGGCTCATTCAATTAAAGGCTGAGCACGGCAGGAATACATTAAGAGCCTAACTGGATAAACCAATTCTTCAGCTATGTTCAGAAGTAAAATTTATGTTTTGTGAATCTTAATTTTCTAATGGAAATGTCCCAAAAAACAACAACAGCCATGCTTTTTAGATTTACCTAGTGCAGATGGTTGACGGTTTATTAAATTAAACTGATGAGCTAAAATGTTATTAACGAGTCTTGTCATAGAAGATGTATACTCGTTCTATTAAGGTTTAGAGAGTCACCATTATTTTATTAGCTGATGTATTTATGTAGTTTATGTAGTTGAAGCGGATATAGTTTTCAATTGCTCTGATGGGACGGAATGATACCCACGTGTCATGTTTTCTGCAGGGGATCCCATAAAAATGTTAATTAAGATATTGGTTATTAATGGTTGCGTGACGAACCGTGTTTTCATTTTGGACATTTATCACCGTTGAAAATAATCTACGAAATTGCTTTCGTAAATCTATTATGAGCACAAAAAAAGATTACAATTTTTCAGTGATGATGTATTGCTCCTAATTCGTTTTGTCTTCTTTGTAATGTGCTCTTGTTTGGCTTTTTTATTGACCAGTTTGCATATTTGTATCGTCTAGTTATGCGAACTGCCATATTCCCTTAGCTACCAGTATATTTGTCTAAAAGGTTTATTTTTACGATAACATTAACATTCCGCCGTTAATAAAGTCAAGCATATATCCACTCATACGCATGGGACACATTATTTTGATAACAACTTTTACATATCATTTTGGCTCCCATTTAATAGTAAGGTCTTAAGTCAATAGGTCAAAGTCGCCTGATATGACAACCCTACTGATTTTAATCAAGCTAACGTTGATTTTTAAGTCTTCAATAGGGAGATTGAGCCAGCTAACGTGAGCATGCGTCTTTATGCTGACCTTAAATGTAACTTTCGGGAAAGGAGGAGCATTGATTTGAACTACCCAATGAACAAACTGAATTTGACCGATTTGCCGCACGAGGTTTTTTACCGAATTCTTCAGCGGCGCATGCTTTTCTATCTTCACGTTCACACGATACGTCTCATTTCGCGTACCGGGCGTATGGATTAATTCCCGATTCGTTTATTTGTGCAATTCGGTCTTGTCGTTAAAAACTGTAAATCATGTACGATTTTTATGGTTTAAAAAATGAGGCTCGTGATAAAATTCCAAATTTATATAGAAAATTTGAACACAAAACATTCGAAACTGAATAGTGTGAACACTGCACGATTATCAAAAAACCGCATCGTGTGAAAGAGGCGTTACGGTTGATTACAAAACCTTAACAAAACTGCATTTATTTCCACCATCTCTAATATGCGATTTATCTAATAATTTGTTAACAAAGCAGTATTCATATTCGCATAAAAGGCTTTGAAGTAGCTGTAAAAATGTTGGGTGATTTTTGCTGATTAAAGGTACATAACGGAATGATTTAACTATTATTCAGTCCATGCCTCTGACATTAGTTCTTTAATCTTGCAATTTTTTTTATGACGATTACAATGTGTTAAAAATGCAGTGTTCATATCTGTTGAAGAGACCATTCGAAAATCAAATAATGCATTAAAGTGTTTGCTCTGCTCTCAATCTCACATTTTATTCAGTCGTTTTGGAAATCCTTGGGGAATTTCACCTGCTAACTTTAGTGCTGTGTTTCATCATTGTTATCTTCCACTTAATCCCTCCGTCTTAAAATGTCAGATGAATAATGCAGAAAATGCTTTTAGGAATTATGAATTTTTTAATGCGAGCATTATTCCTTTGTTATACTAGTTAGATCTTACTTTCATTATACATCTGTATGCAATTGGAAATTTGATTGTGGGATTTGGAGAGATTTTTCTTAAAGATTTCTACTTCTGTTGTTAAACTTGCTCGTGAAATTCAGTATTGATGTGCAATTTGGAAGGAAAGCCATACTTTTATTTTAGTACAGAATCTTTAGGTGGTTTTCCATTAAGGGCTATTACCGCTAATAGCATTACACCGTAGTTGAGCCCTCTGGTTTCTTAGCTGCATTTTATTCTCTTATAATGATCCCATGTGCGATTTTAATAGTATTAAAATTGCATTGCGTACGCATATTTAAAAGCTATCTTCATTTTTTTGACAATTAAGCAATAACATACCTGTATTTCTTGAAATACAGCAAGTATTCAATGTCATTGATTCTACCACCAGATTCAATCATTAAAACTTCATTATTTTTGTTTTGATGAGAAACGTTGTTAACTCAATATTAGCATCATTAAAACCAAACAATTTATTTTAGAAATCGAGGTCTATATTGGAAAAAAGACAGAGGGCTCGTGTTATTTTTTGAAAGGCGAAAGGAAATTTTAAATATGGATTATATAATATTCAAACTTTAATTATCTCAGTCTAAGCGAGTTCTATTTGTTACTACAGTTTGTGTATTCAATGTATTTATGAAGGTTGTCTGAATTTCAATAGACACGTTTTGGCAGCCGAACAATACAACCAATGTCAGTTTTCCTCTTTCTCTCTAATGTTGAACATGCAAACTGTATCTTGATAAAATCGATTTAATCTTTTTTGTGCAAATCTTCGGGGTCTTTTACTTGCGTATAAAAGGAGTCCTCTGTACATACATTGAAGTTCGTTTGGGTTTGGAATGAGATTGACGTGCAAACAACAAGAATGTGTAGGGGATTTTTTGTGTGTGACGAAATTAGCTTTTATTTCAGATTTACTTTACTTCAGGCACGTTGAACCTAATCGGATTGTCCATTTTTATAGGTGAAACAGTCCCAGCACCATTTTTAAAATTACTAGTCGCAACAATGATGAGCTTGTGCTGATGGAAATTGTTTCCTTAGCAACACGTGGCTTCTGATGTTCACCTCATTTTTCAGCCGAGACCTACATTCAATTTGACGCAATTTATTAACACCGTTTTCAACAACAACAACCTCGGCATGCGAGAGATATTGGGTATTAACGTTTTGAGTGAAATTTATTAAATTAGCTTTGGGAATTCTAACAAAATATTTATCGAAAGATGATTGTGTGGGAAGAATTAATCAGTTCTAGTCGTTCAAGTACGATATGACATATACCGATATTTGGAAAAATCACGTGAGGCTGAAGTAGTTGACGTTGTTTGAGTGTTCGCTAACGTTATTCACTGCACGTTAATCGTTTTACGAGTTAGTACAGCTCCGGGCTAAATAAGGTATAAACCATATTAGTTTTGGAGGGCACCGTTTTGATAAAATTCCAATCTGCATATTTACGTGACACATCAATGATAATGCTTGTTGATGGTTACCAGATATGTCATGCCAAGTTTTTTTCAACTGGTTTGTCTTGAAGGGTTTGCAGATGTGTCGTTGGAGTTTGGAAAGATTAGAATATTTGAAATTTTCTTCTAGTGTTCAAGTGTTTTGGAGTTAGAAATTCAGTCTTAATAAACTGATGGTGTGCTCTTATAACTTCAGAACCTTGAATAGGCAGGATTGTCGTTTTTTTAATATTCTTATGACACCATTACCTATTTTAACGGTCCTGAAATTGTAGATATTTCTCTTAGGGTCTTTTATGCATAAATTTTCGGTGTAGTCGCCAAGTTACGTAATTACCAGTAAAGTCATTTATTCGGAGTTTATAAGTTACTTAATTACGCCAAGAAGTGACCATAAATCCATGGTTAACTTAAAAGCCTTGCGAGCAAGGTTGATCACACCATTTTTAAATAAATGTCATAAGACGACATGTAGCTCCTAAAAGTTAAATTAACTGCGTAGTGATGCTATAAAGGACGCATAATCTTTCACAGTGCATTAAGGATATTAAACACGGCGCCTTAAGGTACCCATTTTGTTGTTAGGATAGGATTTCAAATATCACATTATAAATTGACATTTGAATACTTACATCGTAGATAGAACTATCCGATTCCGTCCTAGTTTCGCTGTGTGGTTTGGGATATGCTTCGTTCTTGAGGCTAGTAACTTAATTGTGCTGAATATACAATAACCTATATTTGTTTAATTTTAGCATATTACGTAGTTTTCTAACGGAATGAAAATAACAAATCAAAGCACAATAAAGTCAAAGTTCCTGTTATAATTAGATTAACCTTTCCCTTATCCTGAAGCAAATGAATAAACAAGCCAGTAGTTTAATTATAATACAACATTTAAAAAAAAATACGAATTAATTCTAGTTTACGCAAACAAGAAAATGTCACGTAAACGTAGAAAAACATAACATGCATTTCAGACACTTGCAAGTTTGGGTAACATTTTATGTTACTTGTCTCGATTTTCTAAGGTTTAATGCAAAATATTAATTTAGAAAATGGCTTACACTTCATTGTCTTAGAACTACCCGTCTTGCTCAACAAAGTGCAGCTCAAGCTTTGTCTCGTCTAAGCTGCATCTCAAGCTTAAGTTAAAGCTTCAGATAGCACATATTTGATTGTCTTGAGGTTGTCGTTGCAATTGTTCTGTGTAACTGTGGTATGCATCTTGGAATTAAGACACAGCTCAGTCTCAAGCTCAGGGGATTGGCCTGTACCACAGTTGCTCACCAAACTGCAGCTCAAGCTCTGCCTAAACTGCATCTAAAGCTTAAGTTTAAGCTAGATATGACACATGGATCTCACATTTGGCTGTCTTGAGCTCGTCATGCCAATTTTTCTGTGGCATGAGGCGCAGCTCAGCTTCTAGCTTATGTGATTCGAGGAATTGTGGTACGGGGGTTAAAACCAAAAGATAAGTCGTAGAACTCTTGTAATGAAAGGGGATGAATAATCTTAGATTTTAAGAAATTTCTTTAACCTAATGTAACTTCTGCGTAAAGCTCCTCTTATCGTGATGATAAGAGTTTCTTTCCGACTTTTATGTTCTGTTTTAAATATTTCCGCTAATATTATTTTAGCTGATTATTCCCCACATAAATTTGCTTGGAAGTTTTACGAAATCTGAGTTTTGAAAACAAGTTCAATGCGAGTGGGAATACCCGAGAGATGTATTTGCAATTACAACAGTACAGTTACGCAACAGTGATGACGGCCGCAATTCGTATGCATTTTTAATCGGGTTTGCCATTAGAATATACCTTTTCCGAGCGTTTCCCAATTAATAACGTGAAATGGTTCCTGAATTGCTCTAGTGGCTTTGCTTAAATTGCTTAAAGCAGACTTTTCAAAACAAATGCGTGGATTGATAGCGGTGAAGATGTTATTGAAATCCCTAGTCATTTATAATATATAAACTCCGCTTTTGAAACTGGAAAGCGGAATTGTATATACTGGCAATGTTTGCGTATCGTTCATAAATTCAACATGTGTTATTGACTTCTTTCTACGATAGATTTTAAAGATACTGTCAGCGATGTAACTATCGTATAGCAAAAGTATAAGCAATGCTTAGGGGCCTCAGGCTTGAGGGAGACTACACAAGGACCCATATTAACAGGTTCATCTTTTGTCATATCGCTATTTTCAATGATGCCATCAATAAGGAGAATCACACAATAATTTAGCATTCAATAAGTGGCGAAACAACGCCTCGCTGGCTAAGATAAACGTGGAAAACTGCAGAAACGTGACAGAAAACGTAGATACTGAAACAACCAGTAAACATGCTAGACACGTTCTATGCAAATTTTAGTTTTTCCCTTCGTCTATGGCGATTTAGCTAATAAAATAAAATGCAGTGGCACACTTTACGATTCTTCTACTCGAGCAAGTTTAATGGACTTTTAAACAATAACTGAAAAAACAGATTACCATTACATTTTCATATAATATGAAATAATCTAATGCAAGTATCTATGCATGGATCTTGATATATAACTTGTATAATGTATACCTCATATATTTAAGGTATACAAGCAGGTGCCCCACATGTCTTTTAATTTATTTATGTATATTTTTTCAAATGAACTTCTTGCGGAGGACTTGTGAATCGCCCGGTATATACTACGTACAGGGTATTTCATTAAAAAATGATTCAGACAAATGTTGTTTGCTTTGAAGAAGTAAGAAAAGAGCATAGTTTCCTCTTTGACAGGAAAAACAACTTTTGTCTGAAACATTTTTTTAATCAAGTGCTTTATTTTCTCATAACATAGGACATTTTGTATACCAAGCACATATGCATTGTGGGACTCGGTCCACCTGGCAATTTGGAATAGTTTTTGGATTTGTTTTTGTGTATACACGGTAGTACAGTATAATGAAATGTAATATATTGAAATTTTAGAAGTAACATTTTGCGCTTTTTCTATTGTACCTTAAACGAATAATCATCTATGATGCACACCGTGCATTCAAACTCCACAGATGATACGAGTATTGAAATTGCTGTTGAAATGCTTCATGCTTTGTTTTTCACATCTCGTGGGATGCAAGCAGACATTTTCATATGATTATGTATACGAAAAAATATTGTGTAAGGGTAAGCTATGCGTGCGATAAAAGCGCATGAAATTCCCTCGGTGGTTCTTCACCTTGACAAGATTTAACCTAAAACTAATCGAATTTGACTGGGAATAAGAAACTACGAATTTCACACTTGATCGCAGGCTCTCAACCCTCTGTATCTTTCGTTTCGCAGATGACTTCATCTTAGCTTAAAAACGTTGATAAAACCACGAGTTATATATATACGATAAAATATATGCTAATTTACACATCAACGAATACTTACTTAGTTTGATTGGCATATTGGAACTCTCGAGATCTGCAAGGGTTATTGTACATCTCTGCATTCTCACATTCTCACGTAGAACACTTTGGTTTTACCTAAGGTTGATATCCAATTAAATGAGCTTTTCGATGGATTTACATCAAATTTAGATGCCAGTGTTCCAAATGTATTTCATGATTTATGGATGTTATGTCTATGGCCATAGATTTATAGATTTTGCTACTATATATATAGCCCTTATGTTTGGCATCCATGGCTATGAATATCTGTACAGTATTTATGAATATCAGTACCAGTATACATTTATCTTACACGCTGTTAGCTAAATACATGTCATTTCAGTGAAAAACATAAATAACAATTGTAATTTTCTGTCATGAACATGCCCATTATTTATTTATTTAGCTGGCACGTATATTGGTTGGTGTTTTAAAAACAGGTTTGCAACATGTTATTATAATTATATTTTAATTAATGCCTGTACGACGCCATGTTGCTAAAGTAAATATACATTTATAAAACATTTTAGTGTGACGTTTGCTCGTGTTTGTAACTGTTTATAAGTAAATGTATACAGTTAGTATTTCCTATAGCTGTTCCCAATTTTTATATGGTGATCAGCAGCCAGAAACATTGAATGTACCTGAATGGACATTTTATTCAAATACTAATTTTGTCATTATTGATATTTATGCTATTCAGTCACTGAACGTGCGCAAGAGCTACATTTTCGGATTATGATCTTGAAAAAGCATGGATGACATCGAATGTACGAGTAGTGTATATTGTTTGCAAAATATAGTTCGACTATGCACATTAGTCAGACCGTATGAGCAATTAATATTCAATTTGTAACTCTGTTATAGTATTTTCTGATTTTGATCTTTCCTGATAAGTAATAGTCAATAGATACTGATTTGGCGTATTAAATTTGCAGAATTCAAAATATACTCGGCTATTTCAAAAATTATTCCATACAAGACATTTCATGAGTATTTATCCATAAACGAGCTCTATGATTGGTTAGAAATATCGTGTATCCTGATAAGGCTATTGATTTGGCGTGTATTGGTCGTATCTGATACCGGATATGTTTTTGGATTTCCTTAGAGCAGCGTATGCACATCCACATAGTTTTGAAAATCTATCCAATTATCCAAGTTTTTTTAAGTCTATACCATGTCTAACTTATTGATGATTTATAGAAATCGCTTTAGTTGTATGGAGCGTTCAGCAGCATATGAAACACGGCATGTGGTTGTTAAAAATTTATTGTTAATATTTCGGCAATCATCCTGAGTTCTTCAGTGCCAATTATTGCAAAGTATGCGAATTTGTAATTTGATTTTGAACTTTTCTTAATGCTTCTAACGATTTTCTGTTCACAAGCCCTTTTCATATTATTTTTACTTCCAGCGCTTTCCCATATATGCACAATCTATTTTATACTTCTCCCCATACAGCATTTCAACTCTGCACTTAACCAGCCTGCTCAATTTATATAAGTGAGAACAGCTATAATTATGAATTTTCGAAGGCGTTGTAGTCGAATATTTTTCCTTCGTGAAGTCTAATCTCGAAATCCCTATTATTAGAGGGAAATCATTTCTGCTAACCTTGCATGACTACATCGTATATTTCAGCAAAATACCAAAAAGAAATTCATCTTAAATTGCTTTTGACGTATCTAAGGCAACACGTTACGCTGAATTGGCCCGAGAGGAGTTTAATATTTTGTTGGTCATTAATGGAACATGAGTTCTAGTTCTTCAGGCCCATGCTGAAAACATGATTGAAATATTAAATACATTTTTAATAGAAATTCAATCTTGAAAAAAATCAGCGTTGAGGCATTAAAGAAATTGTTTTCAAAATTTTCCTGAAGAAAACTAGTCTATGCTGTTGGATCAGCCGCGACTACAATACAGGGTGAGACAGACAAAAGTTGCGCACCGATATGTGTGTATGATCATGCATACACTGTATATGTCCAATGAATTGTCTTTGTAGATTAATACCAATCTGTGTTTTACAACATTTCTCAACTCATGGCACAGATACTGGTGTATGAAATTTTCTTTCAAATAGGATATTATGCTATGTTATGAACAATTTTTATTATTTACATTTAGTGTATGGCAGGTTAAAGTATTTCAATCGTAACATTACATGTAAATCGTATGTGTTATTTAAGCCTGTAGGTCTACATGCCTTACGTACAGGCGTGTTCGCAGTGTTTGCCTCCCTCTAAGGGGCAGCACAATTGGAGGCCAAGACCAAATCACCCCCATACCAAATGTTTCCACTATTGCCGTCATACCCTATATACTTAAGATCACCCCAATAATCTTCCGACCGTATGGTTAACCCAGTAGTCGGCAAACCGCGGCTCGCGAGCCACATGCGGCTCTTTGGCAACAATGTACCTACCTACCTATATAGTTTAAGTTAAAACAATTTGGCTCTCAAAAGAAATTTCAATCGTTGTACTGTTGATATTTGGCTCTGTTAACTAATAAGTTTGCCGACCACTGGACTAGCATATCAAATAGCCAACATTCTTGCTGCTGCTCAACACCCTACAAGCACTTACCAGACCATTTAGTTTACCCCCCACAGATGACCACAAGGCGAGATGAGCAAAGACTCGTAGTACCATCTAAAATGATTCTACCTTACTGATGAATTATTTATACCAGTATTTTGTCAACATTTTCCAACATAAGGCATATAAAATTTCTTCACTTTGAAAGTTGCTTAATTGTTTTTTAATTAGTAAATTAGTAAGTTTTCAATAAATAAAAGCTTCACATCAAAAGTGCATTTAAATTTACCTTGCACTAGTAAGTGAAACCTACACTTACATATTATATATTTAAAATTATTGATGGGAACACATTGAAAATGTCTTAACGCCATGACTAAAAAGATCACCGCTGAATCAACGTTAAGTAAAAGAAGCTACTCTTATACTAGAGAACAAGAAGTAATGGCGTATAACGTGTTTCTCATCAATTTTAGAAAATAATACTTGAAATATTTAATTTAAAAACGACGTTTTACAAACTTGACGTCAAGGTAGTTTTTAAATGCATTGCAACTTGTCAATCAATCATTTCGTTTCATTAGAGACACAATATGCATGGTTAAAGTCACGGATCTACAATTGATTATATGCATTATAGGTGTGATAGCGAAATTTAATTTCTTTGGAAAGAAAAGTTTAGAAAACGTACGCGCTGATCTTCACAATTTATAAGAAAGAACAAAATAATGAATAGTAAAATGTCAAGAATTTTACTTTATATACATTTTTCTGATAGTTTGACGTCGATATTACAAACCAATGTATATGGTTGACACATAACAATAAATCAGTACGTTAGTCCTTATACGTTGAGTCCTTTATTGCATTTTTTTGTTGTTAAAGGACTATTTTATATACTCAAATTATTGTAGACTCCAAATGCATTTGCGTACGGGGTCTTATATATCTCAATATTTACCGTCATATATTAAATATTAAAACAAATTTGAAGTGATAAAAATAAAAATACTAAATCCATTAATGTCAACATTACATATTTTTATTAAATCTTTTTATGAAAATTCTTTTGCCTTCTCGGACTCTGAAAGTGTCGAGGGCCCTTTGGACCACTGCGTTATGAAGTCTTTAGTGTTTGGCATCCACCATTATAGCGTTAAGATACGCAAAACTGTTACTCTTTCGAGAATGTAATAATTTCGACTACTTTGGAAATGTGTGTTCCTTACCTTTTTGCAAAATCCAATTTTGAGCTTTCAGGGATGTCCTATTATTCCGAGTAGGGGAGCTATGTGGTATACTGCTATAAAACACGCTAAACGACTACCACGCCCCTACGTTTTCTAGCAAGAGCTACGGCGTTAATCCGAAGCGCTTTTACTATTGCTCTTGCTCTCGACGTTTTCCCACACATTTTTGTTTCTGATTTTTCCAGTGGATTTCACGGCGCAAAACACGTGGTTCCAAACCAAACCTCGAATGTGGCGCTCTCTCGCATTTCTAGCCAAAACCAAAATGATTATTGATTTTCTGCTTTCTTCCGTTATCACTGCACGCCAATCTGCCAGTGTTCACCGCCAGACGTTGATGGAGCGAACAAAAGAAAAAAAGAATCTCACGAAATGAAACAAATGGCAAAAATCGAGATTTCACGCCGTGCTAAAAGCCCCTTTTTCAACCTCACGCCACACCTCCAAAGTCCCCAAACCTTTCATTCCTTCTTTGTTCTGAACGCGGAAATATTGATTAAGTTGCGAAGAACTATTATCAGCTGCTAATGGCGTCGTCAAAAGCAACCAACGTGACAGCACGCAAACCTGGCTGGGCTCGTGTTGCACTTGGCAAATTGAAAGACGGGCATATATAAGATAGGCCCAGAAAATTGAGGTGTACCCTATAGTGTACCCTGTCAACGTGCTCAGCTCTCAGGCAAAGTACTCTCAAATCACCGCTGGTGCGACAATGCCGCCAACTTGGGTAGAAAAGGCAATGCCACATCTGCTACGACATGTCATTAGCCACACGTGCAAATAGAAAATGGTTTCAATCACATTATTGGAACGAAAACTTTCAAATGTGTGATTGGAATGGTAGACTTAACTTTCTCAGTTTGCTCTAAATCACGTCGTTGATATTAAAAAAAATCAACCTGTCAAACTGAACATTTTGTCTGTGAGTTTGAACTTTTGTTCTTTAGGTAACTCATTCCAATGTGGAATCAACATATTATTGCACTCTACTTATTTATTGAGCATCCAACAACTAAACAACTGCAGTTTTTAAACAATTAGATTTCTTCCGATTTAGTACCCTCTCACTCGGTATCACCTTTCGACATAGAACTTCTGCAATGGCAGTGCTTGTATTATTTACGGAGAATCAAGATATTTCATTGCACGGAAACGGAACTTTGTTTCGAATATGAAATGCTAGGTTCCATCAAATGGTACAACTTGTAGTCTTTAACGTCAATCGAATGTCATAGGAACATGTCATTCCATCAATGATTTTTTTCCAGTAATTCGTTGTAGTACGGCATTTTGAGTTTCGGAAACCTATCAGTCTGTAAAATTCTTACTGTAAAAAAATAATGTTCATATACACAGTTGCCCAATGGTCGAGTACACTTGTTCTCCAGTTCTTGACTTGAGGCACCCAATGACGACAGAATTGCATTACATAGAAACATTTTTGACTCAATCAAGGCGTCCTGCATAATTTATTGAAAGAAGCTTATTGCAAAATATTGTATTTTTTGTTGCTGGTTTAATGTTGTAAAAATAAATCGCCGGTTCCGTGTTCTAGATTTTGATGACAATCTTAAAAGATTAATAGCTTAAGCCAGCGGTGCATTTCTAAACGTTTTAATAGATACAGTTCGATCATGTTAATATATCTTGTTTTGGACATATATTAGCGACCATGTTTGCTCTACATACTGTGTATCTAGTATCTTCAACTGTACTGGAAACTTTAAATTGGCTTTTTGTAATGAAAATGGAGCGACTTTAGCAAATGTAGATTGAAATCCCCAGACAAATTGCATCTTGCTTCGCTATTAGCTTTTCAATGGAGTAATCCGTATGAAAATGGCTTTTTTGTCATTTATCCTTCTTTTCTTTTACCAACCCCAAAGAATTGTGACCTAATAATGCCAGGCCTTTGCCATTAATATTACAGTCATACAACATAAAAGAGATATTCTCCTTTTTTATCAGGTCATCGTTTGTTTTGTGTAAAGATGCAGTTTTTTTTTGTTGTCTTCGTAGATCGATTTCTTTCAACTCGTGCGAAATATTTGTCATTCGATTTTCCCTTAAGCGCTCAATTAAATTTCTGGCTCAAATTTCTTTCCATATGAAATTGCATTTTATTGGTTTCTGTTTTCTCGATGTTATAGGACTGGTTGGAAGACCAGAATCTAGAAACTGGGTCTTTTAGATTTCCAATGCTTATATTTTAACCATATGCTTGTTTGATATTCTGCACAACGACCAATTCCCCGTACATCAAGCCTGACCCTATAAAGCGAAGATGACCAACTCTGCACCCCGGAATCTTTCACGTGACTGACCAATACTGGAGGCCAGCCCTCATGTTTATTGACAAGACAGAAATCCTAGATCTTCATTTCATAGTGGTCACATGCTTATAGGGAAAGTCTTCTTGAAATGAGATTTGGCGACTGACGCCAGTTCTTGTTATCCGCTGTTACGCTTCAATATGATCACGTGAAAGTGACCAGTCGTCCGAATATTTTAAGTTTCGAAAAAAAAAGAAGATATGAACAAAATGCACTATTGTACTATTGCTCTAAATAGGACTTTCAAAGTGGGGAATAAAAAGGGGGAAGTTGGGTTAATAAAGATAAGTGCTTTGTGTGCCACTTTAAAGTATGAAATAATGTTTTTGTACTCGATTCATCGAGGTTTCCTTAATCGATGCGAAATTACAATGATGTATTCATTGAGTGCTGCACGAGCAATTTTTTATGCAAACATAATTTCTTATAATTTAGCTTGGCATATGAATTTTGCATATGAGAACATAAGAAATTATCTTTTTGTTCCACTGTGATACAAATATTATGTATATGATTTGTGCTTGGTTTCATCATCTACTTCTTATGAAAAAAAACCTCACATAAATGAAGATAAACTCGTGTATTTCTCTACCGCGATTGTGGATTCTTATAATAATCACATCGCCCTTTCTTATGGAAATGGGACACGACAAAGATAAGTTTCATGCAAAAATGCACGTCTAAGACGTTCTGTAATGTTTTCAGGCTTTTGTTCAGGGTTAAATAGCCATACTAAATTTGTGTTCTGAAGCAGTTTGAAAAACAAAGTATAAAAAAATGAAAAATAACTATGATAAGGTTTTATATTTTGCATAAAACTGACTTGTAGCATACATATGTTGTTTTTTTCAAAGATTTTGATGGATTCTTTGAAATACGTCGATCTTAGCCAACCGATATTTGCTAAATGCCACCCTGTATTTTGGCTCCTTCATCCGCACGGATAGTCATGTCACAAATGACAACGTGTCAGATTTCCACTTAACAATTTGGTCTTCATTTTCTTCCTCTTCTTCTTCTCCTCCTCCTTCAATTCGAGACGAGACATGTAATTGACATTAACGTCGTGACGTAGCCTTCCACAAATATAACGTGGACTACTTTAAGTAGCCAAAGAATAGGCATTTCGTGGTCAGTTTTCTCAATATGCCTTTCTTTCACTAAAATAGCAAAACGTCATCTTATAAAAAGTTCCAAACTAACAATATCGATTCAGCATGGAACCAGTGTCTGTATAAAATAAAAGGAATCACGTGGTGTCCTGAAAAAAACCATGCAATATGATACTAATATAACTGAGAAATGTATCAATATATTGAACAATTTTTTCTGGCAGCGATAAAAATACGCAAAACTTTCGTATTATATTAGAACTGAAATTCTTTTGTAATTTTGCTTTCGGAGTTACTACACATATAGATACAAAACGCGATTTAAATGTATGCGTAGTATAATGCAAACCCGCACGTACTGCATTTATTCGTTTGTTTGCCATCAAACATTTCATAAAATATGGCTGTTTGAATAACGAATTATTGGATTCTCCTGACGGATTTTAAATTGTTTCCGTTGCGTAATATACTCTACATTTATTTGAAAAACTGCTTTTCAAATGACGTCAACGTTCAATATTTGTTAGCATCTTGTTTACATTTATTTTCTCTCGAATATAAGTAACCTGTGTTTATCTTTCAAAGTTTGATTCATTTTACGAAATTCATATTCGAGGCAATCTATGAAATGACTACATCCAATCATGTTATTGCGTTATTTTGAAATCATACTTTGGAATCATGCATTTTTTTTACTTTAAGACGAAATATTACAAAATCAACAAGATCTTCAAATTGAACGGTGAATTTTATTTAAATTAAAGTAATTTTAGTTTATAATGCATGTTGGTATTTTAAATAGTAAATTCTGGGAAAATTACTATTTTTCTTATCAGTTTCTTGTTTATTATATTTCTGATTTTATGTATATGTACTTACGCACATTAATGTAAAAGGGAAATTGTATTTGTAGAAGAGATTTTTCACTTTGAAGTTATGGGATTTTTCCTATATGTAATCTAGTACATATTTTGCATGATTTCTATGCTGTAAAACATACTTTTAAATTTATACAAATATGAAACATAAATGCATAAAACTAAATTCGGTAGCTGATTTCATATCCAATTCAACAAACGCGTCCCATTTTCATAATTAGGGTGAAATGATGATAAAAACAAATTTAGCTCTGGTTACTGATTTGAAGTTGGATACCTACAATCTTTCTGATCGGCTCTTGTTAAATGATATTTCCACTAGTCAATTATCTTCTTTTGATAAATGGAAATAATGGACGTTCTCGGTTGGACGCTTGCAATCATAGTTAATGACGAGGATGATTATACCCGATGTTCTATCAGCTTCGGTGTTGATCCATTTCTGTCGTACTTTTGGTCGTAATTCACGCTCTACAAGTGGCATCAGCTTCCACTTCGAAGATTTCTATACTTGCCCCTGTCTGATGTGCCCCAGATGATTGCGTCATCAGCACGTAATAATGTCACTGTTATGGCCATTACTTTCCGTGTACTTAATGTCCCGTGTATATCCCTTTCAGGATGTCGGTTGCATTTTTTGACGTCTGTTGCGAACTGTTGATAACCCAGGACTGGGACATCAATTTCCACAGCTGTTTACAGTATGTTCGCTTCTATGAACCTACAGCACGCAAGCTTTGAACTGGTTCATACTACTACACTTGAAAAAAGAAAAAAACGCGTTAAAATGTACATAAATCTCCGTTGCAGATTGCGACATTTGTTATTTTATAGCAGAGCAACTGATGATGCAGCAACACTCTTCACCTCATAAATTTAGACTCAAAAATTGCATTTTTGATAAGACCACAACACAAAGATCAATGGAAAGTTGAGCAACATGTCCTTCAACCAAATATTGCTCGTCTTGAATTTCAATAGCGTATATACTTTTGAAACTTGATGTTTACGTATGCATAATACGACTTTCGAATTTGCGTGGATTTTTCTAGTTTTCAGCTCAATTTTATGAAATCTGGAAATACTGAACATTTTGGAAATTTCAAAGGAGTTCTGTCACCCGAGACAAGACAATCGAGGTTAAAATTTCATGGCGCATGTTAGCTTTTCGAATAATAGAAAATATCGACCGAATTCACGTGCACGACTAGGGAATTTTTAGAAATATTGCTCACCAAAATGAATATTCATGCAAAGGGAATAGTTGTTTCAAAGAATATCTCTTGACTAACGTTAGTAAAACAACAATCCATTTGGAGAAGGGAAATTGAAAAAGTAAAAGTTTATTTACTACCCATGAGCAGAATAGAATAATTCTTTAGAGTGAGTTGAATAGTTCCCATCCTTGTGGATAGGCGACCGAATGTTCCAATTTCAAAAAATCGTAATATTCTTATTTAGTCCATTTCGCAATGCTATATCGTGTCTTCCATCTCTTAGAATCTTATGACTATGAATACTAGCTATCTATAAAACGTATTCTCTACCAAAAATAGCACTTGACCAACTCTTAAGAAAATATTTTTTTTTACGGAATGGCCATCATCATGATGTCCAATGAACGTGGAAAAAACCACTATAAAAATAGTCGTCGAAACCCATTGTTATTGTTGCTGTGGGATATATTATATATGAGGGCAGAAGTTATTCCATAGTTGGATTTCATGGTCAGTTTCGTCTTGTCTTCATCGATATTTTTTTGTAGTTGTTGTTAAACCCGTTAGTCTTTCGTTGGAAAATGATGGCCACTTAACCGATGGTCAACCTCCTTTTCAAGAACAATGCACGGTATTTGGGGCCGTTCAACTCTATTGGAAATATCCGAAATAGTTAGCTCAAAGAAGCTGAATCCGCTGTTGTCAAAAGCCTCTAAAGATGTTCCAATCAACGTGTATGCAAATATCCAAAAGTGAATGTACTTGAATGGTAGATTAGTTACACGTTATCAGTCTTTCCTCGTTTTGTTTTTACAACTTATGGCATTTAAAATAAAAGTTAGGCATTCAGGTGGATGAAATTGGATTGTTCTTAGAGTGCGGATTTTCTGCGAGTGTTATTTGATGGTATTTGCAAGAGTAAAATCGATATGGAAATTAGAGATTGTGAATAATCCAGGGTGATTGAAATCGTATCCTTGCCATTGCTGCTTCTTATGCATCGCAACGTTGTGAATTTATTATCTACACTTAGCGGGATGATAGACAAAGCCGAACTTGGATGGATACATATCTGTTTTGACAAATTAAATTTGGTGACGTAACTTCCTTAGAAAAAAAAAAAAAAAGATGTTTATGCAAATTGAATTTAATGTTCATTTTTTTAGGAAAATCCTTTGGAGGTGGTTTGTTCAGATCCTTTATTCATGCATTTTATTCTTTAAAGAATATGTTAAGCAGTCAAGAATTGATAATAGTATACAATCCATTATGTCTTTATCAAATTTTCTATGCCACAATATCTGTTGCTTATAAATCAATTATGTAGGTATTACATTTTTGTTGGCTCTAAGGCATTGCTCACGCAAATGTTCTTACAAGTACCTTGTATTAGAGGCTTGTTCGGATTGAAAAAATATCAGTCATGTTATGTACATATAATCACCATACACTAAATATGCTCATATATTCATTCAAAAGCTTAATATTATCTGTACATTAGGTATAGGTATGGCCACTATACCTATATACTGTAGCTGTATATAATGGTTATATATATGGCACACCATTGGCTAACAGAATAAATGGTCAGTCGAAGGCTAAATATAACACATGCAAGCCCATATGATCTAATTTTATAGCTTCAAAGTTCCTTAAATCTTTGCTTAAATAAGTTATTTCCTAACTTCTATGATGATTATACTATATTATTAGAGATACTTTTATTTTATAAAATAAATTAGGAATAATCTAGATACTAAATAGGGGAATTGTTATTTTGACTCTTAAATTGCAACTTTTCATGTCTTGTTCTAATCTATTTTTTTCTTGCATTTTCTAGGTAAGTCGTATTTATCAATTTTTGACAACCTAACTGCATCTATTTCCGTGAGTAATTTCCATTGGCTACCTCGTATATCAATAACATTATTTAGAAATAGCCTTATTGATTTTTTATCTTTACCAATTAGCTGATTTATGAGTAATTTATGAAGAGTGTGGTTGTTAGCATCGACCACTATATGTTGATTGTGGTTATTAGCTCCCGAACTGCTTTTGTGTGCAATGCTTGAAAAATAATTAGTTTATGGTATATTTGGCCTTCTTCATGTTATATATAAAACCGTAGATGCCTGTGCAAATTCCATTTCTATATAGACTATAAATTCAACCTTTCCCTCTTCGCATTTCAGATATTTGAAGGGGTATGAGGAAAATGTTTTCTTTTGTTATGAATGTGCGGAGCATATAAATGATTACTTTTGTTATTGTAAAGTAGACTATTTTCTACCTTTGGGCCTATATAAATATAGGCTGTTTTCTTGAATATAAAATTTACGCTTGTTCAATCATAAGGGATATTTATAATAAGGTTTAGGTTTTCAGCATTGTTTCAGTTCAGTATTTGTTGAAATGAAAGGTAGAATATTTTGTATTTTGGTTAAAATAAGACTTATTATATATAATGCCCTTCAAATGTTATTTCGACGTATATTTATATTGGGAACATAACCCGTGTACTAAAGTTTGCTTTTCATGCTCCAAGCATTTACAAGTTATGTTTACATACATAGAAAGAGGAACAAAACAGATCACTAACAAGAAGGATTACAAATTAACTTATTATCAGGCTGTTTACTGTTGCGATTTGGGTATTAGACGATGGAAATAATAGGTTTCACGTATATGGCTGAAAAGTCCTTGGCGGCTGTACCATAGTCTTATTTAGTTGGATTTTGATATTATTAACGTTAATAAACAGTTTGAGCATGGGGAGGAGCCACGCATTGAACTATCCAATGAACTAACTGAGCGTAATGGGTGCGCATGCGTGGTTCATCGTCAATACTAATTTGAAGAACAGTATCACCACAAAAATTGAGTTTGCTCAACACTAAAAACAGCCTCAGATACAATCTTTAGAAGTTCAATAGCTTACTACACAATGTATAGTTTTCAAAAATGTCAATATGGAAGCATAAAAGCTATATAAAAATTCGAAAGTTAAAAAATTGGACCACCAGTATCACTGCAGTTACTTAAATCCTCTATGAAAAATGCTCTTAT
The DNA here is from genome assembly GCA_033995625.1 of Ophyiulus pilosus. Classification (NCBI taxonomy): domain Eukaryota; kingdom Metazoa; phylum Arthropoda; class Diplopoda; order Julida; family Julidae; genus Ophyiulus; species Ophyiulus pilosus. The sequence continues at coordinate 25,430 of JAUJYV010000006.1, read as the reverse complement.
GGATTTTATGAGATATCATGGGATTCAATCCTATAATCTAAAATATATAGCAAGCGTCCATCAATTCTCAGACTTTGATGGCAAGTCCCAATTTAGCAACCAGATATGCCCATTTTGACTTCTTTTTCATATATATGCTTGATGGCAAATGCAACAGGTTTTCACTAGAAACCGACCCACAATGGCTCACATCATCCATTTTAATCTCACATCAGTTTTCTGTGCGGAGGAAGTGATTTCTGGCAATCCCTCTTCTCAATCAAATGCCATTGGTTCCTCATGTAACACACTCCTAGTGCTGGGAGATTCACTTCGTTAACTTTCTTTGATTGGCCTATTAGATCCTTGTTACGTGGCAGCGCGACTTTGATTGCAATTGGACGCATTTAAACTTAGCGGGAGGTTAATTCACTTTTCTTAAGGCTGGCCAGCCAGAACATGGGGTTGCTTCGCCAAGCGTGTAATTATACGCGTTGCTGCGATCGTTTCAAACACATGTAATCAGACGGCGATTGACCAAATTGAATAATATGCTGTAATCAAAACAAAGCTCTCGAAAAAACTGCAAACATTTACTGTCTCCGACGCCTCTTGCATGTCTGCCCCTTGACGAAGGCAATCATTGCTGGCATCGGTGCTTAGCGTGATTGCCATTGTTCGGAAAACAGTTTGCATTACACACCTTGTGTAAGACGATTTGAAAATTCTTTATCGCATCCATACTTTTAAGAGATTCATTAGGTCTTATAAAAATAGACAACTTAATTTGTGGTTGGAACATTTTTTCAAATATTTAAGAAAAAGTTAATTTGTAAAATAAAAGTTAATGTCTATCTTTATATAATGTAATGTCTCTATCTTTTGGCTTATAGAAATACTTTTTCAATTATAAGGGATATTTATGACAAGGGTTTAAGTTTTCATCTTTGTTGCGGATTAGTATTTGTTGAAATAAAATGGTAATTATCAAGTTTTTTCACATCACATCACTAAGCTAGATTATTTATACGTAATCTTAGCAGTATCTAATTGTGTACTTCAAGATTCTCTACTATCACTCAGTATTTTTCGCCTGCTTTGAAACCATATTTCTAACATTAATTTTTAAGTGTTGTATTATTAGTCACCATGTCCGAAACTGCTATCCATTGCACGTTTCATTGCATGTATCATTGCTATCATTGCACGTCAAAACGATCGGATATTTAATGGGTTAATTAATTAAAAATATTCCTCTATAATACATGTATATCATGGTTGAAAGGTTTGCCCCTAAATAGGGCAATCGGTCATTGCCATGGTGCTTGCGGTGATTGCCCTCAACGTAAACGTATGCCAGATTTGATTAGTCGACGAGTAAATTAAACGGAATTTGACACAGGCAAAGGCCCTAACTTAATATGCGCTATTTACAAATGGGAACATCATGGTGACATTTGAGGTTGTTCCTGGGTAATCCAGTTATGCCTACAGTATAAAATTTCGCATAATTTGTTTATTGCCAATGCTAGATAATCACGACTGGATCACGTAAGCAATACAGAAAAGTATTTTGTACAATTTATCGTGTGGTATTGTAACAAATCTGGCAAAATGTTGAATACATGACATATTCTAATCAAATTGAAACAAACTATCGTTATACATGGATGCCTTTTTTTTTTTTTTTTGGATCCATGTTTTTCATTCGCACACACCGATATAGGCATTATTTTGCCATTTTGCAAACTCTAATCGATATATGCCTAGCACTTTTTTTATACGTTCAAATAACAGTGGGTTATACATTTGCTTTATATTATTTATGGAAAAGAAAAATTGATAATATATTGTCACTCTATCGATTGATGCGTTGATTTTTTTCATGTGGCAGATATTAGAAAATACCGTGCTGATGATGGCGATATCAGTTGTACACGTTACTGATGACGTACAGTCATGAAGCGGTAATTAACCTCTTTCAACATTTACTTCAGCATCCGCCTTATAAATCAATACCCACGTATTCAAGTCTTGGAAAAGACGTAATTTTTAGCACTAGCCAAGTTTTTTCTCTTTTTTTTTATGAAGCGAAGGCCATTAGAAACACACAGGGGAGTTCGGAAACTTTAAAAATAGTTGCTTTTTAACCGTTAAGGGCGGAATCTATGTAGTCTCACTCGTGATTTTGACAACTAGCGACAGGTGGCGAAATAGGAAAATTTATGGATTTAAGGTTGCTTTACTACCCACGCTATTTTCAGTGTCAAAGTGAATGTTATGTGAATGGGTCGGTTGTACATTGTACATTGGCCTATTTCTCTTTAACATTGGAAAGGTTGTGTGTTCTGTTACGCTGCATTTATAAAATATGGCACAAAATATAAAAAGTACACGAGAATAGTTTAGCACACGAAGTATGAAAAGTATGAAAAACAAGCACTCGTAAGCCAATTTAGCGACATATAAATTGCAGCTACAGTGTTTATTGTTCTAGGCAGGCAGAACGCTTCTAAGATCTACTAAAATATCAATAATTAACATCAATTAACACATATGCTTGTAAATGTAAATCTCAGTAAGCAGATTATCTCGTAAGTACAGTTCCTTAAATCATGGGTAATTACCTTGTTATTAGAATTATCAAGAATTTAAACTGGATAACGTAAATGTTAGACAGCATCTCGCGACATTTCTATAAGCCAGTCGCCACATTTACAGACAAACACATCTTGATTAGATCTAAACAAACACAAAGTTTATTATACTTGACATCTTTAAATCTCCTCAGAAAAAAACGTAATTTCCAAACTTTGCAATTTCATCAACTTTTGTCATTTCAATGACTATGCACCCAATCTTTTTGTTTAAATTACTAAGAATATAGGCGGTGAAGTATAAACACTACTTAATCACATTGAACGAACATTGGTTAATTAAAGATGTTTATGTAGTTAGTTCAAATTTTTAGTTTGGCAAACTTGTTCAAGATGTTCATGCTTTGTTGCATCGTATATTGCATAATGGATAACGCTTAGTTAGAGATGATATTATATGCCGGATGGCATGTCTTGAGTGCACACTGGGAACGTTTTACGTTCACCAATCGCGTACAGACATAAATAAGGACACCTTTGGGCGTCAAGATGCTTGTAGTTTTTCAAATTTGAATTCGACTTGCCTGTCCAGATCCGCTGTCACGCGTAGGTGTGAATGCGTTATGCGTGCACAGCGTGTTCCATCAACAAGGGAACCCCAATGGAACCGAAGAAGTATTGGTTCCGCCCATTATACGCATTGTATGTACTGCATATTGCATTGAATATGTACTATACTCTTCCTCGATTATGCTTTTGAGCAATAATTCCGCCACTAGGGATTCCACCTCCGGTTATTTATTGACGTCACGCAAGTTGTAGGCCGATTCTCGTTACCCATAAATCAACGACGATTAGATCACGCACAACCGTCCCAAGGTTTTCTTTTTAGTCGAAATGAGTATTCGTGGAAATTGATTAGGATTTTATAGTGTTCTAATAACCAAGTCGTAATTCAACGAAGGCAACGGAAAATTGCATGGCACGTGGGTCTGTTTTTTTGAGATTTCCTAATCATTGCATTTGGTCAGACTATCTTGTGATTAAGGTTGATGTTAACATTTTATTTTTTCCCTCCACATTACGTAGTTTTTTTATCTGACCATCAGATTGCTTAATTTTAATGGTTGCATGAACCACATTTTTGGCATGCGTGCAGCATGCGACTGAAGCGCCTAAAAGCTAAGTGGAATCAAATTGGTTGAATCAATCGGACATAAATGCAGTTATACTGGCGGCATGTCATTAAATTGAATACAATAACGAAATCATGGTAATGGTAATTTAAGATACGTGCAGCGAAGTTATAGGCGACCATCGCCAACCAGTTTCATGCTTGGTTCGATATGGAACGAAGTGTTAGTTAGATGCATGCGTAAGGCTAGTATGCAGTTATGTACGTGATTTGATATTTGCACAGTTTGCAATTTTAATATAAATATGACATGCTTTTATTGTAAATTTGTGTACAAGTATTAATAGGAAAACATGTTAAACTGTTTTACCTAACGGCTTGACACGCAAAGTTCTCAGTTTATTATTAGGAAGCGTTTTTTTTCTAACAAATTTACTGGACACCCTGTAACAGTTTAATAACTACAAATGCAATACACTAGGATGCTTTTAGACTAAAGTCTTTCAGACTACTCATGAACCGAAGTGTTTTTTAATCGTGTGGGCATGATGTACATAAATGCATTTCCTTCCAAACATACATGCTGTTTATATCCATTTAACATATATCCATTCTCCATCAGCTAATTAGTTATTTAGCATTATTTTTGAGGCCCTGTTGTATAAACTTTGATGTAGCAGTTTTGCATCGACTAATTAACTATATGAAATTATTTATAGGATAGGTTGTGTAGGCTGCCAGTAGGAATAATCTAATAACATTATAGGATTTACATAGGAGTCATTAACGCAAATTAAATTTGCATCCTGACTAGACCAGGCTACGTTAACTTTTCAATGTATTTAAAACATCTTGAAAACCCTGAAGGTTTGCCTAGACCTTTCAAATTCACACAAATTAATGGAATGGCCGTCTGTGTTAACGATTAATTGCTCGGCATAAGAAGCCTCAATGATTTATTCATACTATCAAATCGTTAAATTATTTGCATTTCGAATCATTCAATATCTCGAATTCTCTTTGAAGTTGTACCCTGCGGATCCCGCAGTATATATAACAAGCCTGCAAATTAATTAGTAGCTTGATGTGAAATATACACTCGTGCTAGAAACTCGTACGAATATAACGTATTAGTGCCATCGTTTTTCACAAAACCCAGATAGAATTCATGAACATAGTCGAAGATTGCACGCTGTGTTACTTTTATCGATTACCGAAGATCGATACAAGCCAGAGCGCTTGACGATAAGGATTATCACTTATGAATTATTCGAGCTTTAGAAAGCATTTGGGTTGGGCTTATTAGCATAAAGCAGTTAACCCGTACCGAGAATCCTTAAAGCAGGTTTCTCTGCTATAGATGTATTAAATTGAGATAAAATATAGGATGCCATTTAAAAAGGAAAAGACGGATGACTTCCTGCTGTTCTGCCATGCTGAAACTTGCACATTTTATGCAGTGAAATGCATTCTATAAGTGTAATAACCGAAGATTAGCATCTACCTCGTGTTCTGTGGCCTATATAGTCTTGATGACATTATAATGCGTGCTTCCAGGCTGAAAATTCCAACTGTTTGACACCTTGTGAACGTCTTGTTCTTAACCTGATTTGAAGGATATCAAAGATTTTCAGCGTAGTTTGCTAGATTCATCGCATGTGAAAATTGGCCTCTAGTTTCAAGATTTGTGCTAAGGTTGTACAAGATGGTGTCATGGCTTTTGTAAAAATGCAATACTAGTTTAGGCCATTTCATAAACAGCATGTTGGATGTATAGTATGCGCTATACATTTGGGAGCCACTAAGATTCGATCTTGCCTCTGATGCAGATCACTGGTACATTTTTGTCAAATTTATCTTGGTCTTTATCAGTGATGCAACAGGGATGGCAGATGGACAATTTTGCAACTGTTATAACATTTATGTTTAGACGGTGGTAGGATAAGGGTCCAATTAGATGAATTTTTTTTTTACATAATATGGAACGTTTTTGTCTGTTGAGATTCAACAAACATTTTTGTTTTTTATACAACATACTGTATATCAAACACGCATGACTATTGCAGACACATTCAGTTTTCGATCTTTGCTCATAGATGATAGTGCGTTTTTAAGTATGCATGAAATAAAAAAAAATTAATTTGTTTCAACATTTGAGATAAGAAATTGTTTTATTAAACTATGGGGCATGAAATTATGAAGAGGATATGCTTAGGCTTGCAGCAAAATAGATGGCACTTGAGATTGAACAAATTCTTGCTTTTTATGCTAATTCCTGCATTCACTGCCTGGTTACCCTCTGGGAAGTTGTATCATTAAAGAGTTAATGTGCGTTATTACCCAACCATTCTAAATCTACTCTCAACAATCATATATATTGTCTCGTCATTTCACAAATTATACCGTATAAAAAGAAGGAATATTCCGTTTTGAGAATCTAGAAGCTGTGATGGCGTCATTATTTTACTCGCTAGGGTTATATGGGTACATTTGAGGCGGTTGACCCTTTCTATTGGAAGTAATGTCCACTTTAGGGAGTGGCCGCTTGACTCCAATCGTTATTCGGAACTGGAACATTGTTTCACCCGAGTGGTCTCACAATGGCGCATGCCATTTTAAGTGGATTAAATTTATTGCGACATTCAGAACTTTTGCTCGTTTCAGACATTAGCACTTTGTAAAACATTATTTGTACGTGCTCGTTTATTGGCGTTCCGAACGTAACATTTTGCACGCGAAGATACTGACTCCAGGTTATGAGATTAGAAAGCGTTTACAACAAAGATGGTTTTTGTTTATTTATGATACGAACTCATCATTAAATTACTTTGCTTTAACACTAATGATATTTAGTTGAATGCATTTGGTAAAATTCTATGAAGCACGCAATGCGTTTATGGTACTTTATGCTAGAAGTTGGTTGTATAGGTCAGTGAATGCATTAGACATCATACAAAAATGATGTGGTTAGTCAACTACGAAGGTCTGAAACGAAGTACATGCAAATTGACCTTAACCTTTTTCGAGACTTAGGTTTATGGATAATTCTAGAATGTGTTAAGTACATACTTAGCCTTGCAAGCCACAAAAGGTGGGGCAAACTATCCTCATGCATTTCCGCAGTATCTTTATATATAACTTTAGCAAAGTTTAAGATCCTTCATGTGTGGTTAAAGTTGGAGTAACAAATTCACGGTTAGGCAGGGAGACCTTAAGTTGGCCGTTACTGGGGATATCTGTACTCTTGTTTATTCTTTTGGGAAGGCTAGAAAGGGTTAGTTAAAGCTTTTTATAAATTTTGTTTATCTATGAAATAGTATATGGGTCCATTATAAGTTTATTAGTTTACAGAAAGGGCATGGTTCGTCCTTTTTATCACTACTCCGTTTGGAGGCATTTAAGAATAAAGGGTAAATAATGGTATTTTGCGTAGATTGAATAATTTTATATTTGTTATTGAATTGTTTAATAATGTGCTTCTGTGATGTTTCTAATGGTATTGGGGCGTAAGGCTTGTATCTCCTACAGGTTTTTACTAAAATAGCCAAAACAGTTTATGGCTATTTATTCTGAAAACTCGGGTAATTTGCCTAATGCAACGTTTCACAGACTTGAATTGGAACTTGTGGTTTACTGCTTTACTATCTAAACAATCCATGCTTCACCAAAGTGCTAAAATCTAAAAAGGCTAAGTTGAATTTATGCTTTTGTTCTGCAGATTCCTTTTCCTTTATTGTGTTTTGACTTCGTCATGCAGGTTTCCATGGGGTATACAAAACATTTGTCTGAAGTAGACTTAAATCTAACTTTATTGCTAGGCTGCTCCAAAATGTGCATTTTGCTTTAACTTCTGCTTTGGTAAAATGTAAATCGTATCAGTTTCTCTGGCAGTTTTCCTGTTTTGTCCTCACTTTATTTACGAAGATAGACGCTTGCCTTCCATAATCCATTAAGGAACAATTTTTGCAATTTTCGTCTATCCTCCTCATAAACAGATTTAGTGCGGGGAGGGGACGCCTATTTTCGACTCTTTTGGTATAGCAGAAAATCCATTTTTTTGCACTCTTGTCACGTATTTCTTGAAACTTAGCTACCAACGTCAGTTTTATAAGGGAAGGAAAAGTTTAAAAAAGTTTTAAAATGTCTCTAAAACAAGAAAATGCGTTTTTATTTTTTCCTTTAAACTATATTTTTGGTATAGGGTTGCCATTTCGTTATGTAAACAATACGTACGTATAATTAGCATTTCTGGTTTTTCGTTTTGAATGTCACTTTGAGTTTTATTTAAGGCAACAAAGATTTCTTGCCAATACTCAGTTTGTAACTATGCAGGATTTAAATTCGGTGGCTGTAAAGGCTAGATAATTTAAATCACTCGAGATTGATGTATGAAAGAAGCAAGACTAAATATTGAACGTTTCATCTAAGCTTAAGCTTATTAGATAAAAAAAAATAACCTAGAATCGCAAGAATATTCAATTTAAATTTTCAATATATTTTTCGAGGAATTATTGGTCAATAAAGCATCAAGTCAATGCTACATAGTATGTTCTTATTCATGAACATATGGTCAATATACATGTATTCATTTGTTGCAATACCTGTATTTAAACTCAAATTGCGGAACTCGTTCCAATCTTGTCAAATCCAAGTACAAATGTCAGGTATTTACGATTAATAAGGGGATAATGGTTGAAAAGGCTGCAATTGCACAGCTTCATTAACATTTGACCCAGATTTGAAAACGTAGACGATATCAACAAATATCACGTAATTAAATGCCCCCAGCTTACGCACCTTCAAAGGAGTTCCGCCCAGATTTAAACCTTGAAAATGTTCGTCTGGCTAATTGTACTAATTAACTCGCAATGGATTTCAAAAGCGACTGAAATGGTGTACGTATACATGAAGAGAAAATTATAGTTTGATTTTCTGCTAGCCAAGAACTTTATATCAGCGTCAATGAATTTTGATAGATGCATACATTCGAGTTTATATATATCAAATTGTAATAAGAAAAATGAAGAATGGAAGTTATGTATTTAACTGACAATACGATCAGCAATGGAACTTTTTTGAATAGGTGTGAACAAAAAAGAATGAAGTCATTCATCCAAGGAAGAGCAAGGCATCAGTTATTACTTCATTTCAGTTTAGCACCCACTAGTAGCGCATGTAACATTACATTTCCAACATAAGCATTTCAATTTTATTCCAAAAGTGACCATGTCGCGAATGCCATGTCATCAGGGTTTGCTCATTGAGTGTAATTATGAAAATTGCAATGACGGAAAGAGTGGATGTCGCTGTCAATTTGATTTAGATCCCACGATAGAGCATAGCAGTATTTTAATCAGTAGCTGTGGTTATTTGTGCAACATCTGAGGACATGCTCCTGATGCATTCTTCAAGAGGTGGTTCACAAATGGTTTTTTGATAGCTGGGCTCTTTTTCACTCATTAAAATTGTTAAGGACCACTTTAAACCAGAAATCGGCCAACGACAAAAATCGATAACCAAACTACTTTATAATTAAAATGTTAAGGACATCCATCAACTTTTGTTTTGCGGTTCATAACTATGGATCTGGAAAGCATTTATTAATTCAATTATAAATAACAATTTTAAATCCATTCAATGCTGACAAATAACCCATTTAATTTAATGGTTTATATCTTGCCGAATTCATACATAGGTCGTGGTGATCTCCTCCCTCCACATGATTGTGTATGCAAAGCTATCGTTAAATATGCAAAACTGCAGAGTGCTGAATTGAAGGCATATAGCTGAACCACCTTAGGGGGCTGAATTCAGGTAGAATCTGGCTACGTGGAGACAAAGGAAGCCCCATACATACAATTTTCAAAAAAGAAATAATATTTAAATATAACTTGCATAATACATAATTCTCAAAATATTATCTATATTTTAGGGGGGCCACTATGTACATCAGGGACCCACAGTTCCCCATGGGCAAGCTGACACCCTGACCAGTTATTCCCGACCCCATAAGGCTGTTCATACATATTGGATAGACCTGCTAATTTATTCCATATTCAAGTGGTCGGTAATAATTTACATGTAACACAATGATCATTAGGCACCGTCACCCATGCCACGTGGCTGACTGTAGGGTGCTACATTGAATTGAATTAAATGTAAATAGCTAAACAGGTTTTGTAGCCAAATGATATAGGAATATCATAAACAGGCAGTGTGGCATCCTTATTGCATATCAGCTGCCTAAAACTGTTCATACACCAATTTGAAATCACCTATTGGTCGAGATTGTATTTTCTAATTATTATCACGCTTTCTCCATTGCGAAAAGATGAGATCTGTTTATTTTTCTCGGCTTAAATGACCTTTTCCAACGCTTCCGTCGCTATCCATGCAAAATCGGGCATAGATATCGGCAATAACGATTAATTTTGAATTTGGCTGAATTTTTCCGCGTTCCCTCCTCCGCCGGTAACAGTCGACCGTTCCTCGGTTGGTGCTTTCCGTTTGCCATCGAGGCCAGTGAAGCTGCAATGTGAAATGGCAGCAGGCCGGAACCATAGCAGCTCCTGTTATTTACCGATGCACCAGCTAACCCTGGCACCAGGATTGGCGTGACATTTTAAGCCAAGCGAGCAAAATTTGGATATTCGCGCACCCCAAAAACCCTTTGAACCCCCGCGACAACCCGCGTGTGCGCGTGCCTTGCCCGTAGCAAACTTTCGAGGGTGTTAACTGTTCTCCAACAACGTCACTATACCCTTCGAACAACACACCTTTACTCCCCACCACCGACCGTCGAAATTTTGTGCGACCCAGTGACCCAAACGAAATTTCGTCCACTTTTTACGAGGCATAAGTTCTCGTCTTCTTTTATTTTGTATTTTTTGCAAAATCTGGCCGAAATTCGGTCGGTGTGTACGCGGAGAAGTGCGTTCCGGGAATGCAGTGACGTCACCACGAAAGGTCAAAGTTCAGGCGGGGAGAATTTCGACCGAATTTGGCGATCATTGCGCGTATTTTTTTTTTTTTTTTTTCCATACGCAATTCTTAATTGCAGCGTTGTGCCAGTTTTTGGCACGGTTTTGAAAATTGTTTTAAAATAGCTGCGAAAATGCAAGGCGAAGTTGGAAGCATCAAGGAACTACATTTCATGCGGATGCAGAGAACAAGGAGGCACACCTTGGCGAATGTCCGGTAAGGCCCTCACCTTTTGTTTTCGATGGTATGACCTCTGAACCCGGCCACTGTTGCCGCATGGCCCGGAACTTGTTACCAGTGATGGCTGTAGCAACACCATCAACAATGGCGTTATTTGCAGTCATCTGGTGAACGTTCTAACAACAGTTCCTTGTGCACTTAACATCATGCAGGCGTGTTGTTGTGCTTCATGACTTTGCATGATATAATGTGGTTGTTAATCGAGGGTTTAAAAGATCAACGTTGGTGTAAACGATGCACCACTGCATGTCTGGTACACATGCAAGCTTCTGGTTCGTCACTGTCGTAAGCCGCCATGTGTTAATCGTGGTTTCCTTTGCAATTTCTGCAAGGAATACCCCGCAATTATTGCTAATAAGGCTGGCTCTAGAAATCAGAATTTCTGAAAATACGTAATTTCCAAACGTTTTTGTAAAAGCCACGAAAATTGGCTGGAAGAGATTTTCGAATCCTTGCCTCAAACTGTATAAGCCACTTCCGATCATTAGCCGCTGTCATGAAGTGGCTATTGTGTGGGCTTATCAGCCACGAAGGGGCACTGCACCTCAAAAACCACGCATAGTCGAGTTCTTGCATGGTTACTAGGGACCATTGTAATTGCAAGTGGTTCTTCTTGCCTCTAAGCATGTGCTTCCTGGCTTCAAGACGCATGATATAATGGGTAGCAATACATACTATGTGAAGTCAATGTCATACCATTTCTGTGGCATTTCATTGATGACGAGGTTACAACATATTTATTTCACGGTACCCAATGCTCCCATACCTTGATTACATCATGGAGAGAAAATTTTAAATGCAGGGAGAGCCAAGAAGTTTTTGATCCACCCGGCATATTTGTCGAAACTCATTTGGTGGATCCAAATTGACCGTGAAACCAGTTTCAGTCTGAAAAGGTGCTTTGACGTCGCATGTATTACGTAAAATGAAAGAAACGTGCTGAACCTGTTTTGCTCTTAAACGGGGTTGTACTGGATGTTCGAAACAATTGCTCAGACATTCTGACTAATTATCGATATGGGTCTGTAGGCTAGTGTAATCAATTATCGGACGACCCTAATTGGTTTTATGCTCGTCGTACTAATTGCCAAGTTAATAACCTTGTCTTTTTCACCAACGCAGTATACTGCTTGGTCATGTCGCGCATCGAACCTTTAAACTTTCTCTGGCAACATGTAAACACGCTACCAATAGTGATCTTTTAAAATGACGTTGAGGTCGTTGAATTTCCGTCATCCTCGTATATAGTCATTTAAGTTTATGACAGCAGATGTAGTAAAGTTCAAATTAATGCGACCTACTTGGCAAAGGTGGACTTTCAATGAATGCGTGAACAGATGGACTCCGAACGTGAAAATTTTCCACCCTCCCCCCAAAAAACGTGTCCTATAGACTAATGATTATTATAACTGCACTTTGTGGTTTTTATGCAGTATAATTTGAATTCGTTATCGGACTGTTTCCTGCCCATATCGGACATGTTGGACCCCCACCCCCCCTCGGCTTTCCAGCTTTTGACCTAGAATTGGCAACATGGGGAGTGTTAATTAAACAATTAGCGTAAGTGAAGCACTGTCGTTTGTTGGTAATGTGTTTTCTGCAATAAACCACCTATCAAACGCCTAATAAAACATCGCATGTAAAATGTGGCATCATTGTCAAACAGTATGGTTGTTTCGTTAGCCTTTTATTGTTAATAATTAATGAGCCTTCAATATTTAATGTAGGTTAACCATTGAGTTTAGTTGTAACATACATGTAGTTTAACCATTGACAGGTGTCATGGTGTCACAGGTGTCAATATAGTGAGTTTTCCAAAATGTACAGCAGCGGAAAATGTATTTTTTCTTCTTCTAGATTTAAAAGGTTTACGACCTTAATTTATATATTGAGTTTAATTTTAATGGATAATGCTTAGTGCACTATTATTGTGTAGTGAACGGGAAGAGTCTGAATGTTTATAGAGGTACAAGCTCACAGCCAGTTAAATTTATTGCTTATTAACCCCGGATTCATTACATTTTTATTTCTTTTTTCATATATGTACACGCGCGCCAATAGCATATTAAATATTTTTATTTCTACATTTTCGTTGCCAATATGTCAGGCTGTATAGAATAAGAAAAAACAGAACCTCGGTGGTTTTTTATATTAAATTCTCGATGCTGATTTAATGTAAGTGACATTGAACGGAGAAAAAACATGATTTATTATTGCTGTGGGCTTAACTTTTTCGTGACACAAATTTGTCATTGTTCGTTGTGGTTTTAGAACGCGTAATAAACCGTTCGCATATGACTGACTTGTGCGCAACATAACGAATTAATAACGAGCAGGATTCCAGTATGAATGGTTGACCCTCGCACTTGTATACGTTGTTGGACTCTTGAGGTTTTAAATACAATATTCAGAGATTGAGGGGATTATCGATTAAGGAAAAAAAACTGTGCTTTGATACATATATCCTCGGATCTTGTTGCTATACAATACTGGAAGTGGGCAGAATGCAGCTGGTCTTAAATGGCACGTATAGCAAAGGAATAGTTTGTCTGTTGCATCATGTCTACATACAAAATCGACTTGTTATTTTGATAAGTGTCTGTTAGTTCTGGATTCAATTCATAACCCTTTGTTTCAAGTCTTGATTTATGGGATTGGTGAACAATGGTGGAAAACAATGGGTCCTCTTAAATTTGGCCACAAGCTTATATTAAGCATTGCGTCAAGCCATATAGTAGGCATGACATTCAAGAGTTGTCAATTTTTGTCTGAATTTCTATTAATCAATCATGCATTTATAAAACCATGCATATTATCCTTATCTAATTCGACGCGATTCAGTTGATTATACCATTGAAATGCGGTGGGGTTTTGCAAAAGTTGTTGCTTGACCATTTCTAACTTTTGTCATATTAAGTATAATAACAGAACATGTACCAAGATACTAATTAGGGCTGAAGCACTTTTTTTTCCCCCTCAATGACCATCGTGTTGTGAACAATACCGACTAGAATAGATCTTATGTCATCAAATCCGTTAACTTTTTCTGCTGGAAACATTAGGACACACAGGGGAAATGAACGTTACAGATTCGCCTTGACAATTTCAAATCCCTTCCCACAAAGTACGCATTCACCGACCGATTGCTCAAACAAGTCAAAGCGACCTTGTTAATTCTTAAAATCCAACAATTTCACTCTATCTACACATGTACTCTCCACGGTAATATAATTCTGTCACCACCAAAAGGTATGGCCAAAGTGGCAAAAGACGCTCAACGTCTTGACAAATGAACTAACTGCCAAGTTGTAATCCAATGTCCGTGAAGTAAGGCTCGTTTTATGAACTACATGAGACGCAACAAATAATTGGAATGTACTAATATGACATTAGCTCTGCAAAACCAGCTCAGGAAATTACCAGCCAATCTTGTAAAATCTTTTTTCCCTTCCCGATAAGTTTATTTGAAGAGTGGTGTAGACAAGATGTCTACAGGAAGCAAATGTCCCACGCATAAGTGTAATCGCCTCTGTCATCTGCACTGATATGACATGGTTTCAGACAGGTTTCACTTCTAGCTATCATTACATAAAGGGTGTTATGCAGAAAAAAAACCATAATTGCTCTTTTCTGAATAAAAAAAAACCTTTTATGGCTTGAGCATGGATGCATGGTTTTGGCTGTTGATTTTTTTTAGCTGATATTCAGCAAGGAGAGAAAAGGAATCATTTTGAAGAGATTGACAAAAAATGCATCAAATTCAGTAACGTCTAATTTTGTTTGAAGTATATATTTGTAATTCTAGCATTGCTCTTTTGGATAAAGTGCAAATGGTCACCCCCTTGTACATTTAAAAAGTTGATTGATTTTCTGTCGCCAATAACTATATGCTACCATTACTAAGTCATTGGCCGTCATAGAAACGGTACTGACGATGTTGCTGGTTTGTTAAAATTTTGTAAATTGGTAACAGATGGCGTTTGGAAAAAAAATTCTCATTGATGTAAAAATGATGCATTTGCAAATCCTTTATATCCTCGCTACGTATATTTTAAGTGGACAACTGCTGCACGTATAATTTTTCCCTTTGAGATAAATTGTAATTGATTCGTGTGATAGACACGTGTTTTCATTCATTTTAACGAAATCTTTTAAATTTTTAGACTATCACCAGTTTATTGCTCGAATAAAATTGTACTTCCCGTTTTACATTTCTAGTTAAATATATCAACCATACAGTGTTTCAAGAAGACAACTTGTTGAATCTTGTGAGAATAAAACACACGAATGGGTGACACGTATATCTCAAAATGTTTGAACTGTTGACTGAAAGGATTGACGCTGACTGTTTCGCGTTGAAACGATGATTGTTTACCTTACTGTTTCTGAACACTGCTTTTTTCATTTTATGCACTTACGCATCAATGTGGTCACTATGGGGATCATTTGTCCAGCCTTTGCTTTTTCTAGGCTTCATGGTTTCCCCTCAGTGTGGTGATGCTTTTGTAAACAAAAAATAATTGTATTCGCTTTGATGCTTCGGATACATGAAATAAAACTGAGCGACTAAGTCACGTTGTCCTGGAAACAAATACAGAGATTAAATTATGCAATACACGTGCGATTCCAACAAAGCATTTGGAGTGAGAAACCTTTATGTAAAATCTAAACATTCTGAGCAATCAACTGCATCCAAAATTAAACACTTGGTCTGATGAATTTTGTCATTTTGTAGGTTGGTCCTTTGTAGACCCATTGTACCATGGAAATTCTGTGATGATTGTAGAATATTAAATTGAAGATTAAATTGACATTTAAGAAACTGCAACAAATAATACAAATAAATAACAAGGCATTACGTCTTGCAAGTCTTGGGGATGAAATTTGATTTCGCCCTTTCTCCCACTATTCTCCAAATAAAAAAAGCCTAAAAGAATAATACCTAACAACGTTGTTGTGTTGAGCTTATAGTATTATCAAAATTGGCAACGTCAATTGTCCTCGATAAAATAACAACAAATTGACTTTAGCTGTAGAACCGATCGCGAGTCTTTCAATTGGACTTCACAAACAATGCTGTCAGAGGCAGTTTGCTTTGATCCAATATCTTTTATCAACTAGAGATAATGGACAATATACTTTCGAAGTGGACATGACTATGTATATATACTGTATTTGATCAGAATCCGGGTTTAATGCATACTAGATAGCATAAGAGTTGGTTTCATTGTCGTTGATCACCTTTCCTTCCTACGGATACCATTTGCTTAACAAGGTTCCTACAGCAGTTGAAAAACGGATGCCTTGTTTCCTTGGTGACGGAATAGAAGCGCTAATTAATGAATTTAGGCGTTGCACGGAAGAGAAATATTATGACAACCGAGTGATTGAATGGTTAATTGCGGCTACCATCTTGTCTAATGTTCAATTTCCTCTTTACCATCACGATATGCAAGACGTTGCAGTGTTCAAATGACCCCAGATACCAGGTAAAAATGGTTCCTTTGCGTCGCCCTTTACATGTGCACATGGCGGTCTTTATCCGATTATTTATGGTTGACTCGATATAAGGAAAATGTTCGTTACTAAATGCGTAATTATTTCCATCTCCGCCCCGTTGTGTTCTAGTTACAGTATAAGGACCCAATTTGGGGAAACCTTTCCCTATTTCCAATATCCGAAATTAATTCGTCCATCACGGCCATTGTTGTTGTGTAATCGTGTTTGATGATGGCACATGTGTCGATTTTTATGACGTTGTTCACCGAATAATGGGATCTTTTGCCAACAAAACATCCAGCGATGTTTAACTTAGGAATACCTCGTCATATTTTTGGTGGATCGATGATGCCGGGGGAAGGTTCTTGCAGGAAGGCGAAAAGAGGGATGGGGAGAACCCAGAAATAATAATTAAGCCTCGCTTGGAGGATGGCTTGCAGTATTGAGAAGATGGTTGAAGACACGTTAGAATGGAGGGAAAGTTCTTTATTGTAGGTTGAGAACATAAGCCTTTGCTTACCTAGGAATTCTCAAATATGCAGGTTAGAGGCTGCACATGGTGACTCTTCTATACGCGTCATGTACACCCGCCAGTTTATTTGTGCATGCAGGCAGTCGTGTTCATTGGCGGCAGGTGAGAAGGGTAATCTGGTTAACAAACGTATATATATGGCTATAATCCCATCAAACAAGACGAATGCAAGCTGTGACGCGGAAAATGCAATAGGATATCGGGAACCAATTATTAATATTTTGCTTTGCTTTATATTAAATACCAATGAATGCTTTTAGCGACAATAACTCTTTAAGAGGCCGGCTTTCAAATAATACCTAGTTTGATATTAATATGAATGGATTTTTAATCACTGTTTTCAAATTATTATATAATAGAAAATACAAAGACTACCACTGTTGTTTTGAATATTGAATTTTTCACCTGTGTTATTTAACGCCTCACCTATTCTGCAGTTTTATAAGACAACTATTTTTTATATGTTGTAGCAATAGATAATAAGCACTGGTCATTGATATGTGTAGAATTATATGCATTAAAATTGGTGTCTTGACCGCCTAAAGAAGCTGGAACGTCAAAGTTTGGCTTAATAGTTTTAGCATGCCAACGTCTGTATACTTACCTTAACTTTAATGGCGGGAAGGGAAGAACCACGCATGCGCACCCATTACGTTTAGTTAGTTCATTGGGTAGTTCAATGCACGGATCCTCCCTTCCCGCCATTAAAGTTAAGTATAAAGACGTTGGCATGATAAAACTGTCTACTATCTTACCTACCAGAGCGTTATGGTGGCGTGATTACCCACCTTATCGCATATAAACGTCTTTTATGACTTTTAGGTCTGTCCATCCTGCAACATTGTGACCAATACTTTGCCTATACGATATTCCATCGAGGTGGCTTCCTATTTGAAGGTATCTCTTGAGCGTAAAATCTGCACGGAAAAAAATGGAAGGGTTTCCTTTCAAAATCTCAAGAAATACTTGAAGATACCCCTCACAACAGCAAGTTTCGGGACATACATTTATACTGTAGATGTTTGAGAAGAGTAGCTTGGGATGGAAACTGAGCTTCTCGGATAGGATTCTTGTGTTGGTGTTAATGTCTCGTTGATTGCATCTCCTAACAATAACTTTGCCACATTTCCACAAAATAGACCTATTTTTAGCAAAATCTCTGAACTTTCATTGCTTTTACGCAGTGTTTGGAGTCCGTTCACCGGATCTTTTCGGAGCTTCTTTTCTGCCTAAAGAATGAAGCCGGTTTACATTCATAGAATTCACTTGAAATTGCATGATGGGGATGAGCAATTTGGGTTTAGTGGCACTTCGTCTAGACGGAGGTTGTATTTTGTTTTATATTTATGTACGTCATGAGACAGCCCACAGTAAAAAAAAAATTCATGTACTTGATTTAGATGATTGCCATTTATAGCATCGTATAGAAAAGTAATTGGCTAGTCACGTGAACCTCACCAATGTTATCTTAACAAATTAATATTTGTAGTTTGATCTTAACAAATTAATAGGGAAATTTAGCAAACCTCCAACCGTTCGTTATATTATCATGAGTGCGCATGACGTTCAGTTAGTTGGTTATTTAAAACTTGTAAATTAATGCATCACCCCGTATTGTACTCAATATGTTGGTAATATCGGACTCTTTTCTTTCCATATTCTAGCAAAAGACCAAGGTTTGTATCAACATACAAGGGTTGCCATGGGAACATTCGTGCATGGCAGTTTTACGTTGCCATAATGCATTGCCATCATGGTAATCTGCATATAATATTGATATTAAACCCATGTCTAAAGTGAACCACAGGTTTTATGCAATTCTGTAGTATCTGTAATGTATGCTTAAGAAATAAGAAAACTAGTTGCTAGGGCTCTTTATCCACATATATCTGGACGCATAGTTATTTTGAAAACATTTTGTTCCCTGATGTTGACTATTTGAAAATATATATATAGGTTTCATTTTCTGCCATTTCAATAGATTACATGCTACATGAACGTGACATGTCCACATGGTGCACATGTTCCAATGCAAAATAATTCAAAGCGACTTTATATTAGACTATCATTGGAGTGTTTAATTGACCTGAGCATGGGCAGTAGGTATTATTTAGCCTATATGATTTAAGACCATAAAAAATGAAATGCAAAGTTATCCTCTGTTTATCTTGCGAATATCGTCGGCATTGAAAACAAAGCCTGAGATTCCCACGTTATTGTCTAGCAATTATTAATTCGCTACCATGCTTCGGTCCAACCTTGAAATTCTTCTTGGCCTATTTAGTTCCTGCTTTTGCGTGTTTTGAATTTGAGTTCAATGCGTGTGTCTGCAAGAATTTTGACTTTCAATTTCAATCAATTTTGAACATGCACTAGCATTCAACATTCGCAACGGGAATTTTTGTGATGGCGTGGGTGGGGATAATACCTTAAAGGTGGGCTCGTTCAATTTCATGCCATACGCGTGCAACAATATGCAAAGGAGTGTGGTGTTTTAATGCCATTTCGCTCAAGGAAAATACGTGACGGAATTACATGACGTATATACTGACTTTGCAGTGGACGCTGTTGTTTCACTCCAGGAAATGCATTTGCGTAGTGCAATTCGTCTTACTAAATTTAGAATCAAATCTGCCTCAAGGTATACACCCATTGACGTCATTTTCAATGTGTACCTTGCATGTTGGTAGCAGAAATACAAATGTTAATCTCTGGTGAAAGAATGGTGGTATTTATAATGCGGAATATTTAATCTGCGTAGACGTGTTCATAGACTAGCTATTGATCTGCATATTAAAAACCAATGCTGCTATAGTAGCTATACTGTACATTGTCTATTTGAGTAACACTTGACCAGGGGCAGAGGGTCAAATTTTCCTGATATGACAACCCTCGTGACAATAGACAGTTTTCGCATGCCAACTTCTTTATACTTACCATAACTTACCATAACCACGCATGCGCACCCATTACGTTCACTTAGTTCATTGTGTAGTTCAATGCGTGGCTCTTCCCTTCTCTCCATTAAAGTTAAGGTAAGTATTAAAGACGTCGGCATGCGAAAATTGTCTATTAATTATTGGCATTGATACGTTCAAAAACGTTTTTATAAATTGTCAAGGATTTATAGAATTGGTTCTTGCATACTGTTTTTTCAACACATTTTTTATATGTGTGTTTGCAGGCTATAAACTTTTTTATCCCTTTATATCCTCTAAACGTTTTTCGTAGACGCTAAATCTTGCATCGTTTACCGTTTTTATAGGTGTTTTGGTGGATTCTATTTTCACAAGAATTTTAACTAAAAGCGCTTCTACAGACTACAAAGAATGCTTGTAGATTTCTTGTAAGCTGTGCGCTATCTTGGTTTTATCAGTGCTTTCTTGTCTAACAAAGTTCAACTGAAGAGTTGGAAACGTTTTGATCAATGCTTTCCGGTATATCTCTACCCAAAATTCTTTTAACGTTTTCAGATAAACGTGCTCTACTTATGCCTTAACCATCCATCATGGGGTGTGACGTCAATAATCGACATAGTCTTTACGGTTTTTTTTTCTCATTAATTCCAAGCAAGCTTTCAGATTCGGTTGGCTTTGAGGAACCTTGATGTTGGCGTCAAAATTGCAAAGGACAGAGAGTGAATTACGTGTGGGAGCTTTGATTGGTTTACGTCGGTCTACCATCAAAGTTACACCAACATAACGCTTCGAAAAGCACATCTTGTACTAAAAGTAGAAAGTATCTTATCAGCAGAAAGTGTTCCGCGTTTTTTTTGGATAAATTTTTCATTGTCGTTCATATAGGTCATATTTTGATTATGATGAATGAGTTATATTTTTTGTTGCGTTTTAAGCAGATGTTAGCCGAGGGACAACCATTAAAGACTTACCTGCATGTTATTTTTGACATTGTCATTGAATCTGTAAACATGTCTGTAACATGCTTTTATACCGCAATTACTTCCTTCATATCGGAGGTTATTAATTTTGACATTGGCCAATTTAACCATTTTTTTTTCCGCCAATAATGTTTTATAATTGGTATTTTTTGGCTAGTTTCCATGCATTTGAGCCTTTTCTATTTGTCAATTATATAGGCTGCACTGTTGGAAGCTGTACTTGGGTGCTAGACATGTCTATTATATAAAATGTAACGGGTATAATAAATACCGAATAGCTTCTTGGACATGCAATGCATCACATATAATACGCAATGCCATTCGCATTATGTAACTGGGCATACACATTTATTCCTTGTTTGTCAACGCTGTTGATATCGATTAACATTCTGCGTAATATGTTTTGTATTTGGCTCGGCAGCAGAGTGTCAGTTTGAGTTAAGTACTGGACATTCGAAACTTTTGTTTTGGTTACCGTTAGTAACCGAAAATTTGTAGTTTACTTAGCGCATATCACCTTCAGCATTCCACGTTTACTAGCTTTATGGTTAATAATACACAACTTTATATTGATGGTATATGATAATAGAGAGTTTGAGCCAACCAACGCTAACGAAACGAAAACTAACGATAACGAGAAACAACGCTGGTGGCCCGGAATGGCATTGGAATGCCATGCTTCGCATAGGGTAGACCTTGACATTCCGGGCCGACAGCGCTGTTTCTCGTTATCGTTTTGTTAAAGTTGGCTGGCTAAAACTATTGTTGGCCAAAAGTTATGCCGAAATTGATTAGCCTTTAAGGACTTTTAAGGAATGCAATGAATAAGTATTGCTGGGAATAATTAATTTGTAAAATATTTCTTACATATCTATTAGTATAACATTTCGTATATTAGTATTCTAATATTTATTAGAATTTTGATCAACAAAATATTTCAAGTTAAGTGCCTCTACCTAACCTGCAATCTCTTCGCCTGTGCACAAACGTTTTGCTTGTCTGAGCAATATAAAACTAGCACAATGCACTAAAAGTAGTTTAAAATTGGCCTGGTTAGGATGATAGAATCTCATGTATCCGATATGATAAATATCTGACGTATGTCTATCAATGCCAAATTAATAGTCCGGGCTGCTAGATAAGTGGTTTGACTAAAATCCTCAAGATTTTAATCTGGAAATGGAAATCATATTGGGGAAAACCCACGCTTACTAAATTACCCCACAATTTCATAGCGAACACATTCGCATTGATTTTCCCTTTATACTCAATTAAGGAAGTCTACTGCATTTCTTTATGTTGCTTGCAGATGTAGCTTCTGAAAATAAGAATATATGTTGCCACTAATACTTCAAAATGAACCCATGAGGAGAAGCTCAAGGACTGATGGAAATGAATGGCATTGGCATTGACGCCAATCGACGACTGTTGTTTTTCTTCTTTTTGCGTAGGAAAGTTAACTCTAGCAAGGTTCAGACAAGTAAAAACGATTTATGGCTAAAATATTCAAGAAAGCCTTAATCTGCATGCCTGTCTTGCTACCTGTTATAAAAAGATTCGCTAGGTGGAAAACTCGTCTTATGTACACTGTTCATGGCGGATAACAGGAAATGTGTAAATTACCATGCCAGATGCATGATGCATATTGACACAAAAAGTATCGAAATATAAGCCGCATGAAATGTTTTCGAAAAGACTTATAGTGAATTTAAATTGCAGTATCATGAAGATTCGATGGGTGAACGTGATCGGATTAGGGTTCCATGCACGCAAATTTGTGAATGTGCGTAACGCAGTGTTTTTCAAACGGTGTACCGCCAAGGGTTAACAAGCGTGCATATTGGGAGTTTAGGGAGGGGTCAAAAAGTCAATCGGAATTCCAAAATATATATACATATATACGGCAATAAAATCAGAAATTCATAAAGTATTGCCAGAAATCTAAGGAAATGTAAAATATAATTCCTGTGAAGAATAGTAGCATTTGTTTGAATACAAGATAACGAACTTATACGTAGCTCAACCATACCTACTTTCAGTGACATAATCTTCATGTAATCCACATTAAATGCAATGGACCAAACTGATTTCACTACGCTTTTAAACCATTGTGCCGCAGTATTCTGAGGGGAGGATCGGAAAGTTTGTTTGAGAACAAAATTGTTTAGTTTCTATATACTAATTATAAGTAGTAATAGCCAGATGTTGTTTATTTCACAGAGAAAATCTCATCTTTAATAAAATTATGGTGCGTGTTGATAATGTTAGCCACCTTGTTCAGTGTGCCGTAACAATTTTGTAACTTGTTTGATGTAGCGTAACTTAGTTTACGCTAACGATTAAGTTTCTGATTTAATTTTGGCACGTGAGCAATCTCCACTGTTACTCATGTGGTGTCGCAGATTGTCTAGATTGATTTTAGTATAAGTTTAATAAAGTGACCACGATGGGGAAATATTACTTCAATGTACAGCATGTTTTCACATACATGTACATACACAATATTAACTGTGAACATTTCATGTCACATAAGCCTATGTTGCGCACCTTGTAAATATATACAAGATGTTCATTATGTCATCTACGCCATAACGTTGATCCAATTGCGAGTTTTACGACCTTTATGTACTCGTTTCGTGAAGAAGATATGGTTCCCAGACTAAAAAGCTTATGTTTGACGGTGTTTTATTACTAGAAATAGACGGAATAAACTAAAGGCGACTGTTTGTACACTTTTATTAGGCATATCTATTTTAGAAAGCCTCACTATCTGCAGTATTTTGCATACCATTTGTAATACAACTTTGAATATTTTTATATTTATTATCATATACTCGCCATCGTTATATGCTCTTTTGCAGATAATGTGTCCGGATATCATGGCCAAAAATGCGCATTCCTTAATAATATCATGCAGGACGTTTTAGTGAAGTTTATGGCACAACTTTCTTTTAGAATTCTTGATATGATAAGATATGATATTCTTGATAAGACTGAAAGCAGCTAGACATTTTATACTTCGCTATGTATACTACACTAACCTTGTCGAATCTCACTACCGACACGCAAGTGAATGATGTACCAGACTATTAATTCCAAACTTAATTTAGTAGGACACTAGGGACCTAGATGTTCCGTGCAAAAACCTCCTGGCGGAGACTTGAACTAATTTCGTTAATTAGATCGACAAAAAAATCTGGTTGGCTAGCTTCAAATTCTTCGAATAGTGCTATTGGATAAAACTACTCAAACCACACCCTGTCACTGCTTTTCTTGGCTATATTAGTTTATCAAATCTTTTGTCAGATTTTTATTAATGAAAGCATGCGCAAAACGGCAACCAAAATGAACACAGCATTCAAATTTGTGTAGAATTATGATAGAATCTGTTACACAGACGTTAAAAATCCGTTCCATCTTTGTCTACTATTGTGGCCGTTGGGTGGCGCTATTGTCAAATATCTCTAGAAATGTTTTTACTATACTGGATTTTCCTGTTCAAAAGTGATGTGAAGCTAAGCAAATCAGCCAATCCTTAGCCTCAAATAGATGCCACAAATTGTTCCATCCTTTCATAAAATGGCTGGCAAATTTCATTATAGAAAATGAGTGCCATGTCATTGAACTGTAAATTGTAATTTTTCGAAGAAAGTGGCTGAGGGAAATGATACATTCAGCAGAAGCTCGTTTGTTAAATAACTATTGAGCAGCATGTGTGCGCTTATACCATATAAAAGCACGCTATTGATTATTAACCGTTTATGACATTACGATTAACTGTTGGGCTCATAACATTGCCTTCTTCTATCTTTATTTAAGCGTTCACACATGGCAGAAGACCTTTACGAACGAATTTTTGAATATACAGATTTCATTAACGTCACTGCACATGTGAAATGTACATACAAATAAATACCCTCTGAAGAAGTACTGCAAGAATGAGTGTTGTAGATCTGCTTTTAAGGCCAGACATTTTGGTATGATTTGGCATGCGGGAATTCGCAAATGCTGTAGGGACACTTTAATTTGAAAGCATTGCGGCATTATATTGTACATGTTTGCACACTGCTATTCTGCATATGACTGCCATAAAAACAACGTTGTATACACATTCGTTGTAATTGAAATGGGTACAACGGAGGATGCATTTAAAATAAAACCAATTATACAGCGATTCATTTGGGAGCTCATTGCTCCATTTGTAGCTTAATGTTTACTAAATGGGTTTGGTGACCAATGGCGTTTAAGCTATAGGCCTATATTGCGAAAACCACGCTATCTGCGGCAGTATTTTCTAAATTCTGCTAAATTATTTAGTTCTGTCTTTGGCTACTTGTTTACGCACCAAATATACCGAGTTTGTTTTTCCCTTGTGTTTTACATCAATGTAGAAAATTCTACATGCTGCAGTATGCCTACTTGGGTAATTTAACAAATAAGGGGTTAGTACTGTGGAAATAGTATATTTGCTATCAATTTTTGCTTGGAAACTTCATTTAATTTTGATGTTTTTCATGCAACCTTTACATATGCTTAATTAATATTCGAGTAATTCTGTATTTATTGCAC